>PVIR01000002.1:361393-666822 GCA_004026965.1 Petromus typicus
CTCCTGCCTCTGCCTCCCGAGTGCTGGGATTACAGGCGTGAGCCACCACGCCCGGCACTGTGGTATGTGGTACTGGTTGCTGCTGGGTGTGGGTCTCCACACCCAGTATTGTTATGTGGTTACCGGGGAATCGAACCCGGGCCCTTGCGCTTGCAAGACAGGCGCCGGAACCACTGAGCTAACTCCCCGGCCCAGGACATGAATTGCTTTTAATGCAAAGTTCTATTGTGCCTTGTTTTGTGTTTCGTAAATCACAATTCAGAACAGACTGTCATCTTTCTAAACACTAACCTTGTAAGATGGAAACTTGTAACGTCATATTCTCTGAGTCCCACAGTAGATCTTCTTTGATCCTCTCTTGCCAGTGTCACCACTGTGCCCTTTGCCACCTGCACCACGAGGGAGCTGAAAACGAGGTCTAATGGGCCTTCCCTCCTTGGTCACCTTCGCGTATGTCGTTGTTCAGGTCTCCAGGCTCTGCGGGGAGAGGAGTAATTGAAGGTCATTAATGAAGCCAAAATTATTTCAGTCCAATATCAAAGAACCAAGTATTAAAATCTTCATTTGTCTAAAGTCAGAACAGCAGCTTACAGAATGGCCTCATGAACTGTTGAGTCAACTCGGGCTGTGATTCAAACTGCAGATCATTCCATCCTTATCATCAGGTGGGTTAGCGTCTGCGGAGCTGAGACTCGTGCGGCCAGCACAGCCCACAGGGCCTCAGCAGGTGCTGCAGGCTGTGTCTCAGGAGAGAGCATCGGCAAGCACGGCTTTCCTGTTTCCTGCGGGCACTGAGGGGAAGTAGTGGGCTCCGCGTCGGACAGCCCGCGGACGGCGGCGGAGACGTGGGCTCCAGCTCGGACAGCCCGCAGACGGCGCCGGAGACGTGGGCTCCAGCTCGGACAGCCCGTGGATCGCGCCGGAGACGTGGGCTCCAGCTTAGACAGCCCGCGGACGGTGGCGGAGACGTGGGCTCCAGCTCTGACAGCCCGCGGACGGTGGTGGAGACGTGGGCTCCAGCTCTGACAGCCCGCAGACCGCGCCGGAGACGTGCTCTTTTCTGTCTGTCCGAAAACTGTTAGGTTTAGAGAGTTCTATTTTGGCAGATCCAAGGCTGTTCGAAAGTCAGAATGGGATATTCAGTTTTTCTTGTGTGACACATGTTTTCACCTGTATGTTCCTTGAAATTTTTTTCATAGAAAGAGACATAATGCTATCAAAGCAGACCCATTATTGGAACAGAGAAGGCTGTTTCGCTCTCCAGCTTACAACTGTTTAATCACAAGTATTATTACCTTTAATTACTCCACATACTTTTATAGTATTGTGCAGAAGCTTTCACAATGCAGTGTTTATTTTTACATAATTTGGTGAGGTAGCTTTAATTATTACCCTTATTTTATAAGAGGGAAATGATTATTCTGCTAGATGGTTGTCATCAAAGCAGACCAGTAGGGGGGCCCTGGATGCCACGGTGCGAGGTCTGACGGCTGCCGGACTTAGGACTGGAGTGTTTCTCCACCTTTTAAGAGAAGATCTAGTATACTGTTCTGAGAAACTTGTAAATTTCCTTCTCTTCTCTAACGTTTAATGTAGATTACATTCTCTTCTAAGCCTATTCAGTTGTGCTAAAACTGCACACACTCATAAATACATACGTTGAGACTACATCCAGCATATTGGTCTTTCATTTCTGTCCTTTGGTACAGACTTATTGACTTGTCGCCACATTGCCTCTTTCATCTTGTATTAGTTGGGCTTCCTGAGGATAATGGAAAAATGCTTTTCCATCTGAAATTCCATTTTCTTAGTTAATAAGTCTTGCCACTTCTTAACTGGATAGAATAGTTCTGCAATTAGTTAATTGTAAACAAATGTGTGAAGAAACGTGTGTCTGTGTGCTGCATATCTGCGAGGCATCTCACATGTGAATTACAAAGGGCTTCTTTAAAGACTCTTTGGATATTGTTTTGTCTCTCAGCAGCCTGTATGTAGCTATGTTCACTGGCGTTTGCTTTGCAGAGAAACAAGGTCAGCTGGTGTTTGTTCAACTTATTTAACATTTTTTTCTGGATTGATGGTTTTTAATGCAAGTTCTTTAGTTTTTGCATAGATATGGAAAATACCTGCCTGCATACTAATGCCGCTTCTCACTAATCTTTGTGATGGAGACTTTTATCTGCATAGGCTTTGTCTCTCTCTAGCTTTCTAAAACACCCAGCTCAGAGACAAAGCTCCTGCGCTCAAGTTTGTAGAAGGTGCAGTCCCAGGAATCCAAGGTCGAGGCTGGCAGAGGGAGAGGGAGCAAACAGGGCGCTTGAGTTCTGGACAGCGCGGGCCGCTTCCTCGGATCCAGGATGGGTTCCAGAGAGCAGGAGCCTGCACCTTGGAGTGTCCACGGGGCTCCGTGCCCTGGGGCTTCACTTCTCTTCCTGCTCACATCTGATACCTGCCTTTTCCAGTAGCCACTGCGGAGCCTCATTCCGTGTCCCAAAGCAAGCCGCCTCCTTGCAGTTCAGGAATGAGGAAAGGATAGAGCTTCGGGGGTCTCTGTGACCGGCGTGGCCTGGCTGCAGGGAGAGGCTCAGCTGCAGCACCGTGGAGATCACCTGAAAATGTGCCAGTCCGGCGGCTCGGGACAGTGTCCCACAGCCTTGCCTGAATTCCCAGGGACACAAGGATGGAGACTTAGAATGATGCTGGAAACTAGAACTGACAGCTGATCTGTTCTAGAAGATGGAGAAACGCCCAGCAATGGCAAAGCTGATGGAAGTGAGACGGGGAACACTCCGCCTGTGCCATGCTGAGAGTGACCGGAAGCAGGCGACTGGGGCAGCAGCTGTGTCCCTCTACCCAGCCCCACGCCGAGGAGGCAGGCAGGGTGCACCACTCTGCCGCATCGGTTATCTCTCCAGTCCGCTGAGGACGGTGGCATCCGGAGCGCTGGTCAGCGGGGGCGGCCTGGGAGTGAGTGTCCTGGGAGGTGTGAGCTCGAAGGCAACAGCAAAGGAAGGTGGAGAGTTAAGGATCGCCTGTGGTCGTGCTGGGGGAGGGCTGCAAGCGCGTGCGTGTGCATGCATGTGCGTGCGTGTGCGTGCGTGTGCGTGTGCGTGTGTGACAGACACACAGAGGGACAATGTGTGACTGCGGAGCAGGGGAAATAGGAGACGCTCTGTCCATTCAGATGAGCACGGCGGAAGGACGCCCACAGGCACCATGAAACTCTTTGCCCCAAGTACACGTGGGCCAGAACATCATCGGCAGAAAGTGGGGCCAAAGGTCATCCGTACAGTGTCTCTAGATAGACTGACTTTTGTTGCGATGAAGAAAATACAACAAAATACCAGCAAGAAATCTGTGAGGGAAAATTGCTGAGATTTAGGAAAAGGGAAGTAAGGATTGTAACAAGAAAAATAAAACTACTTCTAAAAGTTATTTACTGTTACACCTGATGAAAACCTGTAGATATTTGGGGAAAATGGGGTGAGGGAGAAGAGAGGCCGGAGTTACCCAGATGAAACGTGAATTCAAGGAACCCAGAATGCCTTGTGAAAATTATAACGTCCTTGTGGGAGGCGAAGATCAGTCAGGGCACTGGGAATGTAAGGTAGTCGTTTGTCAGATTTAAAGAAAATCCACAATACTTAAACAAGAGGACTAAGACAAAATACAACTAAAGCCAAGACAGTGAATAGAGAATAAAGGCATTTTTAGCTCAACCCGCAGAAGTGTCGAAGACTGTGCTCAACCCAGCTCTGTCGTCCTTGCCCCGGGGGAGCCTCGGCGCTGAGCCAAGTCTCCTCACACCCGTCCTCTGAGCCCACCTGGTGAGCGTGGCCGCCAGGGCTCACACCCCGACCTGGGGCCACCGCTTAGATCCCGGAGCTCCCCACTGGTAGAGCCACATCGCCTCTCTCCCTCCCTCCGCACACCCCCTCAGCTGTGTGGTGCTGAGCTGTGACCACATGCGAGTTTCCCTGTGGGCTGAAGCCCCTCTGGTCACCCAGAGCCCCCAGCGGCTGTCCTGGAGCCTGGGCTCCTGTGGCCCGTGCCACATGCTGGCCACAGCTCTAGCCGCACGGGCTGGGCCCCCACCTGCCTGTCGGCCCCGACAGAGAAGGAGACGGTCCTCTCCGCTCTTCTGCCCCCCTCGCAGCACGTGTTGAGGACAGGTGCTTCCCTGAGACGCGCCTCTGGGTGTGGCACTTAGCAGTCACGTCTAGAAGCCACCTTGACACTTGTCTTTGCTGTCTGGATGACCTCGCCTTGGAGGGAGAGCAGCTCACCTGCTGGATGGGGTAGACACGTGTGCATCCTCTCCTGGGAAACATTTTACTAATTCTAGTATATGTGCTGCCGAAGTGAGCACAACATTTTACTAATTCTGAGCATCATGTTTACTAATTTTATTCTATGCAAATAGGTAATACGCTCTGACCATAGCTGCCTTCTGTGACTTTTCCGAGTCTCCTCTCCCCCCCTTTAGCCTTTCTCTCCTTCCTAATAGTGTCTTCTACTTGCACATCACCTTTTTAAATGTCTTAGCGGACTGCAGCAGGGAAGGAAGTGTGCGGTGCTGGTCCTTTGGTGTCCGGTGTATTTCACTTGACAAGCAGCGTCTCAGTTTACAGATGTCATCATGATCAGGAGCAGAGACGGGGCCAGGACGGCCAGGCGGAAGCTCTTCCCTGACACAGGCAAGCTGTGACCTGTCTGTTTCCTCACGTGCAGGGGACAGTATAGCACAGTCCCATAATGCTTTTCTTTCTGTTTTTGTGAGGACTGAGCAGTTTCTCGCCATTGCATGCAGTAGGGATCCCGTAAGCCCGCTCTCTGTCCTTGAGAGGTACTGCTGGTCTCACGCTCAGATCGCCCCTCCCTCTGCACGCCGTCTCCACTGCCCCCTTGCTCAGGGACCCCGTTCCACCTGGGGCCCGCCGCTCCAGGGCGCCCCCGTCTGCCAAGGGAAAACGTGCCCAGACGTCACGCTGAGTTCTTTTCATCTTCCCTCAGGCAACCTAAGAAATGGATCAGGAGTAAAGCAGACTCTGCAGGGACACTGTCAGGTGGCATCTTTTGTCCCTGTGTATGGCGAGCATCGCCATTAGCCTGAGGCGGGCCGGGCACTCACTGGCCCCGGCCCATTCCAGACTGGCGGGCTCCGCCTCCGCTGGGCGCCTTTGCCTCTCCTTGTCTTCCACACACACCTGGAAGTGGCGGAGCCTGTGCTGACGTGGGATGCGTCCCTGGTGCCACTGAGGGTAACCTGAGGAGCCGGATGGACATGGTATTAAATTGCATAACATAACCAGAAAGCTCTTCACCACTGAGCTCTGTGCTAGCTTTTCCAATTATCTTGAGGGGAAAGCTTTGGTCTGATGCTGCCAGCATTTCTCCAGCTCTGGCTAATTTTCCTTCTGAAAAATGGAAAAGGAGACCAGAGGCTCAGCTCATTAGGCAGGTAACAGTATGTGGTTAGCAAATAATAACATTATTTCATTTTCATTATCCATATCTTCTGGGTTATGTTCTAATTATGATAGGTGATCCATAAATGGCTTTTCGTTCCTGGAGTAAATATGATGTTCGTAAAATAGGACATATTTGCAAGTATTAAATGCAAATACAATTAAAGACACAAATGCATAATGTACATAAATTGTAACAAAGTGAGTCCACTTGAAGAAAAGCCCACAAGCGAGAGCGCTTGCACCTGCATGCCCAGCACGCCCGGAGCAAGGCTCATGCAGCTAGAGTCTGCGCAGTGCAGAGGGCAGAGAGCGCTGGGGAGGTGTGTGAGCGGGGCGGCTGGGCTCTGGGGTTTATTAATGGTCTATTCGACCTTAGACAAGTTGTTTTTTATTTCATGAGAAATGAAACAATTTCTTAGCAAAATAAGACTAACACTAGTACCCTGGGTATAATCATCTTAATTATTCAGATTACACAAATAAATCTAAAAGATTCTTATAAAAAAGATAGTAACACACTGCTTTTCAATAAACTGATATAAACCAGTAGTATAAATGGAAAAATTAGCATATATGTGAAAGTGTTTTGAAAGGAAATGAAGAGACAATCTGCAGAACTAGGAAATGTTGCCAGGTATTCTATGGACAGAGGGCTGAGCTTGAGACTATAGAGAACTCCAAAAATTAGACTTCTCAAGATAGAAAACTGATTTAAAAAGTGGGAACCCAGGTGAAGGGGCGCTGCTTGGAGGTATGAATGGCCGAGGAACATATGAAAACACGCTCAGCGCTGGTGGCCATGAGGGAAATGCCAGTTAAAACCACTCCAAGACGCCATCTTACCCTGGAAAGGACAGCCGTCCTCAGTATATCTGATAATAATAATAAGTGCTGGCTGGATAAGGGGAAAGAGGAGCTGGCGGGCATTGCTGGTGGGAGGGTAAGCTAGCATACTCAGCTGTGGAAATCAACGTGGAGATCCCTCAAACACTGTCACGAGAAACTGAAGTGGACCCAGCTACCCCCCTTCTGGGTGTCTTTCCAAGATAATACCATCCCGTTACAGTGCACATCACACCCGCGTTTGCAGCAGCACAATTTTTGTGCTAGATCCTGGAAGCAGCACGTGCGTCCATCAACCGACTGACGATAAGAAAATGTGGTGTCTCCTGGTGGAGTGCTGGGCCGCGGTAGCCAAGGTCCTGACGGCTCTTCCACTGGGTGGCGCTGTTTCCGCCCGGAGTCGTTCTGAACGGCGTGGCGCTGAGCGTGCAGCTCTGCTCCACTTCGGCGCCCCCAGTCCCACTTGCTCTTCCACGGGGACGGCTGCTCCCTCGGCCGCACTCCTTGGGCCTGCTTTCTGGTCCCCCGAGTCGTCAGGCGCTGCCTCTGTCAGCTCTCCTGATGAAGGTGTGGTAGGTAGGTGAGCTAGTCAGACATCTTGCAGGCAGATAGACAGGGCCAGGCCTCGAGAAGCTCAGAAGAAAGGAGACCTTTGCCAAAGGTCAAAGGAGAAGACATTGTTGTCCTTCCAGACAATGACTGATAGACCTCAATCTCCCCCTGGGACGGAGGGTTAAGAGCTCGGTCTACCCCTCCCCAGTGCAATGATTGTAAATCCCCAGGGTGGAGGGCCAGGACCTTAATCCACCTCTCCCGGAAAAGTGTCCTGACTGAAAATCCTTGTACGCTTGTTACATGACTTGCTTTCCCGTTGGATCCCCATTTAATCACTATTACCTAATCACCAATACTTGTAGTCTTATTGGCCGCTCACGGTTTTGTGCATTTTGCGATTCCTCGTTGTATCAGGATTGCCTCAGTGACTGTACGTGCAGTGTCGCTGGTTGCTTGGGATTTTGTCCCATCTTCATCCCGTCTCACCTTGTGGCTCTGCTCCATTAAAGCCCTTAGGAAGTGAAGTGAGCGGGGGTCACTACTGCGGGTCCCCCTTCTGTCCCTTTTAGGCAGAAGCTTTCTTTCTCAATCAAGTTTTTCCTACGCTTAACCTCCGTCACCCATAAAATTCACCTTCAACTTCAGAGAACATGAACGTGGTTTCAGGAATGTCGCCGGTGGGGAGCTAGGCCTTGCTCCCCTGCACCAAGGCTCCGCAGTGCCCGCCACATGGTCTAAAGGGCAAAGAACTTGTCTGGCCCAGAGTCCAGTCCCCTTGTGTTGCTCGCTCCGTGGCTCCTGGGACACAGCGACATTTGCCTGCGACGTGAAGGAGGGAAGCAGGCTGAGGCCGGTTCTGCCCCAGGACAGCTGCAGCCGGCGGGGGAAGCTGCTTAACCGTGGGTCCGGGAGGCACAGAGGGCGGAGGTGCTGGGACAGGTACTCTGTGCTGCCACACCCGATGACCCACACCTCTGACCTGGGCCTGCTCCCCAGGGTGACAGCTGGGGGATGTTTCCGAGCCAGCCCACCACACGCTGCTCCTGGCTCGGCTGCTGTGAGGCTGAGGAGAGGTGAGGTGTGGCGGGCGGGTGGCGTGGCAGCCCCCTCCGCACACGCTCAGCGCTGCACCAAGCCTGCTGTGCCTCTCTGGCACTCTCTCAGGCCAGTCGGTCCATAGTTAAGATGGATGAAACAGATTTCCTGACGAGATTTCATGAATGGTCCACACTGCAATTTCTGCACTCTGGGAGGCTGAGGCAGGTGGATCCCAGACCAGAGCTCAGCCTGGGTAGCTCAGTCACTTAGAGCCGTTGTTTCAAAGTTAAAAAAAAAAAATTACAAGTAGGCTAGGGATGTAGTTCAGAGTAAAAGCACAGGGTTCGATCCCCCGTGCAGCCCCCACATGCGTGCAATTTCATGAGAAACGATGAGTTGGCCCCGTCCTCGTTCCGGGGCCCTGTTTCCTGTCCCAGGGCGTGTGTCTCTCTGCCCTAGTGCCATCTGAAGTGTGAGCTTGCTGGCATCTGTGGATGCCCCGCCCACGCCGGCCTTCTGGCCCTGTAGTCTCACGGCTGGGAGCTGTTTCACGAGTCCTGGAGGAGTCCCCGGAGTCAGGTAACGAGTCCTGGAGGAGTCCCCGGAGTCAGGTAACGAGTCCTGGAGGAGTCCCCGGAGTCAGGTAACGAGTCCTGGAGGAGTCCCCGGAGTCAGGTAACACGGCCACCCTTCAGCCGAGACCGACCGAGGGAGCGAGACCACAGGACGCCTTCGCGGTCTGCGGCGAAGGGCCGCCGCCGAGGCGGACGCACAAGCCTGGTCATGCGGGGGACCTCTCCTTCCCTTGAGTTACACGCGGTGGACCTGCGACACACAGGATGTGCCTGGCAAGGAAGAAACGGAAGTGGGCACTGCGCGGGTCTCTGGTGGTGCCTGACCAATCCGTAGGATTCAGTGTGACGGACTGCATCTAGTCGTATCCCTAGGTGCCCGGGAAGCCGGGGACACGCACAGCCAGGATGTCCAGTCCCTCGTATAAAGTGGTGTCATTCGCATACGACCTGCGCGCTCCCCAGGTCTTCCTCCAACGTGACACAGTGTGTTAGGTAAACAGTGTATTATTTATGAGATGAAGACAGGAGTGATAAGCCCACATGCGTTCAGTACAGAACAACCATTTCAGGCCCTGCCACATCTACACGTCAGCACTACCATGTCTGAGCCCCTGTGCCCCGAATCTGCTGACCGCGGGCGTGCTGCGCTCTGTGTGCTACACACAGTAGGTTTCCGTTTGTGAGCTGCCCACGATGTTAGCAGAGAAGACTAGCAGCAAATATTAAGACTAAATTACACACTAGATGTTTTCCCCAGGACTCTAAGGACGGACCACGGCACTAGGGCTGTGATGCGCATGCGTGGTGCCCGCAGGCCCCACGTCTAGTCTTGGCTTCCTGTGAGAACTCTTCCAAAGCCCCACTTTGCGCTCATTCATCCTGAAGGCTAGAACAAGGTTCACAAGCCGAGAGCCAGAGAGGAGGCGGCAGCTTTTACCAATTCCCATTTCCTACCCTCAGAGTAACTAAAGACAGGGGAAGAGAAGCAATAAAGATCTTTTTAAAGCTGCCAAAGACAGCTGCCTCTGTTCCTGGTCTGGTCCCCAAATGGCCTCATACAAAACCATCTCTTGCCTGAGGAAAATACTAGGAATCTATTTCAGAATTTTGCAATTCAAACCCAATATAAACATCTCCAGGGTACTTAGATAGATATGGATGAGGTTCAGAGTTTAAGACAGAAGCGGCAATTTTGTGCCCTGCCATGCCAAGCCTCCCCAGGTGGTCCTAACCCACTAATATGTGAGGACACTTCCTAGTTCATCTCTGATTGATAGAGAATTATCATGTTTGTGTCATCTGCTCTCACAACACCTTCATGGCGTAGAAGAGTCTTACAGGTCCCCTGTCTCCTAGCTTTGCATAAGGGCCACGTTCACCTTTGCATGTTTGGAGTGAGCCCACATGTCTGTGGTTGGCTGGTTTTTGCACGGCCACAAGATGACTCATTGAAGGGCAGGGGTAGTTTTTCATCAGGAATAGTTTTACATCAACATGTAAAAATTCACTCAAAATGGATCATAGACCTAAATTCAAGAGCTAAAAGTAGAAAAGTCTTAGGAAAAGACCCATGTGAGTAATTTGCGACTACCTTGAATCAGGCACTTATGCACTCCAAGCAGACATGATAAAAAATATGTTGGACTTTATCAAAATTGAAAACTTTGTTTAAGATACATTCAAGAAAATAAAAAATAAAATTTATAGAAAAAGGACATTTCAAATCATGTGTCTGACCTGTGCATGGTATACAGAATAAATAAGAATATAACTTAGTATCAAAACCCAAATATTGCAGTTAGAAGTAGGCAAAGGGTTTGGATAGACATTTCTCCAAAGAAGACACACAGGTGGCTAATGAGCACAGGGGAAGATGTCGGACACCGTTAGTCATTAAGAACAGTCAGAACCAGGAGATGCTATTCGGACTCACGAGGGTGAGTCACGGCTAACAAATGCTGGTGAAAGTACAGACAAACAGCGGCCCTGGTGTGTTGGTGGTGGGAATATAAAGTTGTGTAGGCACTTTAAGAAACAGCGTGTTGGTTTCTCACTTCAGCCACGGAGTTACCCATGAAGCAAGGACTGCCCGCCTAGGTGGTCCTCAGGAGCGCTAAAATGCATCCTCACGAAGACTTGTACACAAATGTTCACAGCAATATACGGCGAAAGTGGAAACCACCTGTGTCCATCAACTGATAAACAAAGTGTTTCGTGCGCATACAGTAGACTGTTAGAGTCCAAAAACTGTATGTTCAAAAGGGAAGAAGCGAAATACTTGCTAAGATAGATGAATGTTTGGATCAGTGTCCTGTGTGACAGAAGCAATACAAAGAAGATATATTCTGACTGATTCCACCTGTCTTACAGTCTCGAATAAGCGAATGCATACTCTGAACAGAGTGATGATGATAACTCTGTTACCTTGTGTGTAGACCATACATTTAAAGTATGAATTTTATGGTATGAAAAAATGTCTAGTAAAGCTATTAATTAAAATATTTCGTGAAGCCAGGTATGGTGGTGCATGCCTGTGATTCCGGTACTCAGGAGGCTGAGGCAGGAGTATGCCGCATGTTGGAGCCCAGCCTGGGCTACACATCAAGACCCTGCCTAAAAAACAAAAAATAAAAACTTCGTGAAATGTCACATATCAATACATAAAATCCAATTGGAGGTGTGATTATTTTAGATACTATATCAGTACCAGTGAAATATTGGAATTAAACCTGTAACTCAAAATGCTAAAGAATGAACAGTAAAGCCAGACAAAAATACATGGACAAAAGATAAAGGAAGTAAATATGATAGAGAATGGAAAAATGGAGCAAACAGTGAATTAAAATTACGACTGTGAATAAAACAGCAGAATACATAATGCACTAGTTGCATTTTGTTGTTTTACAAAGAGGTGCTTTAATGTACAAAATAAGAACGGAGAAGGGAAGACTAACCACCAGGGGACGCACACCATCGTAAGTGCTACACTGGGAGGAAGTGTCTACCACGTCTCACCGGTACTGGACCGAGCATTTTTAGAAACTGAGGTGATGAAAGATCCGAAACTTGATGAGAAATGAGTAAAATAATGTCGTCTAACAGCAAAACATGTAAAAGTGGCCTCAAAACTTATAAAGAACGTCCAGTTTCACTGTAAGGAGAAGAACGTGAAGTGAAACTGCGCAGAGAGCTCCTCACCTACCGATCCGCAGAGGCCGGACAGCTGCGCGGCCCGCAGTGGGCAGCCCGGGAGCCGCGCGGGGTCGGCCGGGCCTGCAGCCCGGGAGCCGCGTGGGGTCGGCCGGGGAGACGGCGCGGCCAGCGGCCCTGCGGGAGCGTGCGTCCTCCCGCGGCACCGACAGCCACGGCCGGAAGGTGCACCCGCCTTCACCCCGACGTCAAGTGGAGTAAGTCAGGTGCAGGCGGCTGACGGTGGCGCGGCTTCGCTGTTCTGAGAAACCCAAAGGATAAATGGTTTAAAGAGCTAACTAGAAGATGATGGAGAGACTTTACGGAGATCAGAAAAGGATCTGGGGAGGAGAGGATACAGGCAAGAAGGCAGGGGAGAGGAAGAAGAAAGGACCAAGAGGACATATGTGTGTGTGTGCATGCGTGTGTGTGTCTCACGATGAATGTGTTTGCTGTTACACATCTGTGCTAAGAAACTTTTAAAATGAAGTAACGCAGGGCAGGGAAGTTAGCCCAGTGGTTCTGGCACCTGCCTTGCAAGCACCAGGGCGGGGTTCCATCTCCGGTGACCACATACAACAATGCAGGGTGTGGAGACTCACGCCCACCAGCAGTCAGCACCACACACCACAGTGCCGGGCGCGGTGGCTCACGCCTGTCATCCCAGCACTCGGGAGGCAGAGGCAGGAGGATTGCTGTGAGTTCAAGGCTGAGCTCAGGGCTACATAGTGAGCTCGGGGTCACCCTGAACTACAAAAAGCAAGACCTGTCTCAAAAAAAAAATACACACATAAAGTTATATTTTAATGGTACTTGACATGGCAGAGTCTTCAGACAAACCAGACCTAGACCCAGGAGACCCTGGCTGGATGAATTGTGCTATGTTTATCATATTTAATTGGGGAGTTTCTTTTGAATAATACAAAGGAGGAAGATAGCTCTGAGTTGACAATGAGTCACTTTCAGAATATATTGCTACCAGAAAAAGGCAAAGTGTGACATTTGCCTAGATTGTTATCTTTGGGGCAAGAAATAGAAATTAAAATGTGCAGGCGTGCACTTGCTTATTTGGGGGGGAGAACACAGGACAGATGAGCCCAACCCTCCCTCCACGGTGAGCTGAACGGCAGGTCCTGGCCTACACTGAGCCTGTCTTCTCTGGCTTCGCCTCGGGATGTTTAAGAAGCAACACTGAAAATCGACAGAGCAGGAGCCTTCTCGGCCGGCTCTGGTCCGGCTGCCCCCTCCCGCTTTGTGGCCGCTGCCCTCCGTCCCGCGCTCCCGGCCCTGGGCACTGAGGCCTCTCCGGTCTCTGCCGGCTCCCCGCACAGCCCTTAGCAGGGACAGGCTAGCACAAGGCCCTGGTACTGCGGGAGGGGCTGGGACATTTTCGGGCGCTCTGGGGTGCGCTTTGACCTCAGGGCTTTGACTCAGGGGTGTCCCTGTGTCTTCGCAAGTCTTGGGACGGGGGATGCGGGATTTGCGTGGTTTTGTTGGACAAGCTCTTGCAGTACCACTGAGCTCCACAGAGTGGCAGACTCTGCCTGGAAAAGGGGCTCTCTCCCCAGCTTGGGTTTCCCAGAATCGTGCTCCTTGACAAATGCAATTCATATTGATTGTTTTTGTTAAAGCATCTGGGAGAACGGGCGCTCACGATACATTCTTGGTGGTGTTTATTGCCTTATCTCTCTAGAAAAAGAAACTAACATAAGGCTTTGGCTATTTCAATGGATCTGTACAGAGGATCAATCAAAATAATGTTGAAGTGGGAGAGGTTGGAGGGCTGGCTGAAACCGAACAGCCTTCCCTGCAGTGGTCACTTCGCTGTGGCACAGTTAATGCTTTACTCTTGGCTGGGTGAGGAGGCGGGGCACACCTGTAACCCTGGCACTCAGGAGGCTGAGGCAGGGTGGGCCAGTCTGAGGCCAGTCTGAACTACACAGCAGGACCTGCCTCAAAAAACAAAAAGTAGCACAATAGCAGTAACAACAGCAACACTAACATTTCATTCTTGCCCCGTTTCAGGTAATTCAGAGAGTTGGGAGAGGCTCACGCTGGGTGGTTAGCGGGAGGCCCCGGGCAACCTCCACATCAAAGCTCCTGCCTCGGCTGTGACTCGGTGCGTCCTGTCTCGGGGCTGCCCTCCCTGTGAGCGGCCGATCACCGTGGAGATGCGTGAAAGTGAGAGGCTGAGGGAAGGGCTGAGCGACGGCCTCCTCTGGGTCTGCTCTGGCCAACAGCGTAGGGGGAATGTGCGGGGGACACATGCTCATCACTGAGAGGGCTTGCTGGAGACAGCGTTGTTTATGCCTACACCAAGTGCTGGCTGTTCGGAAATCCTGGCTGTTTGCTTTATTTTTCCTGATTCTGGCTGGAAATCTTCCAAGGCAGTAGGTTTTGGGTCGCAAGCACCTGAGGGAGAATAAGAGGCCCCTGTCTTGATGCTGCCACCCAGTCCACTGCCTGCCCAGCACCGATGACCAGGCCAGACTGCAGTCCATGCCTGGCACGGGAGGCGCGGGGTCCTCAGGCCTGCAAGATGTCACCAAGAGACAGTGTCAGAGGTGTGATGCAGGTCAGAGCAGAACCTTGCCCCAAACTGGTGGCAGTGCCGGGAGACCAGGGTCTCTGCCCGACGGAGGGCACTGCGAGGCTTTGGACTCCGAGCTGGGCAGAGCTGCTGCCCTCAGCTGGTTCACCGTCCATACCTTCCCAACGCGGCTCCCCCCGGCCTCCCCAAGGGGAGCTTCTTCAAAACCTATGTTTTGAGTGTTTGATCCAAAGATTCAAAATAGATCCTTGGATTCCAAGTCAACCCCGGAGCAACCCTGGAGCAACCTGGGGCAGGTGTGAGGTCACAGCATTGATTTCCTCTGGACCCTGGGAGTAGGGACCGGGAGGGTGGCACCTGCAGGCCGAATGGGCCTGGTCGGCGCCACCGGAGAAGCTGACTGTGACGGGAGAGAGACGCGTGGACAGGTCTCACGACGTCACGGCCGCTGGGTGAATGGCGGTGGGCTCCAGCATCACTTTGCCGCCCCCTGCTCAGCTGCCTACCCCACGTCCCACACCCCGCTGGGTCCTTTCTCCGCCTGGCTCTCTGCTGTGCAGCACGATGCTGCCCTCATCGCCGTGGTCGTTGTCGCTGAGTTGTCCTCGTCGCTGGTCCCCCACCCCAGCCTCGGGCTGGCCGCTTCCTCGCGCCTATCCTCTCCTACTTCTGGCCCGGCCCCTCTTAGGAGCCCCCCAGACCTTCCTCCACATTCACGTCTGCCACGCAGGTCTGATGGGTGCCCTGTGGTGCCATGCACAAGCCCCCGGCCCTCGGCGGTCTGTGGGCCCTGCCGGTGCCCACACCCGGGGTGCGGCCTCCCAGCACCTCACCCCGCCTTTCTCGCCCCTGCAGGCTCCTGCCTCCGGGCTGCTGAAGAGGGCGCTCAGGGCCGGCCCTGCCCTCGCCGGCGCCTTCCGCGTGCCCAGAGCAGCTGGTGTCCTGCTGCCGCCCTTACGGTTCACACTTGTCCAGTGCAGGACCGAGGCCTTCGTGTCACCGACTGAAGCCCCTGACGGCCTCGGTGAGCCAAGGGGAAGGACAGGGCGGTGCACAGCTCGCGGGGAGTCGCCCGGCTCTGTGAGGCCTCGCTCCCCCCAGCCTTGGGCCCCCCTCGCCCTCTCCCTGGGGCCCTCTTCTCCCTCTGCCTTTGCATCCTCTCCCTCTCACTTGTGGGCCCCCTTCTCACCGCCCTGCTCCCCTAACCGGTCTCCTCACCCTGCCCACTCCACTCTTCCTCATGTGTTCACGGTCGTGTTATTATCTTCCTTCCTCTGTCCAGCTCTGCAAGGCGGAGATGGCTGTCTTATTCAGCAAGGTCGTCACAGCGCCCCGTGGGAGATACCTCGTGACCCCAGGGCTGTGCCACACACCGGAGGCCGGCTGCTCGGCACCTGCTCTCCCCAAAGCCTGGCAGCTCAACACGGCAGGTGTGGGTGGCCACACTGGTCACCGTGCAGGGCGGGAGGGCAAAATGGAGGGGAGGTGAGGGTACAGTCCCCTCAGGGCACATCCCAGGGGCCCACAGGCCTCCAGGGGCCAGGGGGCAGCAGCAGGGGTGGAGCCTTCCTCCCAGGCCCGGGGCGGGGCGCGCATTTCCTCCCAGGCCCGGGGCGGGGCGCGCATTTGTGGCTGGTTTCTAGAAACCTGACGGCGATTTCTGGGAAGGGAGCCCTCCCTGTCCCTGAGGCCCGGTGCCGCATGGTCCCTGCAGCAGAGGGAGCAGTACCTAGCCTGGCATCTCTCCGGCATCTCTTTGGCCCAGTTCCCTCCGCCTGCTGCCCACTTGTGAGCCCATTTACTGTCGTCAACAGACTCTGATCTCGTCTGGTTTCAGCTTCTTCATGTGTAAAGTAGGGGCTGCCACCCACATCCCAGAGTGACAGTGGCCTTCGTCTCTCTGCTGCAGAGTCTAACACCTGCTCTGAGGTCTTGGCTGAGGCGGGTCCTGAGCCAATCACTGAGTGCCATCTGGCTGCATTGTGTCAGCCAAGTGGCACCTGAGACTGCCCTGCTCTCACCCCTGCTGCCATTTCCTCTCGATGTTTAGACCAACTAGTCTCCACTCTGCCCGCGTGGCCCTGGCACATCCAGGGGATAGGTGGGAACAGTGGCAGCTGCAGGCAGTTGAAGCCTGTGCCATGTCAGAAGTGGCCTGCGGGAGCAGGTGGGCACCAGCATGGCTAGGACGGTGACTTCTGGGGCCTGCTGCGTACTTCCGGCAGAGCACGTCCAGGCCCATGCCGCATGGAGACCGGATTCCCACAGCCAGTGGCAACTGCAGCTGGTGCTGCGCAGTAGCTCCAAATGCACTTGGACCTGGCTTGCTGGTGCCACCAGAGGCTGGGCAAAGGAGAGTGGGGACAGTCGAAGAGCTTCCATCTCCCGATTTGCCATTTGTTGACCTCTTGGCTTAGGACAAGTCTCCTTCTCTTGTCTCTTGCCCTCGGCGTCTCACTCTTGATTCATTAGCAGAACCGTTTCTTCAATAAAGATATTTCACGGAGAAGCTCTGAGTGACTGGGGGGGGTAGCCGAGTCCCCCCAGAGCCTGGACTGTGGGGTCCTGGGGGTTGGCTGCCCATCTCTCAAGCAGACCTGCGTGCTCTTGGAGAACAGGAGGGGTGGGAGGGTGGGCGCACGGGGGCGGTGGTCTGCAGTCCTGCAGCGACCTGGGATGACGGGGATGTGGTCAGCCCTCACTAGAGACAGCCGCCTGGGGGCAGCCACCACCCCTGCATGTGGGGTGAGCCCGGGCCGCCGAGCCCTTTGGGCCCACTGCTGCTTAGGGGCCTCTGTCCCATGACGGCAGGCGCTAGAGGACTCGCCAGGTACGTCACATCACTTTATTTGCACTTACAGATCCTGAGGCTGAGGATGACGAGCTTGAGCCCTGCCTGGGCAACTTAGTGCATTAATAAGATTCTGTCTCAAAATGTTTTTTAAAAGGGCTGGGGGTGCAGCTCAGTGAGAAGCCCACCCCCAGTACCTAGGAGAGAAATCCTTTGTTTCTGACTGTGTGTGTCCTGGTGGTGGTGAGAACTTGGCACAGCGCAGCCCCTTGGAGGAGGCAGGGCCCGGAAGGTGCAGGCCCCGACTGTGTGTGTGTCAGCGACTGTTCGTGGTGTAGGGTCTGGGATCGTCGAAGACAGGAATGAACGGAGTCGGAATGGACAGACAACACACGAACACAAGAGAGGTTGTGATGTTGTTGTAAATTTATTAGGCCTTTTGTGTTCTTTTTATATATGATTTTTTAGCTTTGTAAAATAAGGGTGATTGTTATAGGTTGACAAAAGTTTAAGGAAAAAACAAGAACAGAAACAGAGCAGTGATTAATCATTTTGACATTGTGTAAGGTCGTGTGAGACAGTAATGATTTTTTTATGTGTGGGTCTGGAGACCCCAGGGTCTCTCTCTCCATCTGGGGGAGTCCAGGCCCCTGAGCCTTAAATGAAGAGCCAGTGTGTCCGAGCGACCCAGGCCCGGGAGGAGCCTGGCAGAAGGAACTGCGTGTGCAGCAGTGTACTGTGGCCGAAGGACACAGGGACCAGGCCGCCCTGAGAGCTGGCCCCTCCCGTGAACTGGCTTGCCCTGTTCCTCATGGGCGACCTGTTGCAGAAGGAGGAGCCCCTCTCTGCAGGCCCCAGTGGACCTCACTTGAGGCAGTGGTCAGACAGCCTCGTGGGCAGGACTACACAAGTCAGTCCACCACTGGAAACCCCGGACCGCCTTCCCGGCGACCTGCCCCTGGAGGCGGCACACACGCTGGTCCCCATCTTCGGTTTTGCTTGGGTCTTCGTGTGTATTTCTAATGATGCACATGTGACTCGAGCAAAGCACAGCTTCAAAGAGATTCCTCCAGTGTGTGCTTGGCCCATGCTCCCCGAGGGTGGGGGAAGCAAGGGCCTTGCAGGATTCCCAGTTGAAAACAAGGGGCTGCCTCCGTTTAGCCACTGCTCTCTCTTTAAGACAGGCAGAGCCCATGAGGAAGCACAGAGCCTGGCAGAAAGCAGCCTTCCCAGGAGAGGAAAGCTTCCCAACATGCCTGCCTGGCTCCTCTCCACCTTTCCCCTCCCGGGGAGGAGCAGGAGGCTGGTATCATCGATTTATTTCTGCAAAACAAACTGATTAACATACATAGCTCCAACTGGACAAAAGCCTTCTCCACCTGACAGCATTTCTACCACCTATACCTCTCATCTCTATTGCTGCCTGCTGCATAGGCCCATCCCTCTGCCACTGTGACGGCTGCTTCTCAGCCAAAGGAGCATTCATGTCCACGAAGGAACCGTTAGTCTTGGTGGCTGCCGTTAAGCCCCCTCTGAAAGTATCATAAGGTCCAAGGCTGCTCCTTTCCCACATTACCAGTTGAACCACAGCGATGGAGCCTGCATGGACGCCTTATTATACGTGGTAAATCATGTGTGTACATCTGATTACGTTCCTATTGTCTACTCAATTTGCGCATGTCTTTGGGGAACCCGGACTGTCAAAAATCGCTCACAGTGCCGAGTGGCGTCAACTGGAGCTGGGACTCCCGGTGCGCCTGCCCATCAGGGTGCAGCAGGACTCCGAGGGGCTGCAGTACAGAGGGCAGTGGGGTGGGAGGTGACAGGACAATCTCTGCTTTTCTTTCTCTCACCCCGAGCTCACTGCCTGGTACACAGTGGGTGTTTAGTAGCCATCCAGCTAGCAGATGGACCCACAGGATTTCAAAAGCATGAATCCCCTGTTGATCAAACACACTCAAAAGTGTCAAAGCCTGGTGTGTCTTGGGAAGGTGGACGGCTCACGATCGTGACCAAACCCACGGACACCTCTAAAAAAGGCCTTGAGAGTGTGACTGTGCCAGCTGATCGGGTCTGGGAAACGGCACAGAAGGACAGATTCCGGTAGGTGAGAGAGGGCCTCGAGGGCGGCCCTTCCACCAGCTCTGCTTTTCTCTCCTGTGCTGCCCCCTTCCGGTCTCCGTGCAGCTCAGAGAAGGGTGAGGAGAGGAGGCCTGGTGTTCGTGCACCTGGACTCGCCTGCAGTCCTGAAGAAGGCTTCCCGGGGCTGGCAGAGGAGCTAGAAGCCACAGTGCACTCAGAACAGGGTGCAGCTAAGTCCGAGCTCGAGGCCAAGCCTGCGAGCATTCACTGGGAAGGGCCAGAGAGTGAGCGCTCGGGGCCCACAGGCTCCGTGCCCCTCTGTCCCCACACAGAGGCCGCAGAGGTGACAGTGCATGCACGGAAGGGCCTGTGTCCCCACGGGGCCCCTCGAACACAGGCGGTGGGTGGGACTGTCACGGGCCGCGGCTTGCTGACTTCCCCACCTTGTGCCTCTGTCCTGATGGCTCGTCTGACCTTCTGTCCCAGTCGTTGTTTCCTATTTGTTGAGTCCCACAGACCTGATTTCCGTTTGGGACTATGGCTGGGTCACCCATCCCGATGGGCCAGCCTCGTCCTCGGCCCAGGAGAGCCCCACTCTGAGGCTTCTGCTGTGCGACTCACAGGAAGCAGAGCATGGAGAGCGTGATGGAGATGGAGGGGTCGCACTGGTCCAGGTGAGACCCCCGTCTCCGGCCAGTCACGGGGAGGCAGGCCCGGCCAAGCTCGCCCTCGAGACTGGCTGACACGAGTCTAGATTCTTCGAGGCACAGTTTGTCTCCTTGCCACCTGAAGCCAGCGCAGTCCCCAGGCCGGCGTGTGTCACGCCGTCCCCGGCTTCCTGTGGTGACATCTTTTCTCATACTGTCTCAGCCTGTTAGAATTAGGTGGTCCTGGGTGCCATGCGGCCTAACTTTACTGTGTTTTGCTGACAAGTTGTCAGTATCTCAAGTGAGCCTACTTCTCCCGGAGCAGAGCCAGCTCAGGGCAAGCTGGGCGCGGGCCCACGGCTGGCACCTGGCCTTGCCCTTGCCCTTGCCCTCCTGCAAAGCTCTCTTCTGGGTGCCTGGCTCCAGAATGTCCTGAGTCACAGACATTTGTCCTCCAAGAAGAGACAGCTGACATGTACAAGAAAGGGCCTGGCCTCCTCCTCATGGGCTGGCTATGGCCCTGCTCCCTCCGGGGCCTTGTCTGGGCACCTTTCTGGGCCAGGAAGCCGCTTGGTGTGGATGCCGCAGCAGGTGTGGCATCTTTAGCCGAGAGTTCATTAGGAAAAGCGATCATCCACCTGCCTCTGGCACAAAGCAGCCTCCCCCCGCTCTCCCGCCCCACGGGCCCCACTGCACACAGCAGCAGCATCTGCATTCTGTCCGGGAATGTGCTCTCCAGGGCTGTGAGATTATGGTGTTCCTCCTTTATTTTTTAAAAAAGGCTAACATGAAATAAAAACAAGAAGACCACGGAGATCTAATTAAGACTCCGTAAAGCAGGAGCCGGTATCTCCATTATCAGGCTGGGTAAGATTGCTGTTTTCCTTTCACCCTGTCACTGATATAAATGAGTTTTTAATTCTTCCTTTTGTGAAGACCAGGTTATCACACTTCTATTCATTAAGGGACTCCAGGGCCCGGCAGCCAGGGGCTAATGGTGGTTGGCACTGGCGGTGGGAGTGAGGAGTCCCGGGACGGAGTGAACTCCTCTGTGCACCGACATTTCTAGAAGTTTGGGACCCGGGGGACAGAGACATAGGAACGACCTTGGAGCTCCTTGGAGGACATCCGTATCAACCTCTCCTGGCTGCCGGTAGGGTAAGACATCAAATTCCCTTCCACAGATGAAAGCATCTCACGCGGCTCCTCTTCTCTCCCCACTCCCCTCCCGGCACAAGGCCCTCCTCCCCGGCACACCGTGGCCGGGCCTGTCAGGCCTGGGCTCTGCTGCCTGCCTTCTGGGCTCCGCCTCCCTCTGGGGTGCCCCTCCCTCCCTGCCAGCGTTCACCCAGCCCCCTGCCAGCGTTCACCCAGCCCCCTACCAGCATTCACCCAGCCTTTTCCACCCCTCACCTCGTGCACCTTCCTCTCCAGCAGGACATTTCCAACTCCCTGGACACAAGCCCTGGCTTCTCCTGGACAGTTCCCGCTGGCAGGAGGATCACAGACCTCGCCAGTCTCGCCGGGCAGCAGACCCTGGCACACATGGCTTCTTTGTACCCCTGGACTTTGCTGCAGGGGTGATACATAGATGTTTGTACCTGTTCCTGAGGGAGGAAGGACAGAGGAGCTAGGGAAGGAGCGCAAGTATCAGAGAAGCTCAGGGTGTGTGGGGGAAGGCCAGGAGCTGTTCTGCGCACCTCTGGGCCAGACCTTTGGCTGAGAAGTGAGATGACGCTGACTTCTCACAGCCACCGGTGAGCCCTGGAGTGGACCGCGCGTCTGCCGCGCGGCCTCTGTCCCCGACCCGCCTTTAGGATCCATGCGCCAGTTTCTTACCCACACACGCTGGTGGTTTATGAGCTCAGGTCTTTTCAGGACCCCCGGAAAGTGCAGTTTTCAGCTGGATGGGATTCATTATTCGACAGCCCTTCGTCCCCCAGCCCCAAGACCAGGCACCTTGTCCTGTTGTCTGTCTGCTCCAGTGCAGACCTCTTCAGTTGTACATAGTAGACAAAGAAGAGCCTGTCTCCCTGGTCTCACTACTCTGCTCAGCCTTGTAGGTGTGCATTTTGGATCCAGTTCCCCAGAAGCAGATCAAGGGTTGTGCACCGATGATTCATCAAGGAAATGGTCCTAGGAGAGGCTTGGGAGGGAGGGGGAGCCAGCCAGAAACGGCAAAGCTCAGAGTACAGCCCCGTCTGGGGCTCTTTTTTAGCCTCAGGACCGCCCGGCCTCAGTGGGGGCTGGGCCTGCACTCCCCCTTAGTCCTTGGAGGAGGGAGGCGCGTTGCACACTCCAGACCACTCGGGTTTCCAGGCTCAAAGGCACTCTGGTGCTGGCAGTCCAAGGACAGTCTTCCCTGAGAGGCGAGCAGGCAGAGGCAGGTGGAGGGCACACGCAGGGTGAAGGGGACCCAGGGGACAGAGGAGGCCTGGCAGCAGTGCCGCCCAGCACGTGCTCCAGACCTACTGTCACTGCGGACGCAGAGCTCAGAGCAGGAAAACATGGCCTTGCCAGCCTGTATGTGGGGGAAACTAGGCCAAGGCAAGGAAAGTGACTCCTTAGGACTGCGCAGCCTGCCGGGGCAGAGCTGGGGCGCGAGCACAGTCTCCGGCCCCCGGCCAGGCCTTGCGTCTGACACCCGGCCATCTGTTACCAAAGAGCATAGCAAGCGGTGTGTGCTTGGATAAAACTCGATGTGCTGATTCCAAAGTTATTAACCATTATTTACAAAATAATGACGGTGCAGTAAAGTATTCACCAGTTCCTATTAACCTTCAAGGTCCTTAATATCTGCAAAGTCAGGTGTTTTACTAAACATTAGGAAAGATCACAGATGGAACATCCTTTGACCACCTTGTAACGCTCGCTGTGTCCTGCCCCAGCCCGGGGGCTGCCAGAGCGTAGTCAAACAATTGCCCACTGCCCCTCGCGGGCCACAGGGGAAACAGGAAGACAGCCCAGCCCTGCCGTACCAGAGTGGAAGGCCAGGCTGTTCTCAGAATCAAACTTGTTTTTAATCAGTTGCAGATTTTAAGTGAAGCTTTCATGAAGGTGGAGAATAGGGCTTGAAAGTGGCCTGTTCCGCTGACTGTCCAAAAGGGCGTCGTGTTGCGTATTCATCTCCCATGGTGCCTGTATAAACTTTACTCTCCGGCCTCGGAGCCAGATTTTGAACGCCAGAAAAGCAAAGCATCTGTTCTCCATTGCAACGGATTCTTCAGGCTCTTGTGATAACGCGGCTGCCCCGATCTTCCCCACACAGCACGCTGACTGTCCTTGTGGATGGCCTTGCAGGGGACAAGGTTGAGCTTTGTCCAAAGAGGTGTATTTGTCTCTACTGTGAGGACCCTACCTGTTTTGAATCAGTCAGAAGCAGACAAACTGAAACTGCAGGAGGCATTTGGAGGGTTATCATCAGCAAATGTGGGCAGTACCACATCCTTACTAAAGTTTTAAAAATTAGGGACTTTCTCCCACTGAAATTCTTTTAAGCACTATTAAGAAGTCGTATGAAACAGTAGCATAGACATTTGACAAAGAGCAATTGAATTTTCCTCTCCTGTGAGTGAACAGGATCCCAGCGAGCTGGCAAGGGCAGGCGTGGGGGCCAGGTCGAGGGAGCACACCAGGGTGTCTGTGGCCTGCGGTGGGAAGCCAGGCCGTTGTTGGGGTGAAGCTGAGCAGGAGGAGTACATGTGACAGGCTCTGGACAAAACCTGGAAAATGACACCGACAGTGCCGGAGGCCCAGGAAACAGCGAGCCTCTGGCGAAGGTCCTGCTTGTGCTGCCTCCTCCGGGCCCGGCGATTTGTCTGAATGAGGCGCTCTGCAGTGGCTGCGTGGTTTTCAGGTGGTGGCACTTAGGTTCCTGTTACGTGAAAGTGAGGTTTGCCTGCAGGGGACCCAGGCTTCAGAAACCCTGGACGTGTGGCCTGAGCTTGCCAGTCCTGCCAGCGCTGGGCACAGCTGGAACTGCTGTGAGGTCACTGTGGCCAGGAGACGGTGATATCAGAGAGCTGGTAGCTCGTGCTTCAGCTGACTTCAGAGTGCTGGGGTCTTAATGAGTGGGAAACACGAAGGGCTCTGACGCTGTTCAGCGTAACTGGAGAAAGAGTGGTTCTGACCAATCTGGAGACACTTGTAGGTTAATTTTGGAGGATTGTTTTGGGATAGTAGCCCTGCCTTTATCAGAAAGAGCGGTTCCTGCAATTAAAATGTAGAGCTTACAAGGGGTCTAGTGGGAGCAGCCAAGGGGGTGGTGAGCTCGTCTCCAAGCGCTGTGACTGTCTGGTTTCTGGCCGGAAGCAGGTGAAATAATGAGGTTGTTTCTTGAAGTGACCCAGCCGTTAGACATCAGGATGCTGTGAAGCTGATATTTTATATCACAGCGTGCGGAAAAACTTCCCTCCAGTGCTTCTGAGCGTCTTTCCTCCTGTACAAACGGGAATGACCATGTTCCATCTCCCGCTGCCGTGTTTCGGGGCTCTGAGCAGGTGCTCGTGAAGCAGGGAACCCAGGGTGTGGCGAGCGCTCACGGTGGCTGCGTGCTACGCTTATTTCTAAACAGAAGGTTCCTGACTTAGAATTAAGAAACAAAAACAAGAAATATAAAAAAAAACATAAGAAATCCTAACTTTGCAAGAAACCCTTACTTTTTTGTTATTCATATAGTGAATTATGAACAGCTACCTGACTTCAAAAGTGCTGCTTTGAGAAAGATGACAGTGTATGTGAAAACAGGAAAATGACGATGTGCAACACACACGCATAAAGTTAGTAGTTGGCTCTGGGGACTCCTGCTTCTCGTGGTCTTGTGTGTGACCTAGAGGAACTTCCTGCCTGTGCCCTGTGCCCCTGGGCCTCTCTGAGAGGGAGCTGTGAGGGGCAGAGGAGGGTGTGCTCTTAAGGAAGCAGTGGCTGGTGGGCCCTTGTGCCCTTAGCTGTGTGGCTTTGTCCCTGAGCCCACTCAGGCTAGCCCGTCCTGGCCCCTCTGGACTTAGAAGTGCTCAGCATTCTCCAGGACGCAGAAACTGCTCACTGGCTTAGCTGGGGATGGTGAAGTCTCCACTTTAAAAGCATGAGGAAATGCTCAGATGTTCCTGTGTCTGTGAGACTCGGGGCAGCCTGGGGAGCCCTCGTTGTAGGGCCTTAGGTAGGTGTCACCCTCAAAAGTCCTTTGGACTCCTTTCCAAAGAGACAATCTCTCCATGAGGAATGGGTCCACCCTGACAGCCCCACAGGTCCCTGGGTGAGCAGGAGGACCTCAGGACGGCCATGACTCCTCCCATTTGCACAGGACTGGGCCGGTGTGCCAAGCTTTGGCTTTGAGTTTCCCTGACCTGGCAGGGACGTGCCCTCCTGCCTGGGTCATTTTCTGAGATCACCCCATTCTTGTAAGTCAGACTCTCACCAGTCAGAGGACCAGGTCTTAATGAAAGCCTAGGCATTTTTATTCTTGTCTAGTTCCAGGCAGATCGGGTTAGTTTCTGCTGCTGAGAGCACCATTAACTTCCAATTCAAGGTGTAGAAACCAACTCCTAAATCTGAGAGGCTTCTAAAGACCCAGGCAGTGAATTTGTTTCTCCTTGTCTGAGAGTTCAGGGCCCTCACTGTGTAAACTGAGTTTCTTCAGATTGTGAGGATAGAAATAGCAGCTAGCCAGTTCGGTGCAGGGAAGAGATGTGTTAGAAACCAGCTTCACTCCTGAAGCCAGATGTGGACATTTCCTGGTCCTGCCCACAGAGCGAGGTGCCACCTTGTGTCCAGGCTCCCGGCTCCTGGACTGGACCTGAGCAGTTCCCTATGCTTCATCCCGGTTAGTGACCTCACAGTCTCACTTCCGGTCTTCTCTCTTCCCCTCAGACAGAACAGCACCCAGCACTGCAGACGGCAGAAGGACCAGCTGTCAGAGCAGAGATGGTTGCCAGCGGCGAGGTGTGGGATGGCTACGTTGTGAAAAGCAAACTTCTACTTTGTTTGAGCCATTGTATATTAAGGCTTTGTTTCAGCAGTTTGATCTTCATGCTGATCACTCTGGATGATGAATTTAAATAACTAAGTCCTGGAAAGGCAGGAACTGATTGGCTCAGATGTACCGGTTTTGTCCCTCAAGCACTGCTATAAAGAGACTTCATCTCGCCATGTTGTTAATTGTCCTGCTCACATTTCAAATGCTCCTGAAAGGACCTGACAGCCCCACCTGAGCAAGTCATGCTGCAGGAGGCCAGCAAGTGGGGCCGAGAGGCAGATGCTTGTGAGAGCCCGGGTGTGAGGCCCACACCCCGTCACATCAGTCTTCTCTGGAAAAGCGGCCAGTGGACGGCTATTCTTTCGCTGACCAGAGTCAACTGAGACCAGGAGCATGTTCGAAGGTCAAGATTGCGGTGGGGTGAGGAAGGACTGAAGAGATCACTGCGATACAAAAAGGGTGGAGAGGGGCCAGGGCGGCTCCCGGGCTCTGAGACTTCTGGGGAAGGTGACTAACTTGGATCTGAGGAAGGGGCCACGGAGCCATGTGAGGGGACAGCAGGTCTGCCACCATGGATGCTCAGGGACCAGGCCCGCAAGTGATGTACAGCCGGTTCCTAGCTGCCCTGACACGTGCCTCATTAGCTGAGCTGAGTGGTCCACACTGCGGCCTGTGGCTGGGGCACAGCTCCCGCCGCCCTGGGACCAGTATAGAAGCACAGAGGAGATGGAGGAGGTGATGCCTTATTGCCAGGGTGGTGCTGAAATGGACTTGCCTGGTATTGCGGCTGGGCCTAATGAATGTGTAGCCGGTAACCCTTCTTTCTGACCGGAACATCAGCAGAGCAAGCTGGCCAGCTCTGGTACCTGTCTACTCAGTCAAGCAGTCGTTGTAAGCCAGGTGTTATTATGAAGGCATTTTGTGGATAGGGTTAACAATGAATAAGTTTACTTTTTAAAATAAAAGACATTATCTCCATAAAGTGCTTAGAACTCATCCAATAAAAGCAAACCTAAGTTTCCCTAAGAGAGAAAGAGTTCTGCCGTGAGACTGCAGCAGCAGCTCCTGCCAGAATTCCCAGCCTGCCCTGTGGGTGTTGGACTTGCCACCTCCACAGTCTCATAAGCCAGTGCTCCGCATGGATCTTTCTCTCTGAAAATCGGAAAACCTCTCCGTAGGTATACAAATATAGATCTAGAGAGTGTCTATGTGTGTTTAGAAGTAAATGTACTTATATACCCTCCTGATTCTCTGTCTCCAGAGACAACAAGAGCACGGCCTGGTCCGCCGCGTCTCTGTCCTCGGTACCATCCCGCTGTGCACTGGGCCCCAAGACAGCCTCAGCAGCTCCTCACTGCAGAGCGAGACCATGGCGGAGAACCCATGGCGTGGGGCGTCGGTCTCCCCCGCGCAGCACCAGAGGGGCACCTCCTGTCCAGGCACCCAGGGACAGCCCAGGGGCTCACCCACCGCTGGGACTCCTGCTCCTGTTCTTCCTCCGCCCTGTCTCCCACTTTCCTTTCTTCCTGTGCAGGAGATTTAGTTTCAGGGCATCTTCTTATTTACTTCTGCCTTTCCAATCTCATTTCCTTCCCCTCCCTCACTTGATTATGTCCTTTTGCGTTTTGGTATGTGTTGTCTTCGAATATCTACAACATATATCATCTACATCTACATCATCTATCTATCTGGTATTACATATAATACAGTACAGATGTCTGTTTATAATAAGCATTGCAGTGCATGTAGATGGAATTGTGGTTTTGAATTCAGCAGTATGTTCGTAAGCTCTTTGTGTTTCTCTGCATCTTCCCTGTTGCCGCCCCCTGCTACAGAGGACCGCATCATGCGCCAGTGTGCATTTAGTCTCTTTCTTTCCTCTGGAAGTGAGAGCGTAGGTGGCCTCCAGCCTCCACTGACCACAGTCTGCAGCCTCCTAAGTCCCCTCTGGCCTAGGGAACCCCACTGTGCAGTGCTTCCCAGGAGCAGGGCTGCAGCCTTTCACATGCAATCGTCACTTGCGTCCTCTCAGAGGTGTCCTGGCGCAGCTGCCCTAGGATGGCCCTACAGCACACGTGGCCCCATCCGGGAACTGTCAGCAGCATCTGGCTGGAGTGAAAGATGCTAAATGACAGCACTGACTTGTTTTTCTCTCAGCACTGATCATCTCAGATGCCTCTTTGATGGTGTGTTTTATACTTTGGGAATTTCCTTCCTGCAAACCCACTGACTGTAGTTATTGTCCGTTTTCTTTCAGGCTGCTGACTTCCTGACTTTTTGATTTCTGCAAATCCTTGAGATTCTCCATTGTAGTCCCTAGTCAGTTTTACACGAAATAAATATCTCCTCGATTCTGCCACTTGTCAGTTAACTTTCATCACACAAAAAAACTTACCTCTGGCATGATCCAGCCATTACTACTTCTCCCCGGAACTGTGGACTTTAAGTAGTGTTCCTAGGGCTAGGCTGTAAAATGTTTTCCCACTTGAGATACTGAGTGCTGTCCCTCCTAATCCAGACAGCAGTCCCTCAGCTCCCCACATGGATAGTCAGTCCCAGTTCCACCTGTGGGACCTCAGAATCCTGCATCTGCCCCTGCTGCATGGTGGCTTTCTTTTCTTCTTTGGACTTTTCTTCATTCTTACATGTGCCATACTGTTCTTATTACCACCGTTTTACAGTGTGTTAGGAGAGAAGATCTTCTTAATTTAATCTTCACTATCAAAGTTGACTTAGCTTTTCAGGAATTTTATTTGTATGCATTCTATATTTTTGATAATAAATATATTCAAAATACCTATTGAATATGTATATAATAGAAAAAATAGCATGCACAAACATCCTGCTCCTAAATTATAAACTATTACCTTTGAAGCTTCCTATGTGCCCCCCCTTCTGTCATTTTCCTTCAGGGATAAACTTTATGCTGAATTTTCTGTTTATCACTCTATTGTTTAGCTTAAGTTTATTTAAATATGGATTGCTTAGATTCTAATTTTGTTTTTAGCATATTATTTTTTGAATAATAAACATCTCTTTATTGACTGACTGCCATTACAAAAACAGATTACATTAGCAATCAGAGTGTCTTGAGTTGAAGTCAGAAGAAGTTATGCCTTTAGTGTTAAGTAAAGTAGTGTACAAAGTCAATATTAAAATGTTAAATTTTAACATTTGTGTAAAATGTTAAATTTTACGCTGTTTTTACCAGTTGAATCTTCTGAACAACTGATTTCTCAGAATCTTGGCAAAAGGTGACATGTTTATTTTATCTCCAGGAAGACCTGGGGCCAGGGATTTAGCTCAGTGGTTCCAGCGTATGCTGGTCAAGTGCAAGGTCCTGAGTTTGATCCTCGGTAACCATAAACAACATTGCCAGGTGTGGTGACTCACACTTGTAATCCCAGCACTCAACGAGGCAGAGGCAGGAGGATTGCTATGAGTTCGAGGCTGGCTTGGGCTACATAGTGAGTTTGGGGCCAGTCTGAACTACAAAGCGAGACCCCGTCTCAAAAACAAAACTGAAAAACAGGAATGGCCATATTATTTTAATGTACATAAATATTTAAAATTGTACATAAATGTAATATAGTGAGTATATTTTTCTTCTGTTTAAAAAATTTTTTTTTCTTTTAACAGTATTTAGGAAAAATAAGTTTTTGTTGTTACATGTGGTTCAGGTAATTAATTTTCACTGATCTATATTATTCTACTGTGTGGATGTATAATATTTTACTTTCTATGTTGGCGCTGTACCACTTCCAGTTTCTGTGATGTTTAGCAGAACTGTGGTAAAAACTCGTGTATTATTCTCATGCTGCTGCTTGAGTGCAAGTGTCTCTCCAGAGCAGAGCTTCTTTCTCAGGCTGTAAGACATCTTTCATTTTTACAAATTATTGAAACTCTGAAGAGAGCTATTCGTGAAATAGGTGCAGTGATTTACATTATAAATAATTACATATTATACATAACTTATAGTAAATAATTATATATTATATGGAAATAAAAACAAAAATTAGTTACTTATTAATTTTGAATAATATATGTTGTATAACTGCATATGTATATATCAAAGAAATAAATTAGACTCTTTTATGCCATAAGTAAAAACAAATTTAAAAATAGATAAAAAACTTAGAGATACATTCAAAACCTATACATTTGTTAGGAGAAAACATTGGTCTGGGAAATGACTTCTTTATATATTTTCAGAAGCATGGGCAACAAATGGAATTGCAACAAACTATAAACCTTTTTCTGCACCACCCAAGGAAATAATCAGCAAAATGAAGAAGCAAACTACAGAATGAGAGAAATATTTTAAAATTAAACATTTGAAAATAGATTAATATCCAAACTTTATAAGGAATTCAACTTCTGAACAAGAAATTAAGCAAACTGTAAAAATGGGCAAAATACCTAAATAGACATTTCCTGAAGAAGATAAACAGATGACTCGGTATTCATATGAAAAATGTTCAGTGTTGCTGAGGAGAGAAATGCAAATTAAAATCACAATGACATATCACTTTGTGCCGGTTAGAATGGCTACATAAATAGATATAAGCTAAGCGCTGGAGAGGAGGCAAAGCAGGGAGACCTTACCCACGCTGGGTGGGAGTGTCAGTTAGTACATTATGGGAAACGATACGGGACGACCTCAGAAAACTGAAGGCAGGACTACCAAGCGACCCAGCAGTCCCCACGTTCGGTACAGGGATGAAGGACAGAAATAGACATTTGCGTTTCTTGTTTATTGCAGCAGGATGAACCATAGTCAAGATGTGAAACCAGCCTAAGTGGCTGCTAATGGATGGATGGATAAAGAAAGTGAAGCACCCTTGGCTTATGATGGAATTACGTTCAATAAAATGGACAGTATCAAGTCAGAGATACATGCAACACATGTAATTCACCAAACACCACACTTCACCGACATAGCCCATTGCAAAGTTATTTTGGTTGAAGTTTATGAAGAAATGTGCCTTCACTCAGACATGTACAGTCGTTAGAAGAAGTAGTAGTATTTTAATAGTCTTTTTAAGCTACTTGTATGTAGGGACCGGGATTTAGCTCAGTGGTTCTGGTGCCTGTCTTGCAAGTGCAAGGGCCCAGGTTCGATCCCTGGTAACCACATACCATACTGGGTGTGGAGACTCACCCCAGCAGCAACCAGTACCATGTACCACATGCCGGGCGTGGTGGCTCACGCCTGTAATCCCAGCACTTGGGAGGCAGAGGCGGGAGGATTGCTGTGATGTGAGTTTGAGGCTGAGCTTAGGGCCAGCCTGAACTACAAAGCGAGACCCTGTCTCAAAAATCCTAAAAAAAAAAAAAAGGTACTTGTATGTATTATTCTTTGATACTTTATTAAGTTGACCAGGGACCAATTTCTTAAAGGTTAGTTATGTGAGATCTGAGACCACGCCAGTGACATTGTCATACTTTCACATTAAAGTATTTTGGTTTGTTTCACAAGTTGAGTGAATCTTTCACTCATGCGTGGTGTTCATGACTTCACACACTGCTGACATGGATTCTAGCTCACAAAGTTACGTAGATGATGCACACATTGATCCATGTCGTGTGAGGTAACAGAGGGTTATACTAATATGACACTAGTCTCATCAGAAAAGTGTGTGTGGTGGAGAATTTTTGAAAATTCCATTTTTGCTAAGAAAATTGCCTATTAAATAAATTTCTCTAAAGGTGAAAGATGCATTTCATTCATTTTGAGAAAATGTCCATGGACTGTTCAGGCTGAGTAAGGATTTTTTTCTGTTCCTGTGTGTGTCGCATAGACAAGGTGCTCTGTGACACTGGTTGGTTGAACTCACAGTTCCGTTACCTGAGTGTTCAGCGTCTCAAGTCTTCTTCCCATTTCATCACACAGAACATATAAAGCATGTTTATCAAGGTAGGAATTTAATAAAGTTAATATATTTTACTGCTTCAAGGATACTGTTTGTAATATTGGCAGTTTTTCCTCTGTTTACATTTTATTTTACTGAGAATGCATGGTAATGATGAACACAAACTGATACTCACACAGTGAGGGGAAATAAGTTATGTCCAAACCCTATAATGAAACAATTTTGGCCTGTGGAACTCCTGAAATGGGCTGAGAGATTGTAAGAGTTTGTGGAACACACATCAAGTGCCTAAATAAGGTCAAGTTATTTTCCAAATGCATTAACAGTTTCCAGGCCTCGCAGAGATGCAAAAGCTCAGCCATTTCTCATCAACTCTGTTTTAGACAGGATCTCTCTTTTGTTTGTAGTTTGGGCTGGCCCTGAGCTCAACCTTTCACTCACAGCAATCCTCCTGCCTTGGCCTCCCAGTGCTGGGATTACAGGTGTGAACCACCACGCTGGGCACTGTGGTGTGTGGTACTGATTGCTGGTGGGCGTGAGTCTCCATGCCTGGCCTTGTTGTACGCGGTTACCAGGGATTGAACCTGGGCCCTTGCACTTGCAAGGCGGGTGCCGAAACCTCTGAGCTAAATCCCTGGCCCTCTCATCAACTCTTGGTTTCACTGAGTTTCACATTTTGGTCTGTCGTGTAGATGTGGGTCAGTCCCCACAAGGGTGGTCTCCATTTGCACTGTCTACCATGTCTTCAGATCTTCTTGTCTCTTCTTCTATCAAATATGGGAGTTTTGCCCAAGTTTTCCCTTGATTCTTTGCTTTTTGTTGTTGTTTTGGAGGAATTATTTGTATAACACTGGTCTGCGTTTCTCTTTCTAGAATGACTCTCATGACTTCAGTTTCTATTTTCTTTACCTTGACACCTACCACTCTTCTCTCTATAAGTTACCCATTTTCAAGAATGTGCTTCCCGGGCCGGGGATGTAGCTCAGTGGTTCTGGCATCCGCCTGGCAAGTGCAAGGGCCCCAGCACCACACACCACCGTGCTGGGCATGGTGGCTCCCGCTTTTAGTCCCAGCACTTGGAAAACAGAGGCTGGAGGACTGCTGTGAGTTCAAGGCTGGACTGGTCTACATAGGACCAGCCTGAACTACAAAGCGAGACCCTGTCTCAGAAAAAAAACCAAACAAACCCATATGCTTCCAGTCCCCTCTCGCACTGTTTGCAGTGTGCAGGCGTGGGTGGCCAGGCAGTGCACAGGTGCTTTCCTTTCACTGTGAACTTCTGCTGCGCCGTGATCGGCTCTGGTTTCCCTGACCCACATGTACAGGAAGATGACAACTGTGAACTCTGAACTCAAAACATTTCCCACTTTGAGTCTGTTCTAGGTTTTTATTTTCTCTGAGGCCTAAGCTCATTTCACAGTTATCTGGAATTGGAAAGGGAGAGAAGGAAAGATTTTGAATGGGGCGGGCTGTGGGAAGAAGGAGGTGTCCAGTGTCTGGGGGAGGGAAGGTGCATAGAAGACAGAATGGCAGAGAAACCTGCAGCCCCAGGTGGGGGCCCCTCGAGGCCTCAGACCTCAGAGGGAGGGCATTTTCCACCTCAGCGAAGAGTCTCACGCTTAAGTACAGTGTAGATGAGGCAGAAGCTAGTCTGCGTAGGTCTGCAGTAGCTGTGAGCAGTGTGGACGCTGGGATGGACCACGCTCATGGGGAAATTGGTGTCCTTTTCCCTTTCCTGACACCTCACGAACCTGAGTCCCTGAAAGCAGAGTTTTAAGATACGAAATGGCATGTTTGGTGAGTGGCTAGCCAGGGAGAGGAACCACAGCCACAGAGGCAGGGAAGAGCTGCTCTGACAGTGCAGCTTTGCCGTCTCCCTTCCCCGCTCAGGGCAATGCTGCATGTTCTGATGCTTCTTAAAGCTTTAAGGTCTATGTTGTAGCTGTTGGCCATTTTAAGACATGATTGGGGGGGGTCCCTGAGTAACCTGAGTAATTACAGCAATCAGTCATAATGTAGCTTGTGTATGGCTGGTGAAAGGGAAGTTCCACTGACCGTGGGCTGACCGAGGTACCCAAGGTAGAAAGCTGGCACATACTACAGTGTCAAGAGAATGGTCAGTACCACCTTTGCAGATTAGGGGACCCAAGGCCCCAAGCAAGGGAGAGCAAGTAGGTTACTATCTGTGTCTTACTAAAACAAGGAGTCCTCGGGCAAATGAGAGGTTCTTGACACACTGAGCTCAATCTAGGTCTACTTTCACGGAAGTGGGAGTATTCTTATTTGCCCATAAATTAACATGCCAACTACTTTAGGGAGGGGGAACCCCAGATAAATTCAAAGCCAGTTGCCTGTACCGACTGCCTCCCTCTCCAGGGAAGTTGGTGGGAATTTGCTGTTTATCTCATCTGCTCCACCCTTTTGGCCTCTGGCTCCTGATTTTCTCTCTCCCCAGCATCGAGCATAGTGTCTGATGCATCTCAGATGCGGAAATGTGCATTGAATGAATGAGCAGCCACAAAGGTCTCACTGTCTGTCTCAGACTTCCTCTTCTGTGCGCTCAGCTCATCCATGAGCACCAGCCCCACACCCTGCATCTCCTTCTCACTTCCCATGGCTCCTTCCCACCTTTCCAAAAGGGATGCAGTCTTGGTGTGGTCGTAGCACTCTCCTCTGGCCCTCTAGCTAATATCCTAATTACCCCGACTCCTTTTCCATTTGTTCTCTCCTTCAACTTTTCCAATCACTTCTGTCTCCTCAGCTGCAAAGGAAGAGTCTTTGTCAAGGTCACGAGTGGCTGCTGCCAAGCCCTCCTCTGGCTCCTTATTCATGACCTTAGCTTTGATCAGAGGGCTGCCTCCTTCTCCAAACTCTTTACTTGGTGAAGAAACACTGCGCTTTACTGTTTCTCCTCCTGAGGTTCAGGTTGTTTTGTTTTGGTCTCATGTCCAAGGGACTTCTTGGGAACCCTTAGGTTCCTACCTGTCCTGCCATCTGAGGTTGACCCCAGCAGGAGGGTGCGTTCATGTCCATTGCCAGCCTCACTTTTCCTCCCACACTCAGGCTCACCAGCTACTCTCTGGACAGCTCTACTGGGCGCCAGGACTAGAAATGTGGCTGAACCTGCCCCAGGAAAATGTCTTTGATGAGTCTTTTCCATGAGACTGTCTGGGTACCAACAGCTGTATCTGTCAGGGTCTAATGTCCATTGGAGTGCTTTAGTGTAGGAACTTGGCTAACGGGCGTCTCCGTTCTGAAGAAGCCCTTAGACAGAGGAAGCAGCTGCCTGGTGAGGCACAAGGGCTCACACAGCTGACACTCTGACGTGAGGAGGGGGCGCCACCCCTGGGGCTGACTTGTGAGACACTGAGCAGGGCTGGATCCTGTGTGTGAAGAGAGACCTCATTTGGCAGGAGTATGAAGGCCAGGCTCACAGTGGGGAACCATCCACTTCTGCTATTGCAGACTGGCAGTGAACTCAGGACCATTTCTAGAAAAGAACCATCGTGGTTTTTGGAACCCAGACAGATGACTTCAGAGCTGATTTGAGGAGATAGGCTCTGTCCTCCCTGCCAGCCTCCCCCTCGCACTGGGTTTCAGTCCCAGGGGAAGATTTATCTGTGCATGCTCAAAGCTAGCAAGGCGGGTCATCGTGCATGCTGCCCCTTACACTCCACAGCCGATCCACTTGACCTCCAAAGCTGTACTCTAAGGTTCTCCTTCTTTTCTGTCCTCAACATATCTGCACTAATTTTTTTTTTTTTTTTTTAGGTTTTTGGAGACAGGGTCTCGCTTTGTGGTTCAGCCTCAAACTCACATCACAATCCTCCTGCCTCTGCCTCCCGAGTGCTGGGATCACAGGCGTGAGCCACCACGCCCGGCACTGTGGTATGTGGTACTGGTTGCTGCTGGGTGTGGGTCTCCACGCCCAGTATTGTTATGTGGTTACCGTGGAATTGAACCCGGGTCCTTGCGCTTGCGAGACAGGCGCTGGAACCACTGAGCTAACTCCCTGGCCCCATCTGCACTAAGTTTGACCCTTGTCATCATCAAACAGAGCAACCACTGCCATGGTCTTTTACCCGGGCTTCTATACTCTGGCTTCTTCCAAGACATCCCCACATCTGGGCCAAAGCCATCTTTTGAACTGGATAATATTATTCTCTCATAGTATGCCCACTTACAGTTCTCCTCAGTGACACGATAAAGTGCAAGCAGCTGGTGTGGTGTTCTGAATTCCTGTCGCCGTGCTCTGTCTCCCTCTGCAGTTGTGTCACATCGGCCTTGAACTACTCAAGATGAATCTACTCAAAATTCTACTCAAGTAGAATCATCTACTCAGAGCCACTCAGTGGTCTCAGGCCCTGTTCCTCACGCTGTTGTTGCAGAGCCGAGCAGCTCTGTCCTACAGCCAAGTGTTACAGCTCAGTGTCACAGCCAGATGCTGCAGCCCGGAGGCACAGCTGAGTGTCACAGCTCAGGTCACAGCTATTAAAATTTGAAGAGTTGGAAATCTGACAGTCAAAGAGGGGGAGAAAAAGCTTTATTACTCCAACCAGCTGCCAGTGAGCTCGGGGAAATTCAGGGTTCTACCAGAATTGAGAGTCTCCTTACCTGGGGATCAGTAGGGTAGGTGAGCATGCTCTCTAAAGCAGGGAGGGGACAGTACAAAACATTCCTTAAGCAGATAGATGGGCCTTACAGAACATCCCTGAAAGGTCACACACAGCTCAAACAGCCACAGACCATTTTGTTTCACTGGGCAAAACTGAGGAGTTTTAGGATATTCCTAAAGCCAAGGGGCAGAGCTTAATAGAATGTTCTGGTAAAGAGCTTCCTGAAAGGAGGCAGAGCTTTACAGAACATTCTTGTGAGGGGGCAGAGCTCAACTGCATTTTCCTAAGGGGATAGAGCTAATAGAACATTCCCAGAGAGGTCAGAAAATTCAGTCACAAAACATTTTGATCCCTTGAGCAGGAGCCCTGCAGCACAAACTTTACCTTCCCAAAACAAAACACTATGGAATAAAAAAAATGGAGGCAAGGCAGAGGCCTGTCTTACTGTATAGTATTCCCCTGCCAATGTCACTGGCCACGTCTGTGAAAAGTATTCCCCGAAACGCCTTCCTGCCACCCTGCATCCTGCCAGCCTTCCCCAGACTCACAAATTCAGCTGCCAATGGCTTTACCAAGAAGCTATCCCTGATCTCTTGGGGTTAAATTAATCACTCTTTCCTCAGTGCCTATCACACTAGTTACCATATTGAACTGCAGGTCTGTCTTCAGGTGGCATTGGTGTTCATTAAGCAGCAAGTGACAGAAAGTCTAAAAATGGCATAAACAATGCTAGTGCTTATTTACACAGAGCATTTCCACATAAGTTGACAGCTCGGGTCACGGTGCCAGGAGCCCGAGGCCTGGGTTCCATGTGCTGATTCACTCGCTCGTGTGCAGGGTCCCTCCAGATGGATATTCCAGCTCAGCCACCCAAGAAGAGAAAGAGAATGCCGGAGGACACGGCACAAGGCCACCAACGTGTACAAACAGGGCGTACTTGTTTCCTGGGGCCACATGATAACTTACCACAAAGTGGTGGCTTAAAACAAGACAAGTTACCCTCGTACTTCCTTTTGCCAGAAGTCTGCAATCAGGCTGAAATGTGGTGTGGCAGGGTTTCCTGTGGGGCTCTGTGGGAAGACCTGTCTCTTGCCATCCGCCCAGGGTCCAGTGCCGCCCAAACGCTCGGCATGTCTCAGCTTGCTTCCAGTCCCTGCCTCTGTCTTCAGGGGGCTTCCTTGTGTGCATCTTCGCGTGGGCTGCTTTGAGGAGCTCAGCCCCATATCTAGGAGGCTTCCATTGCAAAGCCAGTGTGTCACAGGACTTCCAGTAACTACATGTACAAAGACCCGACTTCCAACCCCGGTCACATCCTGAAGTTCTAGTGGGACATGCATTTTGGAGAGATGCTACTAAACCCAACACAAGCTTCTTACCTCCTCCATCTTTCAACATGAAGCATATTGCCCGACACATAGCAGGAGTTCAACAAAAATTTTATAGAATTGAATAAAATTGATTACTGGTTTCCTTTGTGTGTGCGGCTTGTTCTCTTCAATTAACATTTACGGAGGTCTTTCTGCAGGTTTGTTAATCGTTTTGTGACATTTTCCCGTGAAAAATTGGAATCGAATCAGTGTAGGATGACTTCCTGGTGTTATTCATATTCACTTCAAATTTAACTTTTGTTTTTCAAAATAAGGCATGGACATAGTTTAAAAGTAAAATGATATTTTAAAAAGCTAGAGGAAGTTATAATAAGAGGCAGCAGCCCCCTTCACATTCCTCAGCCCTGCTCTCCAGACACGATGCCCCTGAGCTCTGCCCACGGCCTCAGGGGTCTCGGCTCCCAGGGTCTGAGTAACCTGTGCCGACTAGCAGCCTGCGGCTCCCGCAGCATCAGTTTCAGACCTTGCACCTGGTGGCCAGCACACTCGGGTCCCTTCGAGCCTCCCCACACACAGCTGGCCCCTGCTGTCTCAATGCTTTCATCTCTCTCCCTGAGGACTTCCTTCAGAGATTTCCGCCTAAGCACAGAAATGGCCAAAGTGCTGGACTCTCTGGCCCTGACCTGCTGGGGCTTGGGGTCCTCTTGTGCTGGGCTCACTGAGGAGGGTGACTGCTGTGCCCCAAAGTTTCACGGAGGTCCTAGGCCTAGTCTCCCAAGAGGTCTCTGATGAATCACGTACCTTGTTTGGTGGCCATGCCATCCTGTCACACTCCCTGTGATGTTTTCTGCTTCTTCCCAGACATATTTTTAAAATATCTGGTTTTTATTGTGTTAAAAATACATAGCACGTAAAATGTACTATCTCAACAATTTTTAACTGAATAGTGGAATGGCATAAATATATTCACATTGCTGTGCAATTGTTACCTCCAACCACCGCCACTACTTTTCATCATCTCAAACTGAAACTCTGCGCTTATTAATAATCTCCATCCCTCTCTCCTCTGGGGCCTGGAAACCACTTCAAATAAACTTGCGCACTAATCCCGGTCTCAGGGTCTGCTTCTGGGGAAATGCAAGCCAAGACAGACATTCATTATTGATTTACTCTCAAGGTAATTTGTTCATTATTTTATTCAACTAATATTTATTAAGGGTCTCCTATGTGGCAAGAGATATTCTATAAAATTATATTATATAATATAAGGTCAGAAAATGTTATAATGAAAAATAAAGCAGAGTAAGAGCCCCATAGGCTGGGAGAATCTTAGGTTAGATACGGAGAACAAAACAAGTGACAGTCAACAGAGACTCAGAGATGGGCGAACAGCCCACGTCCTGTCTGGAGAAGGGGTCCCAGGCAGCGTCAGCAGGTGGGAGAGTCAGCCTCGTTTTCCCCACCCTCTTTGGTAGAAATCTTCAGTCTTCTTTGTTCAGCCATTTCTAGCACATGAATGATTGGTTGTTACATTATTAGCTTCGTGCAAATACTGTTTACTGCAAAGCCACAAGGTCTACCATAGTCATTATTTTGCTACTGCACAAACTTCTATTTTGCCTGTGCTGGAGGAAGAAATCCTTTTCCTTTGTTTAGTTTAGTGTTGAGCAGAACTTCCCCAGAGAGACAAAATCATGAGGGATTTTTGTCTTGTTTATTCTACTTTTCTCCCCAGTGATCTTCCTCCTATATTTCCTGTTTTGCCTTCTCTGGCTTAGACCTTTCTTCCCGGTTTTCCTAATCTTATACTGGCTTTTTGAGTCCATTCTTCCTCTGTTATTTCTCCCTTTCCTTTATTTCTATGTACGCACATGCACACTGATGACTGTATGTGTGCACCATGTTAGCTGTGTGTGCATGTGTGTCTCTGCATATACAGGAATCTATGTCTAGATGTGTCTGCGTGTACACGTGTGCATGCACTGCTTTGCTCATCTTCTATTACTTCCTGGGAAATATTTGGGGAGACATGTCTTTTGGATTGGAAACAGTCTTCCGCTATCTCAGACTTGCTTGGTGGGTAAGGTAAATATTGTTATTTAATTTAATTAATTTATTTATTTACTTACTTATTTATTTTATTTATTTATTTTTTTGAGACAGTGTCTCGCTTTGTAGTTCAGGCTGGCCCTGAGCTCAGCCTCCAACTCACATCACAATCCTCCTGCCTCTGCCTCCCGAGTGCTGGGATGACAGGCGTGAGCCACCACCGGCACTGTGGTACGTGGTGCTGGTTGCTGCTGGGGTGAGTCTCCACACCCAGTATGGTGTGTGGTTACCGGAGATCAAATCGGGCCCTTGTGCTTGCAAGACAGGCGCCGGAACCACTGAGCTATATCCCAGCCCAATATTGTCATTTTAAATTGAAGGTCATCTTTCTTCCCTTCAGAACTTTGAAGGAGTCGCTCCACTGTCTTCTAACCTCTGCTGAGGGTGCTGAGAAATCCAGTGCCACCCACGTCCCCCGTGAGTAAGTGAGACCCACTCTCCTCCCTCCTCCCCTTCACTCCTTCCTTCCTCCCACTTCTTTCCCCTCTTTCCTTTCTCTTTATTCTCATGTTAAATCTGATAATGAGGGTTCTTGGCTATGAATCTTCTTCATTTTCTTGGTCACTAAATGGGCCTTTCTTTAATCTGCCAAGATTGGAATGGCCCTGCATTGTTTTATCTTTCTGTATGTCTGTTTCTACTCATTCTTCATGTAACTTCTATTAGCCGGGTGATTGGATCTCCTGAATTGATCACTGACTTTTTCTCTGCTTGTATATATCTTATTTTTCCTTCTCCTCCTCCTCTTCCTTTTCATCCTTCTCCTCCTCCTTATTTCTCCTGAATTATTTCTGTCACTTTATTGAATCTTTTATGAATTTAAAAATGTTTGATACTTATTTTATTTTATTTCATAGAGTTGTCTTATTCTTTAATTCTTCCCATTTTAATATTCTGTTCATGGTTATAATTTCATGGACATAATTTCTATTTTGTATCTACCTAAAGGTATTGATAGTCTTTGGAAATGCCTATATTCCATATTGTCTCTATTTGATTTAAAAATAATTTATTTGCTTTGATCTTCACAGTTGAATCTCTCCGTCAAAATCTGTCAACACTTTGCTGCCTGTTGACATTTTGGAAGAAGGACTCAAAGCTGTATGTGAAGCTGTCTTGGTGTGGCAGGGCAGTGACTCCAACTTCATCTCTGGATGATGCAGCTACAGGTTGGCTTTTCACAGAAAGACTCTCAAGTGTGCCTGTAAGTTTACCCAGGGATTCTGTTCGGAGCAAGCAAGGACTCTTCTGTGGAGAGTGCGGTCAGCCATCGCCGTCTCTGCCCGTGTCCCAGCTTCCCAGCACTCAGGGCCTTGTGCTGAGACGCCAGGCCCTCGGGCGTCCCTGAACTCAGCCCCCTGGTGCTTTCTGGCTGCCGGGACCGTGACCCCCCCCCCCCCCCCCCGCAGGTTCTTCTCTTCAGTATTTATGTGGACTGACCTTTGTCTAGAAATGATTGCGTGACTGTTGTTTTAGGACCAAGCAGAGAATAAAACTTCGGTGATTTTCATATGCGGGGCTGCACACCCCTCTCTGCAGGGCTGAGCTGCGCCGGCAGCTGCTCCCCACCTCAGGGTGCCCTTCACACAGAGTGGCGAGAGAGGCTGGTGCCCGCAGGACTGAGGAGATGGGTAGGACCATTCACATGCTTTGGACAGGCTTCTGCAGGTGAGTGTTTGCTCTACCTTATAGCAACTGTGCAACCTTCCAGGAAAGGTCACAGGTGCCCTGGGCTGCAGGCGTGACAGACATGGTGCAGGAAAGCCTGGGCCAGAGGGACGAGCACATCTGTAAACGGCTTTGCAGTTTTGAGCACAGAATAAGGGTTCAATCAATTGAGACAATTGTTATCATGACAGTTAATGTATTTATTTCTCAGAAATAAAAATATCTCTGTAAGTACTATCATTATTACAACTGTCATTAGTCCAAGTAAGAAAAATGTCAATTTGGGCTGGGGATTTAGCTTAGTGGTTCTGACGCCTGCCTTGCCAGCTCAAAGTTCAATCCCTGGTGACCACATACAATGCCTGGCATGGTGATTCACAGCCACCAGCAATCAGTACCACACACTACACTGCTGGGTGTAGTGGCTCACACCTGGAATCTCAGCACTCGGGAGACAGAGGCAGGAGGACTGCTGTGAGTGTGAGGCTCACCTGGGCTACACAGTGAGCTCTGGGCCAGCCTGAGCCACGAAGTCAGACCCTGTCTCAAAAAAAAAGCCAATTTGTTACAAAATTTCTAGTTATTTCAACCATGCAAGTTATTGATTAAGCACCTACCATATCCCACTGCTTTGTTAAGCACCACGAAGGGACACAGAGATATTAAGATGTAGAACCTACCTTCAGAGAGCACAGGTGGGCTTGGAGAACAACAGAACAGCTAACACCAGTCCTGGAGTGAAGCCGGCCGGGAGATGACAGTGGCTGCGTTAGAGAAGACACGGCTTCCTGGAGGCATGGCTTTGAGTTGGCCTTGGAAGCAGCAGCAGCTCTTGATGCTGGAAGGACAAAGGCCCGGAAGGGAGGGCGGTGAGGGGCCGGAGTGGCAAGAGGAAAGGGGCGTCCGAGCCTGCAGAAGCCAGAAGGCTCCGAGAGCGAGGGTGAAGCGGCTCACCCGAGGTGGAAAGGTGCGGCCGGTGCCGAAGGTCAGTGTCAGAGACCCGTGGGGCCCCGCAGGAGGCCACGAGCCAGGGCTGCAGGGGCTTCCATTCTCCTCAGGGAGAGTGAGACCTCAAAGAGGACGAGGTTCCCAAACTTGCCTCAGACCTGAATGACGGCATGGATGAAAAATTGATGCGGGACATAAATACTGCAGGAGCGAACGCAGCAGATACACTGAAGATGGAGTCCGGGGCAAGCTGCCTCACATGTCACGGCAGAAAAGCTGGACAGGACCCCGAGCTCCCTCCACAGGGCCGCCCGCCCCGGCTCGGCAAGGCTCCGCTGGAAGGCGGATTAGAGCTCGGCCGGTTCGGAGCCTTCGCCGGCCTGGCTGGCGGCCGATGGCTCTGCCCACTGCCAGGGGCGGCCCTCCTGCCTGCAGCGGCCCCCGCTTCCTCCCGCAGCACTCTCGCTGCACAGGTTGTTTACTCTGCGCACCGGCCGCATGAAGCCCACGCTCCCAGGCCCGGCGGAGTCCCGCAGGTTGTTCTGAGCCGCTCTCCCCTCTCCTGCGACTTCCACCCGCCCGGCAGCACAGACACTGCACTGCTTCCAAACACCAGAGGACCGACGCCCTGCGAGGAGCCTCCAGCAGCCTCGCTGCCGTCTCTGGTGTCTCGCTATTTATCAGCAGTGCTGACGGTGTACTTCCGGGCTATCTACATTTGCAGGATTAGGGTTCACGTGAGGTGGGGCGAGGCCCCCCGCGGAGGGCAGACCCCTGGGGCGCAGGTGAGTGGGCGGAGTATGGGCGAGGCCCAGAATGACCGCTCTGCAGTGGCCGGTTCCAGCCCGCCTTTCGGGGTGTGGGTAGGGTAGGGATCTCGACTCTTGAGGTTTGTGCTTCTGTGGTGCCTGTGCCGTCCACCTTCCCAGGGGTAAGTACGCCCCACAAAGCTGCAGGTCTAGCTGTTTCCGGAAGCTTAGAAATCAGAGTTGACACCGTAGCTTTTTGCTATCAGTCATGGTGGGTCTGGGGGTCTCACCTCTCAGCTCAGGAGGCTGACGTCCTAGGTTTTGGGGGCCCCAGGCCACTTGTGCAGGATTATCAAGTATAGGTCGTGCACCTTGTTGGAGAGTTCCTTTGGGCTTGCTGACTGCAGGAAGAGGGGGGCAGGAAGGGAACCAGCAGTGCCCTCAGAAACAAAGGCGTATACTTGCCGGGCTGATCCAGGTCTCCGGCTACCAGGGATACAGGTGTCAGCTTTTCCTGCCAGCGAGTCAGCTTTTGGTGACTGCTGGGCTCACTTTTACAGGCCCACGGGAATGTCATCATTAGTCCAGCTTCTGTTCAGGTGACTTGAAATGTCAACAGTCTTAGGAGGCAGGCACAGTCTCTACCTTCACTTCAGACAAAGAAATAGGCTTGGACAAAGTGACACATTGAGGTGACAAGCTAGAAAATGGCAGAGCTGAGTCCTACCACTGGCTCCGTTTGACCAGAGCTCGTATCCTTGTGTAAACAAGTATCACCACACCAAGGTCAACCTTTCTGGAACTCCAGATAATCAGGTCGAGGGCATATGTCCTCTGCCACATCTTACTTCTGGTTCCATGAGGCAAGACCCACAGGAACTCCTTGAATTGGCCCAGAAGCCAGACTGCCACGATTGGTCCCCCCATGCTCGCCTCCCCCTTAACCCTCTACAGCAGGGCAGAAGCTCAGACAGGAAGGGCTGGACAGCAGACAAAGCCAGGCAACGCCACCCTGTGCTATGGAAGGAAAACAGACCCTTCCAAAGACGGGGAAGGAGAGCATCTGGGAAGGGCACCTCCCTCAGGGAGCAATTTGTCCTGCCTTGCCAGGGTCCCTGGGCATCCTCCGTGGAACCAGGGTGCTCTGTCAAAGCCAGGGGAGGGCACGGACTCTCAGGGCGACCAATGTCAGACAGGCTGCGATCAAATGAGCTGAACAGCACCGTCACCAGGTGCAGCTGTGATGGCAGAAGACGTGTGACTGACAGAATATGGGACCCAAACGGCGGAGACGGAAATGCCAGTGCCTCTCCCACACTGTCTGTAAAGTGCAGTTTCAAGTAGCCAGAAAGCAGGCTTCACCAGGCTTTCTTTGCTTGACACATCCCTTGAGAGCTCTCTGCTTCATTTGTTCTGCGACGGCGAGGCAAAATCCGTACCTCCTCACCTCTCCGGACGCCTCCCGCCTGGCTGCGTCACACCTGGCGCATTTCTCTTCCTGTCTTTGATTTCCCGTTGTGTTTTGGAATGGCTGCCTGCCTTCCATCCGCTTGGGCACAAACCTTCACTTCCTTCTAGCATTTGTCTAGTCCTTCCTTCTCTGGGGTTCTGACTCTTTCCTCGTGTGGTCTTCTGGAAGCTTCTCTCCACCCCTTGTACCCCTAAGCAACTTTTCCATGTCACCTCCCCTCCCCTCCCCTCCCCTCCTTCCCCTCCCCTCCCTCCCTTTCCTTTTCCTTCCTTTGTCCCTCCCTCTCTCCTTTCATTCCTTCTTTATTTTTTTCTTCTGGTTTTTGAATGGAAGTCTTGTTGTATACCCCAGTTAGCTGTGAACTTGTGATCCTCCAACTTCATTCTGTATCTTTCCTTTGAACACGCTCACTTGTGTTGTATTTATGTGCAAGGAAACTAGCTGTGACCCCCTCCACCCCCGTATAACTTATGGCTCTACTGCAGCACCTGGCCTGATGCCTCGTGCTTAAGTAAAGTTTCAGGTATTTGCTGAACAAGGTTTTCAGTTTTATTTTAGGAGTAAACTTTCCCACCCCAAATTCAGTCTGAATGCGTTGTCCTCCTAGGCACGTCTGTCCTGCTGCAGGCTCTCGGTCAGCACCATGCAGGTCTACAGATTATGCATTCATCCCTAAATGTATGTCCATATGTAGATGAGCCGATAGAATATAATTTATTAACCTGTGCAGTAGAGATTCAAGTAGCCCTTAGACTTGTGAGGCCCACCACATAAAAACACACACTTAAACAGCATAAATAACGCTTGCTATTAACATGCTGCACGTCGGTCTTCCCCAGAACTTTTGCATTAATACAAGTACCTTAGCTAGATGGAAAAGTGATAACATGCTCAATGCTACCTTCAGAATGATTCAGCACAGACTCCAGCTTGGCAGGGGACCCCAGACATCTCTGTGTGGCCTGGCATTCGACAGCAAGTACCTTTTGTTGGCCTGGCTGTAATTCTCGCCTCTGAGGCTTTAATTTCCACTCTGCTGAGGAACAGGAAAGGGAGGGCTGAGTGGCCAGAGCCACAAAGGGGAGTATGTGCTATCCAAGGCACCCTGCAGTGTGACTGTCTGCAAAGGGAAAGATAACCCAGTGTCCATAGTGTGACAGCAGAGGCCCAAGGAATGATGGGAGAAGTCCAGGAGAGGGCCAGAGAGGAATTTACCTACTTCCTGCCCAGAAACCATCACAGCCCCGCCACAAGTCTGGCTTGGCCTCCATCTCCGATTGCTGAGCCCTGATCCAGCCTCCAGCCCACACAGCCCAGGGCCCTGGCATACTGTGTTGGCATCTTGCAGACTAGCTGATCTCTCAGTGCCACTTCCTGTGCTTGGATTGGACTTGGACCTCTCAGTGTAGAGGAGGCCCCAGGACAGGCAGGAAGCTGTTGTTCTCCATCCGTCTCCAGTTAGCACTCTCTGAAGGTCACCTGCAGCTCTGGTGAGGATGTCTTTGAGGCACCAATAACTCCTGTGTTCGTCTTCCATTGCTGCATAACGAATTTCCATCATGGCAGCAACTTAAAACAGTATCCATTTATTATCTCAGGGCTGCGGCGGGTCAATGAGGAGCATGGGCTTGGCTGAGTCCTCTGCCCAGGGTCGGAGGCTGAAGTCTCGGTCACCGGGTCTGTGATCCTTTCTGAGGCTGAATGTGCCCTTCTAACCTTCTAGGCATTGGCAGAATCCACTTCCCTGTTGAGACCAACGTCCCCACCTTCATGTGACTCCACATCACGCCTGCCGAGAGCATCCTGCGCGGCTGCTTGTTTCTTTCAAGGGTCAGCACCACCCAGGATAATCTCCCTGTGTGGACTCAAGGGGGTCGCTAAGGACCGAGGAGCTCTCCCCCTGCACATTGTGATGGAAGTGTGGGAGTAGATTCCCTCCAAGCCACTCTCAAGGGTGGGTTGACTACATGGCGTGCACAGACCAGGTGGGCCCGGATTTCTGGTGACAGGGCTCCTGATCGGCTGAGAGAGTTCATGGCCTCGGGGAGACCTTAGTGTGAGGAACTCAGCGCCACTGGGGAGGGCTCTCTGCCAGTAGAGGGAAGGAGTTGGTGGACAAACTCCAGCTTCTCGGTTTTCGAGGAAGATTTCCAGTGTGTTGCTCAGCCTCACAAAGGTGCCTTGAAGTCTTAGACGCCAGGGCGGAGCCGCCCCTCGAGTGTCCTTCACAGCTCCCTCCCTCAGCTGCCTCAGTTCCTGCTCACACCACACTTCCTGGGACCACTCCCCAAACACCACTGGCGTCCGAAGCACGACCTCAGGATCTGCGGAGTCCCCACGTGAGGCTGCATTCGAACTCATCCCAGCGCCCATCTTGCCTTTCCGACAGCAGCCCTATTACAACTTGTCACTCCGCTGTCAGCCACCTGCTCCCCTCCCGGCCCAGTGACCTGCCTGTCTGAGACTAGACGGAGCCTGCTCCTCACCCCTGCTCCACCGTTTCTGCTGGGCAGAGTGAGACAGGCTCCTTCCCAAGGCCAACTTTCTAGTCCATCCCTTCTTTTCTCCTTGGGACCTCGTCCTGGCTATCACTTATTTCCCTTTTTAAAGTCACTTCCCTTTAAGCTACTGGCTCTTCCCTTTAACACCAAGGTGCGCGTTCGCTCTGAGGGAACCCCTTCCTCCGCTCGCAGTGCTGAAGCCTCGTGCCCTCCGAGTAAGGTCGGGACTTCCAGCGCCTCGAGCTCCTGTCGGTCCACCATCCTCGCCCCTGTTTGGGCACCAGTGATTCCTGGCTTCAGTGCCCACAAATCCTCTTGCTCTGGTTCTTTCTCCTCCTATAGGATCTGAAATTCCTGCGCCTGATAAACTCTCATCTCTTAGTTTTAATGAAAAATTTCAATTTCTTTCTTGACAACTCTTTTAACTCCCCTGTCCTGAGTGTCAACACGCCGAGACTCTGCTCTCCCTCTCCATATGCCCCAGCCCCGGCTGCTGGCAGCCTCTACCCCCACATGCACACACATGTGCACATACACATGCACACACATGCACAGACACACGCACATACACACGCACTCTTTCTGATGCTTCTCATAGCAGAAACTGCTTCACATGCTCCTCCTGCCGGCAAACCCGTCCTCCTCAGTCAGTGCCGTAATCAGTGCAGATCTGCCATTTCAGAATGAGGCGTCATGACGAGCGGGCTGTCAGAGCTTGGCTGCTGGGCCCCGTGTGGGACCAGACTCCAGGGTGATCCGTGCTGTCGCTGCGGGACCCAGGACAGAGGCAAGGGTTTTATCTATGTGTGTGGCCGCCAGGCCAGGCCGGGCCCTGCACGCGTTGTTGTTTCATCCCCATGTCTGTCCAGCTGGCAAGAACTCTTTATCTTTCGTTTTGCCAGAGTGAATGAGCCCTAAGGAGGGCGAGTGCTTGGCCTGACGCCCCCTCTCTGTCTGCAGCCTGTATTGCTCCCCCTTCCTCCCCTCAGCCCTCCTAAGTTACGTTCTGATTTCTCTGTTTCCTGGTTCAGAGACGCATCGTGGGTAAAGGGACGGTTTGAAAGCAGGCTTTCCCCTTCCCACCGCGCTGGTCTCCGTCCTGGCTCACCGTCCTCCTGCGTCCCTCCGTTGCACTCCCTCCGCCCGGCGCTGCCCCCAGGACCCCTGGTCTGCACCTGCCCTCAGCGACCTTACCCACAGCCCCGCTGCTCCCCGTGTGGCCCTCCAGACGCCCAGTCCCTTACTCTTCCACGTACTGATCTGCATTCCTTGGCCTCCCAATTTTGCACATGTTCTTCTTTTTACAGAAAATACTCTGGCCTGAACCCTCGGAGTCCAGTCCTCCCAGGTATCTTTCAGACCCTCCAGGCTCAGCTTCTACGCTCCCTTCTGGACTCTTCCTCTGTGCTTCCAGAATGACACTTTGTTGCCACTTGTGACGGCCCCAGCCACTTGTGCACGCAAATGTTGTCAACACCCACTGTGAGCTCCTTGTAGACGCAACTCTTCCCATTTTTGAATCTCCAGTGACAGCATGATGCCACAATACTTATAAGCAGACGTCTGTGTAAAATGCGTTCAGTTTGTTAACACTGAGTGTTTTATTTGATTTTGATGATAAGACCAGGAAAAGAGGGAGTTCTAAGTGATAGAAGAAATGTGAAAGCAGGAAAAAAGAAGACAGATTGTGTTCCAGCAGAGAAAGCTTCCTGGTGTGAGTTTCCTAGGACAGCCGTAACAAAAATACTATGGGCAGGTTGGCTCAGTGACATCACAGTGCTGGGGGCTGGATGTCCGACGAAGGTGTCAGTGGGCTGGCTCCTTTGGTGCCCCCCTTTGGTTTATAGACGGCCCCTTCCCCTGTGCTTTCACATGGTCTTTGTTCTATGTGTGCCTGGGTTCTGATCTCTTACAAGGACAATGCTCATACTTGACTCTAGGGCCCACTTTAGTGGTTTAACCTGTTTAGACTCTGTCTAAAACAGAGTTAGACTTTGAAATGAAGTTACATTCTGAGGTACTGGGGGTTAGGGCTTCAGCATGTAAATTTTGGGGTGACACAGGTCATTCTATCGTATCTGTTTGGCAGATGTGAAATTGAGGAAAGTCTAACGGGCAGCCATCAGATCTGCACCATGCACTTCCGGTAGGGGCGTGGCCCTCTGCTTGGTGCTCAGGAGAGGATGTGGTCTTGGTCATCACAGGCTCTCCACCCTGTGCATGCAGCCCTGGTCTGCTGTGCACAGCCACCCAGCGTGGCCCTGTCTTCTCCTCCCTGCCCTGCTTTCTCCAGACAGATGTGTCTGACCAACCTCCTTCTGTTTGCTCTGGACCGAGGGGGCTGTTAAGGTTACATCTCTGACACCACTCTCACAGGAAGCACCTGTGCTACTTGCTCAAAGCTCCCCCCAAAGCCTTCGATTCTGCATGGAGCATGTAGGCCCCTCTCCTGGGCTCTCACTGAGGTGGACCACCTCCCTGTTTGTTTTTGAGTGAATTTCCATTTGCTAGGGACGCTGTGCAGCCTTTGAAAGCAGCCACTGGCTTCTCACAGCCCTGGATCCAGAGCTGCCACAAAAGCACCAGCGAGTGGAGAAACGAAATGCAGAACAGAAGTGTGAGCTGGTGGAAGCAAACTGAGCCCTGGGGGCTAAGCCTCTCCTTTCTCCTGCTTCGCCCAGGGACAGGGACGTGAGAGACTGCACTGGCGTGGGGCAGTTCTCGCTCATTTCTGCCGCTTCCCGGCTTCCCTGCCCCCCTTCCGCTGTCTCTTGTGCGTGGGTTGTCTGCATCCCAGCCCTCTCCTTTGCTCCCCCGTCCACTCATGGAAGCTCCTTTCAGCGTAGGGAAGGTGTGGGAGGGTCTACAAGAGCTGGATGCCTTGCTTCTCTGAAAGTAAACTTCTCCATCTCATAAAATACATGGCATTGCCCACTTTTGTAGTGCCCCATTGGTGTGCACTGACTTTTATACTATTAGTAGCTTGGTGATATCAATGATGAGTTCCATAATAGAAGGTCCTGAAGCTCTAGTCTAGATGAATGCTTTGACAGATGCATTCTCAACCAGGTGAAGTGTATGCCTGAAATCCAAGCTACTCAGGAGGCCAAGTCAGGGTGACACAGTATTGCATACTATGCTTTTCCAGAAAGAGAGAAGAAACAAAGGAAAGAATGAAAAAAAGAAGAAAGGAAGAAAAAAGAAAATGAATGAATTTTCTTTTAAAATGTTAGAGCATTAGTATGTTTTCCTCTTGAGAAATGATAATTTAAACTTATCTATTAAAGGTTCTCGGAAGTCTTGCAACAGTGAATGCTGTCCGCTTAACTCAGGTTTCTTTATTCCATTCCCACAGACCCGTCCATCCCTCCCCCAAAACACTTTTCTTATCCTGGGGCATTATTTGGGCCTCAGGCTAACGAGTAGGGTAAGGAGTAGAGAGCATGGCTCTGTGAGGGAGGAGGAGGCTCAGAAAAGCCCGGGGATAGTGTTTGTGGCCAGTGTTTACAGCAGCACATCGGTGACAGGCCCAGGCTGTCTTTCTGCCTGCCGCTGTGGTTGGGGTGCACGAGTGCGTCCTTCTGTCTGCCGCTGTGGTTGGGGCGCACGAGTGCCTCTTTCTGTCTGCCGCTGTGGTTGGGGTGCACGAGTGCGTCCTTCTGCCTGCCGCTGTGGTTGGGGCGCACGAGTGAAACCCACGGGAGCAGAACTTCCAGGCCAGGCTCCTGGCACGTCCCAGGCTGAGCGCAGCAGGAGCGAGTGCCTGCTCGGCACAGCTGTGCGCTGTGTTGGTCGTTCTCCCTCCCGTTCCCCTGTCCTGGGCTCTCTCCCTGATGCACAGCCCTCCCCAGGGAGCAGAGGGCCTGGAACCTTACAGTAGTGCACACTGTCAGGGAAAGTGAGCTCCCGGGGGCAAAGGTGAGTGCCATTCAGTGGGCACAGACAGGAAGCCTGTGGCTGCCGTGCCCTGTGCAGAAAGGCTGGAGAACCACATCCATAGGCTGGTTCTCTTCTGGTGAAACTTCCTCCTTGGCCTCTGCGAAGAGCCTGGCCGTGAGGAGAGGAAGCAGCTTGAGTTCTCAGAGGCTTGGGCTGCCTGTTCCTGCACATGCAGTGTGTCCTCAGCTGTCTCAAGAGAGCGCAGGGAGCCTGCATTCCGCAGGGACAGTCATGACACCCATGCAGCCCTGGATGCCGCCCTCTTTCTGCCAGTGTCGCCACGGTAGGCAGCCTGGTAGCGGCAGCGTGGCCTGGGGCTGGGTTTGCCCTGTGCAGATCTCAGTCAAGGGGACTTGGTGGACTCCCCGCCGGCAGTCGCAGCAGTGGCTCTCATGGGAGGGACCACGTGTCTTTTGTTCACCCGTGGGACTGCAGTGCCGGCAAAGCATGACTGAACTGCTGAGATGGAAAAGGTCACCCAGAATCCAGCTGAGCTGCAATTAGGGAGATGGATTTCCTGTTCTTTCTGATTCTTCATAATTAATCTGGTAGCCTTCAACACTATGCATGGTGAGCACGTCCAGAGGACATGCAGCACAATGACTGCAAGAGGCTCAGGAGAGATTTAGCTCAGTGGTTCCCGCGCCTGCCTTGCAAGCGCAAGGCCCCTAGTTCCATTCATGGTAACCACATACAATGATGCAGGGCGTGGTGACTCACACCCACCAGCAATCAGTACCACGTACCACAGTGCCAAATGTGGTGCTCATACCTGTAACACCAGCACTCAAGAGGTAGAGACAGGAGGATCGCTGTGAGTTCGAGGCCAGACTGAATTACAAAGTGAGACCCAGTCTCAAAAGAAAAAAAAAGGCTCAGGAAGCCTCCACTCCGTAGCTGGAAGCCCCACCCTTTTATAGGAAGTCCCGCCTCCTTAATGGAAAGTCCCACCCCCTAGCCGGAAGTCCCAGCCTCCTTTGCGGGCTTCTTCAGTTCTCTCAAGTAGGTGCCCTGGATCTTGTGCTGTAGACATTTCAGCTGTGGTGGGGTACAGGGTGAAAGTAAAACCTACAAACAAACTGCCTTTTGGGGTTGTATCCACTTGTGCATCTCCCCACAGCTGCCCCGTAGAAGCTAGTGTATTTGCTTCCTGGAGGCAGGAGGAGGGAGGTCCGTGAGTACATAGGGCTCTTGATGTGGGCGCAGGCGCCGTGGTGAACCAGGAAAGAGTGTGGCGACAAACCTGCGAGGAATCCTAACAGACTTTGGGGCAAGCCTTGGCCTTACCATTTACTACTGGTTTTTAGCAGGTTTGAGAGTTTTGAGTTGGATCCTGACGCTTGCACTCATTTTACAAATAACATGATTCTATTTAAATCTGTACCGAGGTATAGTCAGCGTGCTAAGAGTAAAGCAGTAAACAGCAGTCTCTTTTCTTTGGATGTACATATGCTAATATAGGGGCATGAAAACTAAAAGCAAATATAGTCATTTCTCCATATCCATGGGTTGTGCATCACATACTTTGTCTCTTTTTCCTTAAACAATTCAGTACCGCCAGTATTCCCATAGCATTTACGTTGTAGTAGGCGTGACAAGCCATCTAGAGATAGTTTAAACTAAACAGGAGGGTGTGCAGAAGTGACATGGAAGTACTGTGCTGCTGTGGAGAAGGGACCTGACCATCCATGGATCATAGTTTCCTCGGGGGCGCTGAGACGTGCCCCCTGCAAAGCTGCGCGATGTGTCAGGGAGCAGTAATAATATGGAGAAATGTAAAGTGGAGTGGGTGGGCTGAGAGTGGCTGGTTTATTTACGGACTTTTTTCTTTGTAGCATGGCCAAGGAAGGCATCTTTGACAGGTGGCGCTTGAAACAGGAAGAGAAGGAGGGGACACGCAGCTGGCGGGCGCACTCGGGAGCAAGTCCGAAGGTGCGGGGAGGGAGAGTGTCCGGTAAGTTCAGACATCACGATAATGCGATGCGTCGATACTTGTGTCCTCTCAAAACTCAAATGCTGGAATCCAAACTTTAAAGGTGCTTTACATTAGGGGTTGGGGCCTTTGAGAGGTGATTAGGAATGACATTAAAAACAGGCTCAGAGAGAACCCTTGCCTCTTCTCTCTTTGACGTTCCACTGAAAAGGTGACTGTGAGCCAGGAGCCTGGCCCTGGTGGGTACGGGGTCTCTTACACAGTGCTTGTGTATCTCTCTGCCTTCCTAGAACCAGAGGGGTGCATTTCTGTTTTTATGAACCACACAGTATGCAAAATTCTGATACGGAAACTGTAATACCCTTCGTGTATCTAGGTTAGTGGAAATGAAGGAAAAATAGAGGCAAAAAAGACAGAGGCTGTGTGTGTGTGTGTGCATGTGTTTGTGCGTGTGCACACCGTGCACTGTGTATGTTTGTGTGTGCGTGCATGCGTGTGTGTGTGGTGTGTGCATGCGTGTGTGTGTAGGAGCACGTGGATCATGCAGTCCCTTAGACTGATGGTGGAAAGCCATCAAACGGTCTGACTAGGGCATGACTTGGCCTGAATGTACTTTAGGAAGAGCTTACAGGCTACTAGGTAGAAATCTGAGATTGCTCAGGAAGTAGGAAGAGACACTGCAAGGCTGATGCATCTCTGGCGAGGGATGGTGGTGGTTTGCATTAGGGCCGCTGTGGTGGTGTCAGATAGTGTCAGGCAGTGGAAATGCTCTGCAGGTAGAAGATAGAATTTGTGGACGGGTGGAGCTGGAGTATGCGGGTGAGGCTCAAAGCATGCCTTCAGAGCTTCGTCCTGAGCAGCTGGGGAGGTCGAGCTGCCCGGGAGCAATGAGGATTGCAGTGGGAGGTGAGTGTTCTGGGGGTCAGGGACCGCAGTGGAGTTCGGCTCCCATCATGTTGCGTTGCTGCTGTACACAACGTCCACCTGTAGATGAGGGGTGGGCGACTGAATGGGAGAGGCAGGGCCTGGGGCCTGGGACTTGAAGTTCGGAATTCTCAGATAATTATTAGATAATTTAAAAAATCTTGGAACTAAATCGTATCCTCGAGTGTAGTCATCCTCGGTGTCGGGGTGGTACGTGGCCGAGGATGAGGTTCGGAGGCCCGGACTGGCGGGTGAGTGTGCAGTCACCACGCACACTCCGGGGAGGTTTTGGCAAATGCTTCTGTCTTTACTGAGGACTACACACGCTTATACAGAACACAGAGAATGGGCGTGGCTATGAGTACATAGGGCAATAGGGCTGTAGCTGATTAGTGGGGTGCAAGTTTTTTACCTTTTATGGTTAGCTCTTGGCCAAGCGAAGGAGTCATGCCTAGAGGAGGAACGGGAGGCCCCCAAGCAGCTGTAGGCAAGTTTCTACGCACAGGAGTGAGCGTGCTCGAACTCCCTTGAGTGTCTCCTAGGAGACACATGTGGCGTACTTGGCCCAACTAGACTTGAATTTCTCCTTCAGTCAAGGAAAGAGTGAGGCTGTAAAGACAAAAAGTAAGTAGGCTGTTGTAGAAGAATGGAAGGAAGCAGCAAGAGAGTCCAGCAGGTGTGCAAAGGTGCTCTGCACCGTCAGCCTTGGTTCTCGTAAAAAGTTCGCCTCCAGCGTCACCTTGATCATCGTTACATTTGTGGCTGGAGGAGGACTGTTCAAGCTAGAACAGCAGCAGTGCATACTTCACATACATTTTTCTTGATTTCCCTTTCTCTTTCTTCTTTGGTTCCCCTTACTCATGATGGTGTCAGACTTCTAACACCTTATTTAAAACAAAACAGCAAAAAGAAAAAAAAAAAAAGAAAAGAAAAGAAAAAGAAAAAGAAAAAAAATTTCGGGAGGTATGAAAATAGACGTCCTCTGATTCTCTAAACTATTGGACAGAAGACAGGTCTCTGGGAGGTCCTTAGAATGGTTAGTCTCCTTGTGGGGTCTTAACCAGAGGGTCAAGAGAGCTGGATGTGGGCTCTGCCTCTTCCCAATTCACTATGTGACTTCAGGCAGGTGTTTAATACTTTCATATGAGGACAGTGAGTACCGTCACTCAGGTGAGAATACTTGATTTGTGCTATTCACATGGTAGCTCTGCTGTGCGTCTTTCTAGTTTCCAGAAAATATGGATCTTATCCTTCATTATCAGTGTGGGGTAAAGGATGCTTTATTTTTCCTCTGGAGTATAACCTAGAGTTCTGGCCATTTTTCTCCCCACAGTGTAGTCAGAGAAATAGGTATTGAAGGATGACTGCTCCAGGGCCACATCCCATCTACGCTGTAGATCTCCGAGCTCACTGGATTGTCAGACCCTTTTCTTGAGCCATATTAGTTTATTTTTTTACATACTGTCCTTCATTGGATCGCATTCTAGCAATCATGCCTTTGCCTCTATGTATACACCCTTGGAACAGCCATTCAAAGTCCATTGCTATGTTTCAGAAGGACTGCTGCAGGCACTATCTTGGACCTTCTGGAAAAGCCCTTTGTAGGTGTGATTTGTGGAGAACAAGTCTACAGAATATTAATAACATTTTAATTACTGAGAAGGATTGGTATATGTTTTGGTAGGGAGGTATCTTTTAGGAAGGTTGTCTAAGAGGCTTCAGTGCAGAAATATTGTGGGTCCCGAGAAAGGGACCAAACGGCAGGATTTCCTTTTCCATGGCAGTGGCTGAAGAATCCCACCTTGGCCTCTGTCCCTGGGGATTAGTATTCTTTGTGCCTTGCCAAAAAGGCTCTGTGTGCTTCATACTGTTAGCACTGCCAGCTTGGTGTCGGTGAGACACAGAAAAAGGGTCCACGTTGACAGGAGGGCACTTGCGCGGGTCTGACCAGCACACCAGGTCTTGGGTACACGTGTCCTTCCTGTGGCTTATACTGACTTCTGATATGCATGATGTCGGGGTGTCCATTTCAAATATGTCATTCGGTATTCTTCTGTAAAATACTACACAAAGTAAAAATATTAAAAGGTAATTTGGTATTGAGTATATTTTTGTTATATTAAAATCTCTTAATTGTAATGGGGTGTAATACCAGTCATTTCGGGAGCTTGCTACCCACAAGGAGCATGCTTAGTATATTCCTCTCGCCTCACCTGTGGAAGGCAGCTTTCTTTCCCTTCCAAATACGTATGGTCCACTGCCCCCTACATTTCAGTCGCAGAGGCTTTAGGAAGGTCTTGTAGGAATAGCTTGCTCCTTCCCTTCGCTGGACATATCAACCAGCGCAGGTGGGTGTGCAAGCTGCGTGCCCTCCTAGTGATGCAGGGTTAATTATTTCGAGGCTAATGGTTTCATCTGGAGTGGGAATTGAAATATATTTTGCTAAAGCTCTGAAAGTGGGGAAGAGGATGGCAGACCGATGGGCGAATATGATTGCCTGAAAATCTGAGTCTTGACTTATTCTTAAGACTGCCTGTTTGGCCAGAGCACAGCAGGACAGATCAGATCGCCAGCACTCCTAAGAGGACGAAGCCGGCGAGGCCAAGTCAGTCGGCGGGTTTCCAGATGTGGTGAGATTTGAGGGGACGCACTGTCAGTTCTGTAGCTCTCAATATTTATTGGAGCGCCTGCAGCCTCACCATTAGAGCTGAGCCTTTAGACCCAGGGATTTTTCTATATATAGGACAGGATCATTTGGGACCGGTCATCCCTGCTCTCAGCTGACACTCTATTTCAAGAGTAGAACTGAGGGTCATGAGAATCCCGGAAGCATGCCCGGGGGTGGTTCTGTTCGAGAAAATGTCCGGGGTCAGAGGGTCACACTAACTGTCAGGTCTGTGCAGTAAGGATCTTGAAAGTTTTCCTGCAAAGCTACCTTCTCGTCACGTGGTGCGGTTGAGACTTGTGGCTTCCTTAGCTTAGCTGCCGCGTCGGCCTTGAGCTCACCAGGGTGAGTGGCAGAGAGATATAGGGGTGCACTTGGACCTGTGAAGAACCTCTCCTGCCAGGACATGTCCCAGGGGGACAGTGAATTAGTGTGTCCAGAGGACTGACAGTGGTTCCCCAGAGAGGTAGCTAAAGACTGGTGAGAAGACCACCGGAGTCTTTCAGTGGAGCCACCACTGGGGTGCGTGACAGCGAGGCAGGATTATGTCCTCCCTCTCCCCTCCCGTGTCAGGGTTTCCAGAGAAACAGAGCCAGTGGAATGATTATTGATGAGGAGAATTGGGTCACGTGGTCACAGAGGCTGAGAAGCACTGTGATGTGTTCTGCAGGTCCCACAACCAGGACAGCCAGTGGTATTTTTCAGTGTGAGCCCTGACACAGGACAGCCAGGTGTGGGGGGGTCACAGGTGACCCCACACCGAGACCTGGAGCCAGAGGGTGGAAATGTGCCCCCGCCCCCCGGGGAGTAGGAGTCCCAGTTTCAGAAGAGCAGCTTTGTCAGTTTCTACCTTTTTATTCAGCTGGGTCCTTAGGAGTTGGATTTGGTTTTTTTGAGACAAAGCCTTGCTGTGTAGTTCAGATTGGCCCCAAACTCACTGTGTAGCCCAGGCCACCCTTACATTCACAGCAATCCTCCTGCCTCTGCCTCCTGAGTGCTGGGATTACAGGTGTGACCTACCGTGCTCGGCACTGTGGTATGTGGTCATCGAGTACTGTGCTTACAGGTGTGAGTCACAACGCCCACGGAAGTCGAACTTGGGACCTTGTGCTTGCCAGGCAGACACTGGAACCACTGAGCTAAATCCCTGACTCAGGAGTTGGATTTTTATTTAGCCTGAAGAATCATGTGCAGACCCCTTTTCTAAATACCCTCACAGACGCACCGACGCTGCTGCGTGAGTGCCGTGTTCCTCGCCCTGTCCAGAGCACAGTAGGACAGATCAGATTGCCATCAGATTGCGTGTGGAGATGCGTGTGGGACACCCTGGGAGAACCCACCTGAGAAGCCAGAAGTGACAGGCAGTGGCTCTGGCTGCATGAGGAAGCCACTGCAAGCCTGCTAAGGACCTGTGGAGTCTGTCCTCCTTTCTGGGGGGAGCTGCTGCCTCTGCGGAGCTGTGAAGATGGCAGCCCTTCTGCCCCTGCTGCGTCTCAGGTCACTTGGAGTGCAGTCTACGGTGAGAGTGACTCTGCAGCCTGCTGTCTGCTGTGTCGGGCTGTGGGGAGCTGCGAACTGCAGGTGGCATTCTGCAGGGCAGTAAGGAAACCCCTTGCAGTGCTCTGTGAGGCTCCTGCTGAGAAGACGGGTTAAGTGGAGAGGGGACGCCGTAGTGTGGATTTGGAATGTCCCTCAAGACCTTGTGTGTTAGAGGCTTTGTCCCCAGCTCAACACAAGGGATGTGGAGGCACCTTTAAGAGGTTGCTCTGGGGGAGCTCATAAATCATGTGACTATACCCTTGGAGGGGGTTGTGGGACCAGAGCCTTTCTTCTCTTTTCTATCTACTTCCCAGCTGCCGTGAGTGGAGCAGCTTTCTCTGCTGCCAGCTCGCAATCAGAGGTCCAGGGTCACTGGGGTCAGCTGACCACCCATGGACGTGACCTTTCAGACTATGGGCCAAAATAGGTCTTTCTTCTCTTTAAATAGATGTCAGGTGTGTTGCTGTAGTGATACAAAGCTGACTAGCACAGACAAATAGGTGGAGAGTCTTCAAACCTGGTGATATTAGGTCTTTGGAGTGGGCGTCGACCTGCTGAGCGCATCTGCGCAGCCCCTGGTAGATACATGGTCCCCAAGGCCTCCCAGGCTACACTGGGCCTGTGAGGAAACCCTCATTTTAATGAAGGCCTGGGCTGTGGTTTAGGAGCCTGAGTCTTGGGTTGGCATGCTCCTGCCCAAGATGGAGACAGCAGATCTAGGTGCAGACAGACCCAGAAGAGACCATCGAGTACCCCTGGCTTTCACCTACCCACTGTCTTTTTTTTTTAGGTTTTTTGAGACAGGGTCTCTCTTTGTGGTTCAGGCTGGCCCTGAGCTCAGCCTTCAACTCACATCCCAGCAACCCTCCTGCCTCTGCCTCCCGAGTGCTGGGATGACAGGCGTGAACCACCACGCCCGGCACTGTGGTATGTGGTACTGGTTGCTGCTGGGCGTGAGTCTCCACACCCAGTAGTGTATGTGGTTACCGGGAATCGAACCCGGGTCCTTGCGCTTGCAAGACAGGCGCCGGAATCACTGAGCTAACTCCCCGGCCCCCTACCCACTGTCTTTAGCCATGTGCTTTTGTAAGGACCCCAAAAGGCTGGTCAGTAACTGCTCAGACACCAACAGACATTAAATGCAACCTAACAGGGCCCCAGATTCAGAGAGAAGGGAACAAGGGCACAAACCTGGAGACTTGTCTCTAGGATTTTCCCAAGGCTGTCTCCAAAGCAGCTGACATTGCCTTTCCGTTATCCAAAGGGTAAGCAGTGTGACCTTGCCCAACCCAGGAATCTTCAGATATTCAGAAGCTATACTGTTTGGATGAGGAGAGAACAGAACCTATCTTCAAAAGTTCAGTTTTTCAGGAAGACAAGTGAGTGGTCTCTGGGCGTTCAGGAGCCTGGTCTCCCTGTGGGGGAAGCCCGGTCCCCTGTGGGGGGAGCCCGGTCCCCTGTGAGGTCTGTGGAGCCACCTCCGTCCCTGAGGCATCTGCAAGCCTAGCCCCTCGTTTCTTCTTTTCAGTGGGGGATGCGAGAAGCTTTTGGCTAGAAGGTTTGAACACCGAGATACTCTTCCCCCAATCCTGCCAACACTTCCAATTAAAATGTTACAACTGCCCATTTCTACCAACAGATCCATGGCATTCAGCCTAGGGGCTGTTTTGAGGCGGCTGTCTTTTGTAAACACCCCTTTCAGCTGCCATCAGGGCCTGGCACCATGGAGTTCTGTGAGTTTAAGGTGCTGTTTGCCGCTGCACCGCTCGTTGTCGTTGTCTGCACACGTCAGGAGCATCGTGCTTGAATCTTCTGCCGGGAACCGCGGTTTTCCGCAGCGTCGCTCTGGAAGGTGCATTGCATTGCTTCTGGAGTCCGGTGGGGCGGCGGCTCCCCTTGCTCCAGCTGCCCACGGTCAGCACAGAGCGCTGCAGGGAGGCCGCTCCACCCACACGAGTGACGGTGAGGGTCAGGGGAGGGTCCTGCTGTGTTTCCCACAGCTCCTGAGGGAAGAGCCCCTGAGAAGATGCATGCACATAGGAGCAGGTTACCGTGCAGGAGCGTGGGCTGCCTCATTCTCTCATTGCGCATGTGTGCCAGGCCCCTGAGGGGAGTCAGAGTGACCTCAAAGGACTGCTGTCATACGGGGACAGCCGCATTCATTATTTGAAAAGAGCATGAAAGTAAAAGAAAGAAGTTGCATTGTTTCTTCACTCATCTTTTACAAAAAGAAGCGAGGCATTTTGGGTGTGGTGGCAACGCCTGAAATCCAGGTGCTGGGGATGCTGAGGCAGGAGGATCACAAATTCAGGTCGGCCTGGTCAGTTCGACAAGACTATCTGAAAGCATTAAAGAGCTCCAGAGGTAGCTTACCCTGAGTTCACTTCCTGTTACTAACAAATGAAATAACAAACAAATAAATAAAGGAAAGGAAAAACAAAAACGAAGCAAGCAGGCAGGAAGAAGGCCTCACTGTGTAGCCCAGGCTGGCTCAAGTGAGCCTCTTGCCTCAGCCTCCAGAGGAGATGTTCACCACCGCACCAGCCCCTGAGTTATTTCATGACTTCTTCACCAGAAATGACTAGGAAGGGTTTAATCCGTGATCAGTGCTGGATGCCTCAAACATGATCCACTGACCATTAAGCCAGACTACACTGCTTACCAGTGGGGGTCACTGTGGCATCCGAGAAAGGGGCTAGGGGTGGATTCCAACCCCTGAATCAAAGTGACGGGGACGGCAGTGTTTTGTGTTTGTTCGTTGGTCTGTCCTCCTTTCTGGGGGGAGCTGCTGCCTCTGCGGAGCTGTGAAGATGGCAGCCCTTCTGCCCCTGCTGCGTCTCAGGTCACTTGGAGGGCATCCCCACCGTCGGTAGGGCCGCCTGCTGTACCCTGGCCGTGCAGCCGGCTCACCAGAGGAGAGGGTCGCAGCTGTGCCCGCGGTAACTCGGCCTCACGCAGGCACTGAGGGAAGGCAGAAGGTCAGGTTCCGGAGGACGGTTCCATCTCAGAGCTGTTTAGTCCTGGCTCAGTCCTGCTTCCTGGTAAACTTCTAAATCCAGAAACTGAGAATATGTGTGGACTCTGGTGGCGTGGAGCCGTGTGCCCGGCAAGCACTCACAGTATTTATAAAGTACCTTGCACAGGTACCAGCACATCTTAATGCATAACAAATTGTTCACAGTTTGAACAGAAAAGCTGTTCGACTCCACTAGCTGCAAGGAGATGCAAAGTGTAAAGCTGTAATTTGTGTCCTCATCCGTTGGTGGAAAGTTTAAAAACAACTCTGCTGCTAGAAACGAGGAGAGAAGGGCGTTTGCCTCCGTCGCTGCTGGGGAGAATGTAAATCGGGGCAACTTTTTGGAGAGTAATTTGACAATTTGTGTATGAACGGTCTTGTGTATGAATGCTCCTGTACTTTGAGCCAGTAATTTTAGTTTTAAGACTTTATACTAAGGCAGTAATCAAATTTATGTATAAGATTTATGTTAAAGAATATTCATCTCAGCCATTAGTGTAATAGAAAAAATATTAGAAGCTACCTAAAAGTCCCACAATAGGAGGGCGGATGAATAATTGATGCCAAAACTAAAGAATGGAAAGAGTTCATTCATTAAAAATGACTTTCTCGGAGAATATTTAATGATGGGGGAAACAGTGAAAAAGCAGGGTACAAAATGCTAGATGGAGTACTTCAATTTTGTTAAAAATTTGATAATATCAGTACAGGAGAAAAGTTATTAAAAACAGCAGGGGTATGATTCTGGGAGAATTTTTGCATTTTATTTTTTTATTTGGTGTTTACAATAGTGAATGAGACCTCCTCTCTAGGTTTGTGTGCTGTTCTGTAAAATGGGACTTATCAGGACTACACTACATCCTTGCTGGGTTGGACAACCGTAGTATTTATTTATTTATTTATTTATTGTTTTTTAGGTTTTTTGAGACAGGGTCTCACCTTGTGGTTCAGGCTGGTTCTGAGCTCAGCCTCAAACACATCACAGCAATCCTCCTGCCTCTGCCTCCCAAGGGCTGGGATTACAGGCGTGAGCCACCACGCCCGGCACTGTGGTATGTGGTACTGATTGCTGCTGGGTGTGAGTCTCTACACCCAGTATTGTGTGGAGCCCAGGTCCTTGCACTTGCAAGACAGGCGCCGGAAGCACTGAGCTAAATCCCCGGCCCCATGACAACCGTAGTGTTTATAAAGTACCTTGCACAGGTACCAGCACATCTTAATGCATAACAAATTGTTCACAATATAAATTTGCAGTTGCCACTGAGACACATCTAATGCAGATATTGATCCACAGCATTTGCTAGTATTTCTCCCTTCCTGCCTTATCCGGTTTTGTGTTGCTATAACAGTATTGGAGGCCAGGTACTTTACAGAGGAAAGAGTTCTATGCGGCTCAGTGTTAGAGGCTGAAAGTCCAAAATGGAGCACTCCTGGTTGGCTGCACAGGACCAAGGGCACAAGCCCACCTGAGAGGGTAGGGGGTGAGAAAGGAGCCAAGTGAGCCGAGGACCAGGATGTGACCACCTCTGTGACCACCGCACCTGAAAGTGGAGTCCTGGACCTTCATCAGCTTGCGCTGAGCTCCCTTTGGCGAAGTTCCACCGTCTCAGGTCACCACACTGGGGAGCAAACTTCCAAAAGCACAAACACCCACGGGGGACAAATGACATCCAGACTATCCCGATTTATACCCCACTTTTTGTCAGGACAACCAAAGGATTCTTTGAAAGTTTAAGTCATCTTCAGTGAAGTTCTAATTCTTAACTTCCTGTTCTTTCTTACCAAAGGCTGATAAACTTGCAGCATTCGTGCGTTGAGGGCGATAATCCCTATCCTTGCCCAGTTCCCAGTTCTCCTTACTCAGGTTCCAGGCTCCTTTGTTCTCAAGGACTCATCACTGTACCTGTCTCAGGTTATTCTGCATTGGCAGTGATGCAAGCTGGGTACTTAATAATCACCGACACTTCTGCCCCCAATAGCTGGCAGCTCAGAGCCCTGGGTCAGGGAGAGTCACCTCCAGTGACTCTAAAAGGGGGGCTTTCTTGGTGCTCTCTTTTGCTTTCCTGTCTGCAAGGAAGTTTCTAGTTCTCTTCTTTTTTCCTTAAAGTCTCTCTGCTGTGCCTGCTTTGAGTTTGAGATTTATACTCTGAATATTTTGATGGGAAACATAACTTACTTATAGACCGGGTCATTGTTGAAAGGGATTCCCCCCCATACAAAAATAAAAACTGGGCAAAATCCATGTCCTCTGAGACATTCTTAACACACCTTCTTGCTAACATAGCCTAGGTATTAGTTAACAAATTCACACCTGTTCACTAGCAAGGCTCAGCTAACGGGATCGTGTTGGAGCTCTGAGAGGGTACCCAGAACAGCTGGCAAGTCGCAGAGAGCTGCCACTTTGCCTTGTACCCGTAGGAGGGCATCACTTTTCCAGTGATACATTTCCCGGCCCATCCAGTTCATCTAGAGGAAAACTGTTTTTACCTGCCAAACTGATTAGAACATGGAGAGGCTTCAGAAGATGATGATGATGGCCAGAGATATTTTATCAATGTCAATCAATATATGGATATGTTATCAGTATGTGGATATGAATTCCTGATTTTTAAGACATACTGTCTTCTACTAATATCGCTCAATAAGTATAACGAAACAGCTTATGTATGGTACAGTGGCTCGCCCAGGGCCTGTGCCAGCAGCCATGCAAAAATGGGAGAGCTCCAGTTCTGCAGACTGCCTCATCCACCTGTCCTTGGAAAAGAAATAAGAGGAGGCAAAAAGGAGTGTGGGTCGTGGTTGGGGTCGCGCACTTCCTTCTGGACTCCTGCGCAAGTCAGACTCAGACGGGAGCGTGCAGACTGTGGGCTTCTGCACAGAGGCTTGTGGACACGTGAGCCTGCAGGGTGGGACACTTCCTGCTCCAGGCTGTCCTGCCCAGGGGAACGTGAGGTCTAAGTCAGTGCTCTGGGTCCCCATCACGACCTCTCCCTGATAGATGAGACCTTTCTGACCTTCTCGGTGAGATTAACTTGTGCTCCCTCCCTCGCGGGGCTGTCCCCAGAGAGCGCGGGCATGTGAAGCCCTCCAGATGAGTGATGCCCGCCAGTGCCAGCGTTACCCCTGCCTCATAAGCTTTTGCCATCCTTAACTCATTTGAGAACAGAAAACCCAGACTCTGTTCAGACACTCCTGAGTGTCTGCTCAGGAGATGTTCACTTGTCATAGGATTACAGAGGTTTTATTTTATAAATGATACTTATTTTGTTCTGTTTATGATTTATTCTCAACACAGGGGATTCAGAAAATATTGAAAATATAAAAAATTCACTTGTAATCCCACTAGATAGCGGTAACTACTCTTAGTATGTTTTGTAGCTTTTCTTTCTTAGCTGGATAAAATAGGGAAATGAAACACACAGTTTTATGGTGGGCCATTTCTTCTGTCCTACGCATGTCCTGTTAGCTGCCCTCTAAGAAACTAGGATGGCTCATTTCTCTGGGTGGATTGGTTATCTTCCAGAAAATAGTTCTTGCTGTCCACGATCTGAAACCAAGATTATTATTGCCATGATTGTTGTTATTTCCGTGGTGCAAGGAGTTGAACCCCTGGTCTTAGGCACGCTGAGCACGTACTGCGCTCCTGAGCTTCACCTCCACCCTAGGGTGAAACTTTACCTCCTTTAAATGACTACAAACCATTTTCCTGACTGGGGAGAATTCATACAACAGGCGATCAAAGTTGAAGCATTCTTTTCTATTACAGTGTTTAGGTAATTAGCCCAGTGTTATGTGACGATTACACAGTCTCAGCTTGTTTGACCCAACGAAAGTTGGCTGTAGTCTTTTTGTGTTGTTGGAAAGTGTCGCATGTGACACTTTCTTCCTGAGCTGTCTTCTTACTCCCTCATCTTGTCCATCGGTTTCCTTCAGCGAACTTTCTCCTTCCCGGGAAAACATCTAACACTCCTCCCTCAGGGCCTTCCCTTTGTCTAAGTTCAAGCCGTTTCCTAAGAAACATTACTCTGGCACTTACAGCTGATCAGGTGGTTGGGGTAACCCCAGCCCAGGCCTGCGCTCCTTCAGGAGGTGGGGAAATTGTTATATGGGGCAGGAAATAGGATGTGTATGGAAGTGGCACTGGGGGGAGATATCCAACCCAGGCTGCAGCTGGCTCTCTTCTATGGTTAGGAAAAAAACATCTCACCGCCGAGAAGAGCTTTCCTCCATCGAACTCTTTTTTTTTTTTTAATTTTTATTTTTTTTTAATTTATTTTTTTTTAGGTTTTTTTTTTGAGACAGGGTCTCGCTTTGTGGTTCAGGCTGGCCCTGAGCTCAGCCTCCAACTCACATCACAATCCTCCTGCCTCTGCCTCCCGAGTGCTGGGACCACAGGCGTGAGCCACCACGCCCGGCACTGTGGTATGTGGTACTGGTTGCTGCTGGGTGTGAGTCTCCACACCCAGTATTGTTATGTGGTTACTGGGGAATCGAACCCGGGTCCTTGCGCTTGCAAGACAGGCGCCGGAACCACTGAGCTAACTCCCCGGCCCCGGAACTCTTTAACTCTCATATAATAGACCTCTAGCCCCTTTTCTTTCTATCCCATGACTCAGCCTTCCCTGCCTGTAGCACATTACAGACTGTCCTCACTTTCACTGGCAGTGGAAGGCGTTGTAGTTTTTCTCTGGTGACAAGAATTCCTTCTGGCTGTGGGGCAAAGTGATCAAGAATTTGGTGGTAGAAAATGTAAAACTTGGAGGCTTTTCTGCCACAGGATGGATGTTGGTGGAGGACTGTTGTGCTCTTTTTCCTCTGTGACCCCTCTTCTTGTTCTGCTAGGCTGCGTCTGTGCTTTAGGTTTGGGGGCTGTTCCGGGGGAAAGAGGAGGGTTGGGGGAGTTTGTGCCAAAAATCTTGAAAAGTGTAAGTAGCTGAGTTGGTAAGAAGAGTGGACAGGAGATAATAGGAGCTTTTAAAACTTCATTTTATGATCTATAAATTCTCTTTAAAGACGCTAAGTAAAACACGTGAATTATTTTAAAATTACTGTTTGACTACTAGACTCTGCAAGAAAAATTAAGCTGTTCACTTAACTTTACATCGTATCCCCATGTCATTAGTGTCATTTTAAAGACACATGTTTTAAGGACTAACCCATGAACTACAGTCTATTTAACCAGTTCTCTGCTTCTGGACATTTAGTTTTCAATTATATTTTGTTGTTTATAAATATTTTTCTGGGATAGTTTTAGTCTGTAAGTCTGTGACGTCATTTTTTCAGGCACTGACAAAAATAGCAACTTCGACAATCTAAAATTTCAGTGGTTTAACATGTTAAAGGTTTATTTATTTACTTACTGTTCAGTTAACAGCCTAGTACTGGGAGCAGGTAATTCTGCTCCCTGCAGACACCTGGGAACCAAGGCCCCTCCGCACTGTGGCCCTGCCCTGCGCTGGTCCTCGTGGGGGCGCTTCCCTGGGTCCTCTGAACTGGAGTAGGGAGAAGATGAGCCCACTCTCATTTGCCTCAGCCTGGAGATGGGAACATGACATCTACTCAGATCTGTTAGTGAGAATTAGTCCTGTCTAGTTGTGAGGCAGCTGGGGCTTGAGTCGCCACATGTGAGGGAGGAAAGAGATGCCCACTGGCTAACAGCTACCTGGGGTGCGACCCGTTTACCCTCAGCCGCCTAGAATACAGAAGATCCACTCATGTGGCCCTAATAATGATCATCTTACATCCTTTCCTTGCTTATCAAACTTGAGTTTTCCCGCATCCTCTTCCTGACCTCTTCCTCTGCATCCTTGTTGGTATCTGAAGCTCTGATGGGATGTTGGCTGGATAAGGAGGAGATCCAGCGGCGGCTCTCACTGGCTTTGAGCTCCGTGTTCATGTCACTGAGGTCTCCAGCTTTCCATGTCTTGATGCTGGTCAGGTACAGAGTAAAGCTGGAGTGGGCTCTGGGTGCGCCGAGGTTCCCAAGGTCAAGACGGAAGGAGGACACCTGCCCTTGTGAAGCATTACCCAGCCTTCCGGCCTCAGGCTGGGGGACCGTAGAGCACTGACGTTTCAAACACAACTGGCTGCTCTGGCCCCTGGCGGTGGCTTTAGTAGCTTCACAGCTGATCCCTAAAGTTGAACGTCAGGGCTACTAAATGCTAATTGAGTTGCAAACATTCCTTGGAAATATCCAGGCAATAAAGGGCTCTCGTCTGGGTCCTGGGAAGCTCGGTGAGTTCACTCCGTCCACCTTTGCTCTGTGTCTCTTCCCCTCACAGGGTGCAGTGGCTGTAAACTAACACATCTTTCATTTTAAGCAGCCTGCCCATTGCTGGGCCCGCTGAGTTGATGCTTTCGGGGCTGTCAGTGCCCTGGGGTGGGCGTCTGACCTCAGATGCGCTGAGCACGCAAGTCGGGGAGCCTGAGTGCCACCAAGAGCCTGTGGGTCTCCGCTGCGCTCAGGGCGCCTGCCCAGCAGGACTGCAGGGAATTTACCGGGGTTGACGTGTGCTTCCTCGAGGCCCGGAAGGCTGTCTGTAAAGCTTCAGCTTTATAAATCCCTCACGTTCCATTCTCTGTTTTCTTCACTTTCCCTTCCACCCCAGTCTCCATTTCAGGAGACCCATGAATCAGGCTGAAAGACGTGTGGTTTTTGTATGTGTCTTGAGACTCGATAGACCCTCACTGTACGGGGGAGGGCTGGGACTGCTGCTCGGATCCACGTCTCCCTCGCCAGTCTACACCTCCGTCAGTGGCCCATGCCGCCACCTCCTCTTTGAAAAAGGCCTCGGCCATCTTGGAAAATAGAAAGCCAAGCACTGAGACCATCTCAGCGTGGATAGGTGGGCCTGTGCTGTCCTCCCTGACCTCTGCCCCGTGGCACCGCTGTCACTGAACAGGGCTGGTGCTCTCAAGGGGACCTGGCCATAAAGTGATACTGGACGCCACTTGAGCAGTTGCTTTTGCCATATCGTGTGTGAGCAGCATGGCAAAGGAGAATTTACGGAAACATTCATTTTACTGCTGTGAAAGCTGAGGTCCCGAGTGGCCAAGCAACAGGAAAGCCCAAGATTTTACTTTTGACATCAACATGCATTATACAGGAGGTGACTTATAGTGTGTACTCTATAATGTACTAATGTATTTTTACACTTTATAAGTATGTCAAAATCTTCATGAAATGCTGCAAATTAGTTATCTGTAGTGTCTTACAGGTATGACAGCGGAAACTCCAACAGCCTAACATTTGCACAGTGTCACTAAGTCATTGGTACCCAGCCATACAGAAGAGCTTTGAACCCAGGATCTTTTTTTTTTTTTGAAAAGCTTATGCTCTTTCCATGTTTCAGAACATCCGGTCAGATCACTTAAGTTACTGTCCCTTCTGAGGCACGAGAGCCAGTACGTCTGGGATGCTTTTGGGGAAGTCACCAAAAGGCAGGTTTGAACAAGGAGAGCAACAAAGGGCTGGGTGGTCGGGCAACCCACAGCAGCTAAGTCACCTCAGAAACAGCACTGCATTTCAGAAATCCCCCTGGGAGGGATGGGCGTGGGACCAGAAGAAGACTCTGTGCTGAGCCCCGGATCCCTGGCAGGAGAGCAGAACAAAGAAAGGTTCTTTCTGAGCATTGTCTTAAAATATCTTATGGAAGGAAATAGCCTTATTCCTTTCCTCACGAAGCTTACCATGTTTTAAATTTGGTCAGGCTTGATGTAGATCTGAAAGGATACTGGCCTTTTGGAAACAGAATTGGTGCAAAAGTATTAATAAATACAAAGTTTGTTAACTAAGAAAGAGATACAGCAGGGTGTTCATATCATAAACTTAGCTTTTGGAGAAAGGTAGATAAGGGAACCATTTTATTTAAATGAAGAGGAAAATTCAAGCAGTAGCTAGCAGCTGGTAATCCCTAATTTGTGGGCTAATTCTGAAGCAAGTTTAATAAAATGACCTGGGGGAAAGATCAAAGTAATGTTTCACAGGATTGTGGAGCTAGAGGGACCTTGGAGCGCCCCTACTCCCACGATCTCATTATCAGAATGCAAGAACTGAGTCCGGGGGGATTCAGTACCTCCCTAGTGTTACCGCGACGCAGTTCTTCCACAAAGCCACTCAAATCTTCCTCTTTGAATAGCTGTATGGAGAAGAAGCAGAAAAGGTAGCGAACTTTACTTTTTGATTTTGGCCATTTCTCTCTGTTTGTCTTCTAAAACTTTTTTTCTCCCTGTGCTGAACCCTCGTCTTTGTCTACACAGCATGATCTTGTTAAAGGAGAGAACACACAGGACTTTAAAGATCATTTTGTTTATTTTTAAGAGAGAATGTGTGGATGATGCCAAATCTAAAAGTTATAAAAGATGTAAATTTAGAGAGCTGTCTGGCTCCTTCTCCTGGCCAAGCGCCTCCCCCGGCAGGGCTGGCAGGTCCTCTGGGCCCCTCCAGGGGTGCTGGGCGTGCTCGGGCACATGTGGAAGTGTGGGCTTTTCTTGACCTTGCTTTTTTTATGTAGCTGTTCTTCATCTTGCTTTTATAACATGGTGACAACTGCTGACGTATCAGGACCCACCCACCTGCCTTTTACTTTTAGATGACTAGTTAGGGCTGTATTGTCTGCAAGTACTAGAATTTATTCATTGTATTTGGGTCATATCCTTTCTTCTGCTATTTCAAACAATGCTGTGATGAATATCTTTGTATATACGTTGTTTCACACACTGGGAACATAACTGTGGTATAAATTTCTAGAAACAAAATTACAAGGACCAAGGGAACGTGTCTTACATTTTTGTTACTGCCAACTTTCTGCTACACTAGAAAAATAAAATGGAGCACTTGTTTCTGTGACCTAGTGTTATTAAGCCTTTTGTTCTTTTTCTAAATTTTAGGCCCTAAGAAATTAGAGTAGGTGAGAAGTATTTGCATTTTCCCTGTGAATCTAGAGTTAGGTTTGTTGTTCATTTATACACTTGAATTTTACAGAAATAAACGTTCTCTTCTTTTCTTTGGTCATTTTCCCACACAATATTGATGATTTTTACTACTGATTTATAAGAAATATATATATATATATATATATATATATATTAGAATATATAATATATTTATAATTTATTTATATGTGTATATCCAAATGAGTAGTGTTACAAGTAATAGTGATATTGGTTGCAGATATCTCATTTAATTACTCATATTCTGATCTTTTATTGTTTTGGGTTTTGTTTCCCCCCTCTTGACTATGTAGAAGCGTTTTTGTTGTTGTGATAGATATATGGATCTATGTTTGAATTTTGTGTCATATTGAGCAAGACTTTTTTCATTAAACTGTTTAATACAGAACCTCTTCATAGTATAGTTTGAACATTTTTAATATTTCTTATTGTATTTTCATATTTAACCAATCTGAACTTGATTTATGTAAAAATACTCTAATATGCATTAGTTTTCAGTTACTCAGCTGTCCCTTTATCATGTGTAATTAAACCACATTTACTTCACTGATTTGAAATGATACCTTTATTCCGTGGATTTGAGTCAACTTTTGCCCTTCATTTGAAGCCAGTTGGCCTACAAAATCTAAACTGATTTTGTTTTATGAAGAATAAAATCAGTTGGACCTTTCTGAAATACTACTGTTTGCATTAATTCAGAGAAAACCATCTTTGTGATGCTGCAAAGCTTTGTGTAAGAGTATAACATTTTACCCATCAGGTTGGTTTTTTGTTGTTGTTGTTCTTTGATTGCATTGTAAAGTTTTTTTGTGTTTGTGTATGTCCTGGATATTAAAGCCAAGAGAGTCCCACTGAGCTATAAACCCAGCGCCCTCTGACCCTCACTTTTTAAATTTTTACTTTGAAACAGAATCTCAGTAAGTTGCTGAGCTGCAAAAACTTTCTGTCCTCCTGCTTCAGCCACCCAGAGTGTTGGGATTATAAGCAAGTGCTACCATGTCTGCCTGTTTTAATCACATAGACGTGTATTTTTATTTATCTTCTCAGATATTTTACTTTATTGTTACTGTTTTTGCATTGTATCACCAATCTTATTTTTATTTACTTAAAACTTAGCTTGTTCTATTTTATACTCAACTATTTCATCAATTCTTATTTGCATTCTTTATTATCTTATGTTTTCTGTGTATACATTAATACCCTGCACAGATAATAAGTTATAATAATTTCCCTTAAAATCCATAACTCTTTGGTACATAGGACAGTGTTAGAAAATGGTTAATAGATATGCCTATTTTATTTCGTACTTTAATGGAAATATTTGCTATCTTTCTACTTTAAATCCATGCTAGCCTTTGTTGTGATCTTTATATATGGGTACAAATGTGTGACTTATTTTATTTAAAGTTTTTATCAGGAATTGGCGCTTGGAAGTTGCGGAGACATTGGTCACTAAGTACTAAAATTCAGTTAGAGAAGAGAAGTGAGGTCTGTTGAATAACATGGCGCTATTAGCTAATAATACTGTGCCGTATGCTTGAAAACCACTGACTGAGAGAGAAAATGTATATGTTCTCATCACAAAGAATTTCAGATGTCAGGCAATGTGTATGTTAAATAGTTCAAATTTAGTCATCTCATAATGCAAACATTTCAAAACATCATATACTCACATTTGACTAAGTTAATTTATTAATTTTAGGATTTTTCATTTGACAACAAATCATTTAATTTGTGAGTAAGTGTTTTTGATATTTTAATTTGTTTAAATTATTTTTTGTTTACTTTAGGATATATTTATTTCTAACTTATTTGTAACATGTTTAATGAACTTGTTTACATTATTTTTATTGTTAATGAAAGTATTAAAGTGCTCTTTTTATGACTTGATTTTAAGGAGTTTTCTTCAATGCCCTGCTTTTGTTGCATCCAGCAGGTTCCAGTGGTGTTTTCAAAGCTAAGAGCTGTTGATGCCAAACTAATGTGTCCCCAAGTGCCACAGATACTATCATGAACTTGAAGATTTTTGATTAAGGGCATAAAAATTCAATCTTGCTAATGTACTCGAAAGAATTTATATTAAAATGTTTGAAAAATAAAACCAGGTCAAATTAACATGTTTGATAATCATTAAAAGAACCGTATTGCATTGTTTGACTTCCTGAGTGCAGTTTTTCAGAACACTGTCTTCTGAATTCATGGTTAGACTTAAAAGCACTGACACAATTTTTTCACTAAGTTATTCTTAAACAAATACTGTCTTTGGTCTTCAAAAATCCCTTCAATGACTGCTTTAAGAGGCATTGTTTTAAAATTCAGAAGGGAGAAATCATGTTTTACTTTTCAAGCTATTTAAATTGAAGAGTGTTTACTTGATAGTAAGTAGTTTGGGAAACTCCCATATATAAATGTACAAGAATCAATACGTTGTTTTTACACAATTCTACTCAGGTTCAAAATCCACCTCTCGAGAACTGCTGCAAACCCTGCCTTTTGCTGATAGATCCCCAGCGTTCCCACGCCAGTGTTCCGCATTATGCAGGATTGGCACCAGCAGAACTTTCACAGTTGTGGAGCTGAACACGAGGGAGGGAAGTGGGGTGAAGGAGCTGAGAATCAGCACCGGAGCTGCTGCCCCTCGACCCAGAAGATTCCACTGCACACCGGCCATTTGCTTGTATCTTTCTTTCATCATGCTATGAAAGCCTCATTATGTCAGACGGACAGAAGCGCCACTCCTCCAGAGGCGCTTGTGGAGCACCTCCTTCGTACACGCCGCTGCTCCCGCGGATGCCCTGCAGAAACTCTCTGTGGCTCTGCTCGTGCCGTGGCGTCAGGGGAAGGGCTTGGGTGTTACCAGCTCTTGAGGAGTCACAGGACGTCACTCCAGAAATACGAAGAGCTGGGCAGGTGGAGCACGCTCCGGACTTTGGAGGTGCAGATGGAGACTATGAACCAAGTACTCCAGGGAACCATTTATTTAATGTGTAGACGTGGGGGATTTTTGTCTCATTATGCTTCATTTTAACACTCAAGTATTGAAAATTAGTGACCCGAATGGCAAAACAAAATGAAATGGAACAAAACAAAAAAGGGAGAGGCAAAGTGAAAGGAAAGGGAAGTTGTTTCCAGAAAACACAGTTCTAACTGGGGAGGTGTGAAAATTGGGATATTACCTCATCCTTCTCACATCATCTTTAGGGATTGCTGGCCTTGGGGAAATCTTTCGTCTACTGATTTCTTCACTGGAATAGTAAGACGGGAGGGTGCTGCTGCATAGTTACCGCCCCAACTCAGACACTGAAGCCTGACTTCGCACGTGCTGTATGGTGAGATGGGGTCTGCGGAAGCAGTTGGGGCTCAATGGGGCCGGCAGAATGGGACTCACCCGAGTACGTAGCGTTATCACCCTGGATGAAGATATGTGGGGACAGTGCTTGCTCCCCTCTGCTCTCGAGGACAGTGGAAAGGCAGCCAGGTGTAAGCCAGGACTGCAGTCCTCACCGGAACCTGGCAGGAGCATTCCGGGCCTCCAGAACTACAAGAAAATGGGTTTATTGTGTGAAAGACACCCAGTCCACCGTGTGTGGTGGTAACACCTCCAGCCGACTCACACAAGCATATTTTAGCATAGTTCCATAAAAGCAGAGATGCATACTAATCCCTTCTAAGCAACAGTAGCCTCGGCAGTGATCAGAGCTAAACAAATAAAGAGTTATAAATGAGGTATTACGGCTTGTGACTATAGATGTCCCCCACACCTCATGTTATCATCGTAGTTGGCTGATTTCAGAGGTGGCAGGATCTAAAGTGTGTGAAGCTGGGATTGATTCTCAGGGTGCAGTGCCAGGGATATGGGTGTGAGTGCTACCCACCCTTAGAGCAGGGGTGCTGGGAAGAGAAGGGGACAGAGGAGGCTTGTCTGGATTTCTCGCTCACTTTGCTGCCTGCTGCCTGCTGTGGACTGTCTCTCCTCTGCAGTGCCCCTCTGATAGCTGCCCTGCCTCAGAGCCAGCCGACTATGGACCAAAACCTCTGTGAACTGTGAGCCCAAGGGACATCTCTCCCTTTAACTTTTGTCTCAGCAATGAGAAATGTAGCTAAAATATAAAGTGAGGGAGTTTTCACATTGAATCTTTATTAAGAGAATTTTTTATTAAAAGTCACCATTCAGGAGGAGTTTTGGGTTGTGCTGAGGAACCACTGAGAACTGGTGAAGAAGATTGGGTGGAGGTAAACTAGAAAAGCGGAGAGGAGTTGTGTGTGGAGTTGCCTGTGTGTGAAAATGTGATGACTGATTGGTACACATTCCTAATCTCTAAATGAAACAAGGAAATTCTTCCTATAAACATGGCATCTCAGAAAGCTGTGATAAGCAGGAGGTTTAAGCCCATAATGCAGTCTGTGGATTCATTGTGCTCTGAGTTTTTGAGAGGTTCTGGCCTATGACATGTGATTCTGGTTGGGTCAGGAATATGATTGCTTGGATTCTCAGACTTACACCATAGTTGCTGCGTGAGCCTCGTGGGTTTAGAGTGCTCTGTTGACCAGAGGTCTTTGATAAAACCTTGTTTATGGTCCTTCACTTCTCAAAGTGAGGATCTTGTGGTATTTTCCAAGCCTGATCTCCAGATGCTCAGCCTCTGTTTCCTGCCTCAGTGTTTTCTAACCTGTCAGGATGGAGGATTCCGCTGCGTCTCTCTGTAGCTGATTGTGAGCTGCAGTGTAATCTGCTCCATGTGTCTCCACTGTGTGGTGTCTGGGCTGTTGCACAGTGCTCATTATAAGGGCAGAAGGGCCGCATTGCATTACACACAAATGCTGCTCTCATTGGAGCCGAGAGAAGCATCATGAAGGAAACACTGGTTCAGAGGCGCGGTGCATCACAGAACCCAGCAGTGCCTTGAGAGTGGGAGAAGAGATTAAAGGCCACCCCCAGTCACACCAGCGGCATTGCTGCACATACACCGGCACTTCTACCCTTCCCAGCTCTTCAGTGTCTTGGGCTCTGCAGACTGTCGTAAGGAGCTTGTGTCAGTTTCAAAGCTTTCCTTCCGAGGCTTAAGCCCTTCTTAACAGTTCTTTAATAGCTGAAAAGCAGAGTTGGATTCTCAAACTCCATCACTCAGACATTTTGTAAAACTGATGCTAAGAAGGTTTAAGCCAAAATGTTGGTGCCATCACTCTTTCCTTCCTAACCTGCAACCCTGTGCGATCCTCCAACGCCTTCACATACTCACACTGCATGATTAGAAATGGAGCTGATTTTAATGAATTTCAGCACAATGGAGTCACTGGCTGAGGTTCCCTGAGAATAATCTTCCGACCCAACTCTTGAGAAAAATCGATACTGTGCTCGATAAAACCATTATGCTATGACTTTATGTCACTCTGCCCTCGTAAACACCTTTTAGTTTAAAATCTTTAAAAACCAAGCTATGTGCTGTTCTACTGCATCTTTTTTTTTTGATTTTAGAGAAAAGCTGGGAATTTGCTCTCCTCCCTTTGATCTTCACGTCCACTTTTGTTTCACTGGCTCACTAATCAGCGTAGGATGAGTTATAAGAGAGAGAGAATACTCTAAGAAGACTTAGGATGAAGATTTAACTTTGAGAACAGAAAAGGAAAGAGAGTTGTAAGGAGAGGGAGGGAGGAGAGGAAAGCTCAGCAGGGAAGGCAGGTAGAGTCAGAGACAGGGCACAGCGCCATTCAGAGGGGAGAGGGAAGCCCCACAGGCACGGAAGCCAGGCGGCAGGGGCAAGGTCTTCTCACTCCTTCGGTAAAGCAGGCTGTCCTGAGAGCCGCCCGCCTACGCCGGCCTCCAGCTCCTTCCGAGTCCAGCACCGCGGGGTCCGCAGTCTGCCTGCTGCTGGGAGCGGAGCCTGTTGGTGATGCTGGCGCTCCCTGTCAGTCAGAAGACGCTTGCTCTGAGCCTGTCCCAAGTATCTGAAGAGTGAGGAGGATGTGAAAAACCAGCGGTGTATTTTTTCACCAATCACCCTCAAGTCTTGGCAGGGACCACTAAGAGAAGCGGCGGGGAAATCTCTCCTTCTCTTGCCTCCTCTTCAGTTCAGCTTGCTCCTCCATCTTGCTTCTCCCCTCACCGGGCTCTCGCACCCCTTTCACTTCCGTAAGGGCTAATGCCCTCGCTCTGGAACCTCAGGGTGAGCCACTTCCTGCTGTCTTTGTGACAGATCAGTCTTTCCCTGCATATGTTCATCGCTTTTCCAAGGTGAGTCTGAAACGATCCTCCGCCAAGACGGAAGTCAGCCTTGTCAGCACTGTGACACTCTCAGCACTTCACTTCTGATGCTGAGATGTTCAGATGGCCGAAGACGCGAAGACCTGTCCTTTCACTGCCCCGGATCATCTTGAGTAGGCCCAGATGTCGCACTTCGTTTTTCCTCTTGTGGGGGCAGTCCATCGCCTCCAGCCGTGAAGACGCAGATCCATCCTCTGTCAGGAGCTGTTTGCTGCGGGGCTCTCTGAGTATGTTTCCAGCGGTATGTTCTGAGCCTGCCTGGTGTGGGCCTCATTTTGAGTGGGAAGTACTGTGGGCCACATGGAAACAATGCTGAAATACACAAGACAGCGTTTGGTTTTAACATGAGTGGTGCAGAGTAGAATGGAAATGGCCTGGTAGACAGGAGCTGAGAGCGGTGAGAAGCGGGCTGGGCCTTGCAGCACAGCTGCCATCTCAGGAGAGGGCAGGGAGGGAGGAAGGGCCGGGCAGCCAGGAAGGTGAGGGGCCCGGATGTGCGCGCCGTGCAGGGCTGGGTTGATTCTGAGCAGCTGAAGGTGAGAGCGGGATAAGTCGCCGGCTGGGATCAGGGCAGATTTCCAGCTGCTTAGCCAGGGAGAGGACAGATGAGAGACTTTTGTTTTGTGTTTCACACACTCAGGCTCCACAAATAGAGGGCATCTTTCTGGAAAGTGAGTGTCATACAAATAACTCATGTACTAAACAAATACGAACACGCTTCGCGGTGTAACAGACTGGCCGACCTGGGTGGCCAGGTGTGCACACCTGAGGAGCACTCAGGCGGCATCTGCAGCCCTCTCCGGCCGCGTGGTGGTGGTGCACATCCGTGGACAGTTCGCCTGCTCCTGGGAGACAGCGAGGGATGCACCCTGCCTTGCAGCTCTGACCCTTACCTGGAGCACCTTTATGTTCTGCTGAACATCTTTGGGCCCCACTCTGGGAGCTGATCTGGTTGAGTAGAACCTGGTACTTAATTATCACCTTTATATTACTCGTGCCAAGGTATCATTATCTCTCTAATTATGACGGTTAATACCTAGTGACATGTGTGATGTCCTTTGAGGGCTGCTGTGTGACATTCGCCCCACACTTTCCCAACAGCATTGACACCCTGTTTTATAATCGTGTTGATACGTGGCAGGTATTGTGAACGTGTTCAATGGGTTCTTTCAAGAACCTGTGCTAGGTCCTGGCTGCTGGCAGGAGTTTCAGGAGCAGCGCTGCTGTCGAGTCCCCTCCTGGAAGGGTGTTTCAGGCCACACGTGGCCTGCCAGCCTCATAGCAGACACGGCGATCACCCCAAGTTGGCTCTCCAGCTCCTGCACTTGCTACGTTGCTGGACAATGTTTCATGATGGTTCGGCTCCATATTCTTTGTGAAGAATTTTATCAAACCCAAAAAGAATTTAGATGGGCATTTGGTCTTGCAGTTCTCCATCTAGAGAGAGAGTCTGCCTTAGTTACTTACAGTGCTGTGTCACAAGTAAATCAAGCCATGAGTTGAGGGAGCAGAAACACCTGCTTTTCTTCAGTAGAGTATTTTAAGTGAGAAAGTATTCCCGTGCATCTTGAAGCCTTTGGAAGCCCTGTGTAGATAGGAGCAACTTTCTGAAGACTCTTTAATAACCAGTGAAATCATTAAGAGTGGTTCCTAGTGACTGACACCCCCCTGGCAGCCACAGTCTCCTTTTTCCCTCTTTCAAAATGTCACTGACTCCACAGGTTTGTTTTGGGGAGTGGGTTGGGGAGGAATTTAATTACATGGCTTCCTAACAGCCATCGTCTAGAAAGGAAAGCTGACTATGTTTCTCCAAGGTTGTCTACTTAGGAAGGTATGCTAGTTGAATTTTTCAGAAAACCTATTTAGCCAAAGTTAATATGAGTTTTTAAAAAAAAATTTTTTTTGAGACAGGGTCTCACTTTGTAGTTCAGACTGGCCCTGACCTCACTATATAGCCCAGGCGAGCCTGGAATTCACAGCAATCCTCCTGCCTCTGCCTCCCGAGTGCTGGGGTTCCAGGCATGAGCCACCACGCCCAGCACTGTAGTATGTAGTACTGATTGCTAGTGGGTGTAAGTCACCATGCCCAGCACTGTTATATGTGGTCACTGGGGAGGAACTAATAATCTTGTGCTTGCAAGGCAGGTACCAGAACCACTGAGCTAAATCCTCAGCCCGCTAATATGACTTCTTAAGAGATCCTTCTAATACCGTGTTTTCACTAGAATGGTATTGGGTGACTAAAGTCAGTCAGCAGCCACATCGTGCTGAAAGTCATCCTCATTTTTTTCTCCTGTTTTCACACGTTTCTTTCTTTCTTGGCATTGCCTGGATTTATTCTTCTCTTCTTCCTTTTAGGAACAGAATTTGGTATAAATAAATGATGACAGAAAACGGTGTAAACAGACAGATAAACGCAGGATTGCTCCGGCCTCCCACAGTAGGTCGTGGTAATGTCTGGTAGTGACACAAGAAAAACCATGGTTTGGCGGCTGCTGTTCAGTTTTCGTTTTATTAAGGCAGCCCGTTCTTTCCTTAATTATGTAGCTCAGGGTAGAACAGGAACTCCAGAAGCCTCGCAGGCCACCTGGGCACTGAAACCGTTGAATCAAATGATCTGCTCTGTCAGAGCGCTTCCCGCAAGTGGGACTTGGTATACTTTGCACCTCAAGGGATTTAACGTGTGTGGAGCTGATATTTAACACAAATGCAAGTACTAGTGGAATCTGCGTATTTAATATGCATTCTCTAACTTTCAGAATTAGACAGTTGATCTAGGGGACCCAAAGAGGTCATCCTTCTCTCCAAGATAATATTTTATGGCCGAGCAGTTTAAAAGGCAATGACAACTCTCTCTCTCTCTCCTGCTCCTTTCTCACTTTTTCTTTCTTTCTCTCCTTCTCTTATCTTCTCTCCATTTCACCTTCAGAAACCAAAATGTATGCCTAAGGAAGAATATGCTGTTTTAGATGAGGCATTTTAGAAAATCACTTGTATTTTCTTTTTTCCTATGGTGGCAACTGAACTTTTGGATAGATGCTCAAGAGAGTTGTTCTAATTTAGTTTCTCTTAATTTTATTTGTTGGGAAGGGGGATAATATGAAGACACAAAATTTCCCCTGAAAGTGAAAGTCATCTTGCTTAAATCACAGAAGTGCTACTTAGGTTTTTACACCACGACTGAGCAGAGCAGGTTTTCTGGGCCAGTGTCACTTCTAAGTGCACTGCTGAGGTTGGCTTCGCCATTGCAGTTCTGTAAGACTCTCACCTAGGGGAGTGAGGGAGAAAAGAAATGTCCTGCTCCCGCTTTGCCCTAGTTTTTGATCCCTAACACATGGTCACTGTCCTTTTAGCCATAGTAGTATTTGGAAAGCTTATGGACATGACTGAGTTTTTTGAGGTGATGCCCTCTGAGAAAAATGTGTATCCTCCATCTCTTCATTTCCTTCAGATGCTCGAGGGAGAAGGAGACCACGGAGTGAGGAGGCGCTTCATTCTCCTGAGACAAAACAGAGCGCCGCGTGGCTTCTGCAGCAGCAGGAATTTGGCGCTTCCTCTGAGGTTGCTCCTGGACTTCAGGGAGGGGTCCTCCCCACTCTGCCAGTTGGCGAGCAGTCGTGGTGCTGACTGTCCCAGGGGGCTCCCCACTGTGGCTATACTGTGCTCTGAACTGGGTTTTATTGGCCCAACCACTTACGGAGGGCCAGGTGCTGTCCGCAGAATGATGAGGATGTACCTGATCCCTTGTCCGCCCCTACAGAGCTCAGAGCTCATTTACAGAGCCAGACGTGCTCAGGAGAACAGGAGCTCACAGTGCCAGGTGATGGGCACTGCCACTTGCTCCAGGCATGTGGAGGACAAGGCTTGCAGGTGCTCCGGCCCTGGGCAGGCGCAGGACAGGCAGGGCCAGAACTGCAGCCTTGCTGAGCCCTGGCGTCCCAGGATGGGCAGCTGGGAGAGCTGGGTTTTAACTAATCTGATACTTGATTTTCTTTTTCTTTTCTCCGACTTTTTTTTTTTTTTCCTTTCCCTTAGGCCTGGGGATGAAACCCAAGGGCTCGTGTGTGGCAGGCAGGTGCTCTGTTTAGCACTGAGCTGCACTCACAGCCTTTTAAAGGTCTTTTGAAGCTATTATTATTGATTACTTAACAAATCCTGCTCCCACGTAACATTCTTTCTATGTGGTAAACAAATATGTTGACCTGCTGGGAAAAGTCCAGACTTGGGCTGAGGCTCCTTGACAGACAAGGAGGAGTCAGCGCTTCCGGCCGGCCCTTGGCTGTTTGGGCTGATGGTAAGTCTAAGCAATTGACTGAAGCCAAGACAGAAAAAGCACAGGAGGAATGCCCCTCCCACAGAGTGATGCGGAGGGCTCCTGCCCTGCGCCCCTACCAGTGAGGCCGGTGAGAAATCCTGGACTTTTATGGACTTTAGGATTAGCTGCTTTGAAACTCTCCCAATGGGGTGCAAAGGGAGATTATCCACGGTAGGGGTGTTAACCGGCCCACGCAGGGAACAGCCTGCAGATAAAATCCAGCGAAGGCACATACCGTGTCCCCCGGACAATTTAAAGTGACCTTCACGTGCCCTCCAGAGTGAGACAACCTCTGTCCCTCCGCCTCGCTGTTTCCCAGAGCCTGTCTGACACCCGCGGAAACCCCGCAGTTATAATTCCCTCTGCCCCCGGAACGTTTACCAGTAAGGCCAGAAAATTGTTGCTATGGGCTCTGTTTTGTGGAAGTTAAAATGCTGGAGAGAGAATCTGATTGCTTGATGGCTCTCTCTCTCCTGCTCCCCCTCTCCCCTCTCCAGCTCCCTCCCGCCCTCCGCCTCCCCTAGACTCCCAGTTCTGCCCCCACCCAGGGCCGGAGAAGAGCTTTACAGGTTGTCAATGAAACATGGAATTATTTCCTTTGATGGCTTAGATAATAGTAGGACCAAAGCAGTGAGTGAGGTTCGCAGAGACCAATGCAGACCTGCCCGGGCCCGGAGAGCCAATCGCGGGAGCAGAGGGCGGGGCTTCGGCGGCAGCAGATAATTGCTAAGTGCCTCGCTAGCACACTTGGTCAGAGCTGCTGAAAGGTCTGGTCGCAGAGACAGGAACGCGTAATCCTCAGCGTGCTTCATCCGGACCGCATCTTCCCACCTCTCGGCAGGCATCGGCCCCTGGACCACAGCCGCTCGGCTTCTCGGGAAAGGTACTGCTGCCCACGTCCCCGGGGCTGCTCACGCTGGTCCCTTCTCAGTGGCTGGCAGGTTAGCGGAGGTGGAGGATTGCAGAAAGAAAAGTTTAGGGAGGGAATGTGACAAAGGTGGGAATTCACAGCCTTTGGTTGGGAGGAAAACAAGCCAACAATTTGGAAACTTCTGCGCTCGCCAGGAACTGGGCTTGTTTACTACTCTTAATTAGCTGTGCTCGGGTCTGTCGGAATCGTCCGGGTTTCCGCGCCCTTCGGGTGTAGGCTCCAGTTCCGGGCTGGGAAGGTGGACCCCAGCATGCCAGGCGCTGTTTCCCAGACCCCAGGATGAGGCGGAAGCCGGTTGTCAGAAACGTGATTGGCTGGTCGGGTTTTCCACCACAGGGTCTGCCCCGTGTGTATTGCCTTGCCCTGTCATCCCCAAACTACTGTGACCTTCAACTCGAGTCCCTCCTCAAACTTCTGTTTCCATCTCCCTCCTACCTATTGCCCACTCTGCCTTCCTTCATTTTATTTGGCAGAAGATGAGATTCATCAGGGTGTGAGGGCCTATCCTGTGTGACCTGGTGAGCACCGGGTGCTGTACACCTTGCGGAGAAACCGATGAAAGCGTTCAGAGGAGGAAAAACCACCTCATTGGTTAGCTCCCCCGAACTGTGCAACATTTCCCAGGTTTGGTGTGTCCCGCAGAAGTGGGGAAGGAGCTAAATCCCACCCGTGCCTGGCCTCCGCCTGCGCCCGAGCCGCGCGGAGCCCTCAGAGGTGGAGGCTGGTGTTGGGATGCGCCAGCTGCCGGCTTTGTCTAGGTGCTCAGTTGCGTAGGTGCGCAGGTGCATGTGTGGCAGGAAGATGGAGCTGAAGTCACCGTCCACAGGGCTTCTGTTGACTGCTCTTCAAGAAGAAAAGCTCCTCCTGTCAGGCAGTCAGTTCAGCGGGGCAGCAGCCTTGCGCACTCGCCGTCGTGGGGCCAGAAGGGCTGCACGTGATAGGACGCTCACTTTTGGTCCCGGGGGAGACTCCTTTCCACGGGTTTCTGCCACAGGCTGTGTGACATAGGTGGACCTCCAGGAAGCAGCGGTCCCCCTGGGGGAGAAAGTGGTGCATTTGGCCTTGGATTTCCTTTTCCATGCAGGCGGCTTCTGTTCTCGTGCCGCACACTTGACCAGGTGTGTGCTTGGCTATACCCTGTAGTGCTCTGAAGCTGCCCATCTCGGTGGTGTCCCCGTGCTGCGAAGCTTTGGGGTGGGGCGGTACAGGTGGGTTTCCTCCGTCCCCTGCGGCCGGGCAGTGCTGGTTAGAGTGAATGTTCTGGGGGAGACTTTCCTGCAACACCCCTCCCCTGCGACACCTTCCTGGGGAGGTGCAGATGGCAGCCTGGATTCTCTGGCTGTGCCTTCACTTTTTAATTCTGATTTCTTTTTGCCACCACACACAACAGGTCCTCCTCCACCTCCTTGAGGTAGCTATTTTGGTTGTGAACTGTCGTTATGGAAGCTCTGCTCACAGTGGTTAATAGAAACACGTGCCTGACTTTTTGTTGTTGTTGGTTGGGACAGCGTCAGCCTTCTCTTCTGAAGATGCCGTCCCAGCAGTCTGCATGGCAGACTTGCAGCCCTTCGCACTGTGGTCTCTCCGAGTTCGGGGCTGGGAGTGGAAACTGAACTCTGCTTGGCTGTTGGTAGGTTTGTTGTCAGCCCTTGTCCCTAGTGGTCTTCCTAGTGAGACCCCTGGGGACCCCGGAGGGCAGCACCCAGCCTGGGGGATCTTGTGAGCAGGCACCCTGTTTTCCATGAATATAGCAGTACGTTAGAAAGTGCTTCTGAGCTGGACCAGGAACCTGGAGGAGAACCGGGGGCCTTTCGTTTGTTGCTGATCTTCTGGATTTGTGTTGGGATAGAGAACATCAAAAGTAAGGCATTTACAACAGCTTCTGAGTGGTGACTCATGCACAGAGGGAAGAGGCTGATGGGGGGGAGCCCAGGGAGCTTTGAAAAGTCCAAGTGGGACACACTGGAGTGCTCGGTTTTCTCCCTCTGCCTCCTCCTCACTCCTTTTCCTTGTATTTCCTCATTTGGAACCGAGATCATTAAAATAGCAACATAAGCTTAAAAGGGGGAGGGACATCGGAACCCAAGTGTAGCTGACGGAATGCAGAGCCACCTCATGCGGCTTCACCTTGGAGGGAGTAGATGAGAAGGAGCTTCTCTGCTTGGGGTCTGTGTGGAGTGTTAGTTCCTGGTGTTAGACTGACGAACTCCTTGTGAAGCTGGGTGCCGACTGATGCTCAGGACGTTGAATTTGTTACTTGTCTCTTCACCAGACCCGATAGCTTTAGCTAGGACCCTGGAGAGCACCACCCGGAGTCTAGCGTGTTCTCTCCCCACTGGCTAGCCCGGGTTTCCGGTGTGACCGCCAAACCGCCGTGGCATGGAGGACTGCATCTCTCTGCTCTCCACAACCCGGTGTGATTTACTTGGCGAGTACAAGTCCCACCTTGCTTCCCTGACCCTCGTCTCGGCCGTCCTCCCTCTTACCCCTTTTCATCAGGAGTCACATCAGCAAGTAATCTTGGTGGCAGCCTGCTTCGAGCTTGTCATTGTGTGGCAGTTTCACTGTTAAGAAATCTGGCCCTTGAAATGCAATTGAAAACATATTAAAATTTTTTGTTAGTTTTGCCTTTTGTCTTCTATTTTTGAATTTAATTTTGTGGTTTGGGGGAAATCAAATAAGTACATTCATTGGGTTAGGCAGTTTGGTGGATGCTGTCGCAGCGCGTTCTCTTTCTTCCTAGGTGTGTGGGTTTACCAGCTGTCGGGGGTGCTGGTGGTGGTCTGGAGGTTGGAGCAGTCAAGAGCATCCCCAGAGGTGACGGGGTTGGAGCACAATGTGCCCCTGTTAATTCCAAGGAGGGAGAAGGGTATTTTGAAATCCAGGTTCTGAATATGTATTCACCACACTCTATTCTTGTCCTCCTCCATTCTTCATTGAGGAAAACTTCATAGGCAAAATCCTGAGTAAATAGTTGATGTGACTCACTCTTCCATACATTCACAGGCTCCGCTTTTCTCCCCCTGGGGAGCGATTTCACCTTGAAGCAGGTAACTGAATAATACTGTTATTACTCAATCTGATAGGCAGGTATCCATCTCTCTTCCGCTTCCCTTCAGCATTTCCTGTCACTTAAGGGCATCCTGGGGTTGAGGCTTTTACATGCCTGGCTCAGCTCCTGCTGGAAAGAGGTAGGCAGGATACCTTTGCAGTGCCGGAGTATCTGGGTCCACGGGAGATGCCTAGTGGGAGAGTGAGGTAATCTTCTCACAAGTCCAGTTCTGCTGCAGACCCGGAAGGAGCTGCCAGGGTGCTGCTGAGCTGGTGGGCAGCTTGCTGTCGCATCTGAGTGTGGGCATTTTCTGTGCCCAGGGGTCGCCACCAGCCCGGGCCCACAGGCTGCAGGCCCGCAGGCAGCCAGGAATGACCTTGTAAACACTCAAAGACAGTGCGGTGTGTCTGTCATTCTGGCTTCTTTGTTCTTTGTTCTCTGCTCACCCAGAATCTATCCAGTATCAGACTGACTTGTATTAAGGTTTGAATGTTGATACTGGTAATACTATTGCCACGACAGAGGTATTTGAGTTTTTTTCTTTATTACTTTCTTTGTTTTTCTGATATTGAGGATGGAACCTGGAGACTCACGAATGCCTGACAAGCACTGTGCCACACAGCTACCTTCTCAGCCTACTACTTGGGTTCTTAAAGTCACAGATGTGCAGAGCAGAGACTCGGGCATCAACTAGTGCGGAGCGGAGACTCGGGCATCAACAAATTCCAGGACGATGGATTTGTCAGGACAGTACCAGCAAACTGTCCCTTTGCTTCTCCATTCAGGCTGGACTGCTCTACTGTCTGGATGGGCTGAGGCTGCTCAGTATTGCGGTGGTAGTTGGGGTTTGGAGGCTGGAGCCTTCCCCTTGGATCTGACCTGAGCACTGTGCTTTCTGGCCCTTTTTGACTTTCAGCTCCCTCCCATGTTAAGCTGAGGGCCTAGACTGTGTTCTCTTAGGTCCCCTTTTGCTCTGATCTTCTCTCTGGATCTGGCCAGAGTGCTCCATCTGTTGTCAAAACCACAGGTCCAGAGGGACACGGAGCATCAGAACATCCTCCAGGGTGAGGCACGGTGGCCGGTGAGCTCAGGAGACAGATCCCCTTGGGCAGGTCAGAGGAATGCTGGATCTTAGGCTGGAAGAAAGGCAGGCTGAGGGTGATGTCATAACTGATTTCGGTTTAGGAGGGGATGTTATATGGAGGATGGCGACCAGCTGTTCTCCATCTCCACTAAGGATTGAACGAGAGAAAATAGACAGAAATTGCAGCAGATGGACTTAGATTAGGTATGAGGAAGAATTTTCCATCAGCGAGAGTTTTTAAAAAGGGGAGGTTGTGGAGCTGCACGATGGTCTTTAGGAGATGGGAAAGCTGCAGGTTTCAACACGGGAGGAGGAGCCAGAGGACTGCGAGGAGGGGCGGACGGGGCTGCAGAGCCTCAGGATCACACCTTGTCCTGGAGAGCTCATTTTTCAGTTCCCCAAAGCCGTACCGTCTCTCTGAGTTTATGGAAGTGGCCGAAAACCTCTGTGGTGGAGGGAGGAGGGAATGCAGACAACCTGCGCTGCCTGGGCCGAGGCCCTCCGCCCTCTGTGCGGCCGCCGCCTTGCTGGGCAGGTCCTGTCTGGGGCTTGGGACTTCCGTCGTGTCCCATTTTACCACACATGGCCGTGAGAGGCTGTGCTGGCCACGCAGTCACCGAGCGGTGGGAGTGGACCCAGAGCTCATCTCTTCTTGGCTCCTAGTCTATCTTTAGCCAGATGGCAGGACAGGGACACCTGACGGTGTGCGATCTTTTGGGATGTGGTTTCCACTGGCGTCCTTCGCCCTCTGGGCAGGTTGCTGAGCTGGGCTGGGTGGGATGGAGTGGGTGGTGGGCTGCATGCCAGAGCTGGGAACTCAGAGGGGGACTGGCAGAGCAGGGAGAGCTTGGAAGAGAAATGCGGAGAATATGTAATCCGAACCTCGTGTGTTAGATGTCCGTCAGTCTTCGTTGAGTGCTCTAGGAGAAGCGAGAGCCCTGCGGCATGGAATATCCCCCGAGACGATCCTTGGCACCTTATCTTTAGTCAGGAGGAGCAGAGAGCTGCATCTGAGAGGTGAGGGGTGCCCGGGACCGGCACGGCCCATAGTGCCTGGGGTTGCCCTCTTCTAGCCCAAAGCCTGGCCTAGTGGGCCCTGGACGCACCTCGGGCCTCAAAGAATGGGGCAGCTGCTGCAAGTGGCATCACTTCGCAGTTATTTGAGCCAGATGAATTGGTGCAGTGAACAGCACGGGGCTGGCCCAGAATCTGTAAGCACGTGTGCGTAGCCACTGAGCCAGAGACAAAGGGCTCAGGGTTGAGGACCTCATGCAGAAGGCACCGCCCCTCTCGGATGGGCTCCTGGATGCTGACCGTGGCATTCCAGGCCGTTTCCCCCGCTGATGGTGTCTTCTGGAAGAGCTGAGGCTTCTCATGCAAGGTCTTGCACGGGCGGAACCTCAGCCCCAGCGGCAGCGGGGGAGGAGCATGGCTGCGACACAAGGTGTGAAGGAGCTGGAGAGACAGGGCTTTGTGGGGCTAGGGGCTGGGGAGGTTAAACAAGGGAGGAGGACGGGCCAGCATCTGGTAGGTGAAACGCAAGGTCCTGCAGAGTCCGTGTGCAGGCAGGCCTTGGAGGGACTGTCGAGAATCTGCCCAGGTGTGTCTTCGCAGTCCTGGTGAGTCGCTGAGCTCACACTCTCCTCCCGGTTGATGCCACGGACTAGTGAAAACCGGTGCACTGTCTGAAGTGGACTGGGGAGCTGTCGGATGCAGGGTTCCCTGGGACTGCTCCTCTGTGGGGTGCCGGGGGTGTCTCATGGAGAATGGACAGCCTGAGTGGGACTTGAACACAACAGGATGCTCCCAGAGGTGGCATGGGGTGGTGGGCGGAGTCACGGCTGTCGGACGTGGTGCGACCTGTCGGTGATACCGTACTTGGTCGCCGAACCTGCACACACCAGACGTGATTTGGGAGTAGGGCTGTGCGCAGCACGGAGGGTGGGACCAGCGGGGCAAACCAAAGGACAGAGGGTTTAGGAAGGAGCTGACGAGCTACATTTGCACTTAGGAATGCAGACCAGGTAATTGTGAAGTTGTGAAGTGGAGAGCAAAGGTGAGGTTTACGAGGGCAAAAAGGCAGGGCCTAGCCAGAGACGGAGGCCTGTTCAGTAGTAATTTGTTGCTGTCCAGGTGAGAAATGAGGAGGACCCAGCCTCGAGGAAGACGTGGCAGTAGGGAGCGGAAGGGACGGCATCAAAGGGCGATGCTCCGACTTCATAAGTCACACCAGATCAGGCAAAAATGAAGAGGAATTATTCATCCCCGGGAGGACAGGCTGACAGCTGACAAGGAAGGTCACACGGTTAGATAACGGAGCAGCACCCGCACTGAAGACAGGGTGAGGGGAAGCGGGTCTGAACTGCAGGAAGAGGATGTAAGTGAGACATTAGAATTCATGCCTTAACGGAAGGGACGGTGAACACGGGAGCAAGATCATCAGAGAGACAGGGGAGTAATTCTCTTTTTCCTGGGAGTATTAATAAACATCAGTCTTTTCGCTGATAGAAAAGGGAGCGAAGAATGTAACGAGGTGTTCAGGTATATGCAAAAGAAGTAAGCGAAGGACATTATGTAACAGTGGCTAACCTCGCTTGTTGTTAACATGTGAAATCAAAACCAGAACACTATTTTCCACCTAATGGATTAGCAAAAATGGATACTATATCCTATCGCATGTTGTGAAGGGTGTTGCCGAGAGTGGACATTTTGAGGCTAGCTGGTAGCAAGAAATTCGCAAACATTGGAGACATGTCTCAAAAATACATACTCTTAGAAGTACTGAGCAATTCCTCTTCTAGGAAGTTATCCTAAGGAAATAATCAGAGATGGGTAAAATAGTTCTAATCAAGGACACTCCTTTCAGCATTATTCATTATAACACAACATTGCATTGGGGCAATAATTAAATCTAATATGGCTCATCCATAAGTGGAAATCAAGAACGCTATTAAAACTGCATTGAATAATATATAAGAATGTGTGAACATGCTAATGTTGTATATTAAATAAATTTAAAATTAAATAGGATATAATCATAGTTAAGATCAAAGATATATGTGGTCCTGAAAAATAGAACAGAATACTTCATAGTGGTTGTGACTGGGATTTTAGAAAACACATAATTTTTAATTCTTCTAAACTCTTTGTATTTCCAGGTTTCCTACAAGAAACATTATTGTGCAAGTCAGAAAATATGCTTTTTAAGTTAGTCATTTCAGCCACGAGTGCTCAGGCTGTGACCGTGTGGAACAGAGGGTTAGGCTCCATGTCGTTCACTAAATTGGCGAGATTTGCTGAGTGTAAGAACGACACAGGTGCCCCTGAAATGCAGCGAGTGCCGCCCCGTCTTCGGCGAGGGCGGAGCGTGGCGCCTCTGCAGGGCGTGGCCCCGGGGAGGCGCCCTCATCCCGGCCCTGGCCTCATCCCCCACTCTCCCGTGGACTGTCCTTCCTGTGTCAGTCCCTCATCTCTTCTGGGGGCACATTTCCACGTACCCTCTACCTCTGCTCATTCCAGAGCAGGTAGTTGAGGCTCAGAGAGGCTGCGACTTGACCAGAGTCTCAGAGCTAGCGAGTGGGGGGCTGGGGATTTAGCTCAGTGGTTCCGGCGCCTGTCTTGCAAGCGCAAGGACCTGGGTTCGATCCCCGGTAACCACATACCTATACTGGGTGTGGAGACTCACCCCAGCAGCAACCAGTACCACACACCACACCTGTAATCCCAGCACTCGGGAGGCAGAGGCAGGAGGATTGCTGTGATGAGTTTGAGGCTGAGCTCAGAGCCAGCCTGAACTACAAAGTGAGACTCTGTCTCAAAAAACCTAAAAAAAAAAAAGAAAAAAAGAAAAAAAGCTAGCGAGTGGCCTCACTGGCCGCAGGAGTGAGGACCATCTGCTCTGCGGAGCGGGCGTGTCACAGGCCCCATCAGCGTGAAGGGGCGGCAGAGTTCCCCAGGCAGGTATGAAGCCACCTCCTCCTGTCCATGAGGCGGAGCCAGCGGGCTGATTGCTGTCCCTGCGGAGCGGGCCTGCGTGCTGTGGGCTCTCCTGAGGCAGTCCCGTGACCCGGCCTCCTGACAAGTGCCTCATTTGTTACTGCTTTTCCAGAATGCATTTGCCTCCTGCGGAGGTTTTCTTTGTTGCATAAACTCTGGGCAGTCTGAGACAGCCTGCCCTGGGTGGAAGTCTCAGCTGGCCGGCGCCGTGATGCGTGCTGGGGCCACATGGGGTCCTGGGACGCCTTTCCGAAGCAGGGCGGGTGGCAGCTCTGATGGGCACCCCCTTGGGGCTTCTGTAGGCTTAATTGGGAAAAGTGGCTGGGCCTGCTGCGAGATAGTGCAGGATGAGGAGCAGTGTGGACTGCGTGGATGATTTGCTGCTCTATTTATTTTAATAATAACTCAAAATGTGTGTGGTGTTTGTATTCAGAAGCTTCTGAGTTGGGCCGGAGCTTCCCCCGCTTTCAGAGGTGGAAGGAGACACCCAGAGGCGGAGGCCGCTGCCTTGCTTGCGAGGGCAGCAGGCGGGGGTCAGACGTGGAGTGGGCCAGACTTTGTCTGCCAATGTCGCCCACCCAGAGCTGGCAAGACTTCCTGTTGGCTTGTGTCTTGGGCAGAGTACGGGTGTGGAGCACTGTGTCCTGTGTGGCGACTCTGAGCCCCGGGACATGAGGCGGAGCCCTGGGACTGAGGAAGGTGGTGCTGTTGAAGGCTGGCGTCATCTCAGACCCTCACTGGCTGAGGGCTCTGAACCCTGGAGGATGTGGGCCCTTTGGGGGCAGGAGGGACACTCTGCCCAGGTGGACGTGGGGAGCCCAAACCAGCGTGGTTGGTTTTTGCTGCTGATGGATGGTGGGGCCGCCTTGGGGGTGATGCTGAGAGCCCCCCTCCCCCCGCCCACCTCTCTGCCCAGAATTTCTTCCTGTTCCACAGAGCGAAGGGAGGGAGAAAGCAGAGGATGCGCAGACGGGCCGTGGGCTCCCAGGACTCCTTCCCTGCTGTCTCTCTGGGTTCTGCTTCTGTGGAAAATGACTGTCCTGGACTTGTGATACACTGAGGAAAAGGAAAGATCTCAGATTTAAGTGACATTAAGTGACCGTAATCCTTTTAAAAAATTGTATGTTGTTGATATTTAAATATGCTAAAACATAAGAAAGAAGGAAAGGAGAAAGTGGGGGTGGGAGGGAGGGCGGGTGCTGAGGAGGGGGGAGGGGGAGGCTGGCCTTTGGTTTGGGATTTTAAACATCGGCTCTTCACTGTCACTGCACAGGCAGACAGCAGCCAACGCTTGGCTGACGCCACACTGAGTGGCCAGTCCCTGACCCTGTGCCCCACCCAGTCCCCTGCTTGGCCCTGCGGCCGGGACTCTGGCCGTCAGTGGAGATGTGGTGAGGCTGGGCACTGCTCCGTGTGCCTCGAGGGCAGCCCCTCCATCCTGCCGGCCCTGGTCACCGGCTCGTCTGCAGAGCGTGCCGGCCGTGCAGTCCCTTTGCTGCAGGCACTAGCTGGCTCCTGTGCATTCCCCGGACAGTTCAGCAGGGAGACCACTGACTCCATGCCTTTGGATTTCTCCACAATGCCCACAGTGTGCCTCTTTCCCACATCTTTCTGTTTCTTTAGTGGGTACATGGGCTTCTGATGTGTTCATTAGACACTGCTCCATTTATTGCGAGTGGACAGGCACGTTTCTACACGTGGAGCATCCAGCAGTGAACGTGACTGACCCATGTGCCATCTGCTCCGAGGTTAGACTCCGGTGGGGGACGGATGGCATACTGGTCAGAAGACCCGCCAGGGGCCGACTGTGCACTGGACAAGGTGCAGTTGAGCAGGGCTCACAGGGACTGTGTCTGGGAGGAAGTGTCCAGGGGCAGCGCCTTGTCCATTGGCAACACTCAGGCAGTGACCTGGGCAAGTGGGCCTCGGCTCTGTGCATGTGTAGGGAAGGGGTCTGGGCCAGAAAAGGCCTCGGATCTGCATCACTGGAGCTATCAGGAATAGCAGCTGCAGAGCGGTCTGTGATGGCCGTGTTGTGGCCGTCCTTGGGACCATGTGCAGGCAGAGGCCAGCGGGGTGGCAGAGGGCCTGGGGCAGGACTGAGGAGAGAGAGGGAGCGGTCAAGGTCTGGGTGTATTTTGAAGGGAGATTCAGCAGGAGTTGCTAATGGCTTGAACGTGGGTTTGAAAGGAAGATCGCGTTCAAGGATGCTTAGAAAGCTTTGGCACAAGAAGGAGCAAATGGAGGCGGTGGACGAACAGGAAGCAGGAGTTTGTCCTGGAAGGAGTGAGAAGTCTCAGTGAGGAGTCTCCTGGATACCTGGGCTGTGGGTCTGCAGTTCAGAGAGAATCTTTGACCAGAAAAGAACTTTGGAAGGAGCAGGTCTTCGTTGGAGCCCAAGCTGCACAGAATGTTGCACAGTGGCATTGAAGGTCACAGGGCCAAGGGAGGGACCCAGAAGAGCTAGAAAGACCGAGTCCTGAGAACTGTAGTGCAGCATTTATAGGTTTAAGGGAAGGTGGTTTGCAGATGTCTTCCTTTTTTTTTTTTTTGACACAGGGTATTGCTTTGTAGTTTAGGCTGGCCCTGAGCTCTCTTTGTAGCCCAGGTGAGCCTTGAGCTTAGCAATCCTCCTGCCTCTGCCTCCCAAGTGCAGGATTACAGGGGTGAGCCACCATGCCTGGCACTGTGGTATGTGCTTACTGGGGATCGAACTCAGGACCTTGCACTTGCAAGGCAGGTGCTGGAACCATTGAGCTAAATCCTTAGCCCTGCAAATGTCTTCTTAAGGAGCCAGACTGTGATGGTCCAGGTTTTGCGGGCTGTGTAGCCTTTGCTTCACCATGGGAACACTAACGCAGCTATAGACAGTATATAAATGAAGAAACGTAGCCGTGACCCAGTAAAACTTTATTTATAAACCAGACACCTGCCCCATGGACCAGAGGTTGCTGACATTGAAGATGAACCACTAAAGGGTTCTGTTTTGGTCAGTTTTGTTTGTTTTTCTGTGATGAAATATCTGAGATTATCAACTTAGAAGAGAAAACGTCTTTTTGCCTGATAGTTTCAGAGGTTTTAGCCCGTGGTCAGCAGCCCCTTTACTCCCAGGGCTGTGATGTGGGGAAAGGCGTGGCTGAGGAAAGCCGCTCACCTAGGTGGCCAAGAAGCAGAGGGAGAGAGAGAGACAGAGGGGAAGGGGCCGGGGACCAAGCGTACCCTCAGTCACAGCCCGGCCACTTCCTCCAGGGGCCCTCACTGCTCAGCCCGTTCAGCTGTGTTCTCTTCCATGCCTTAGTCCACGGAGAGTGTCAGTGTCTTCCCAGTCCTGGCGCTTGTGCAGCCCACTTCTGAACTGCGACACTGAGGCTCAAGCTCTCACTGCCTTAGTCTCCTGGAGTCACTTCCTATTTAAACCAGCGCGGGTTCTGGGCAGCAGCAGGTCTTTGTTAGGGCCAAGCTGCACAGAATGCTGCTCAGAAACTAAGCAGAGTGATTTTTCGGAAGGAACCATATGCCTCTCCGGTGTCTGGAGAGAGGTGTGAGAACTGAATGTGAGCACCACAGTGGCCACTGGGGATGCGAGCAGGCCCGTGGGGTGAGCCCCACTGAGGGAGGCCTTGGGGATCGCTCGGGTCAGCAGCTCCTTGGAAGAGTGTTGTAAAAGGTGTAGAGAAAGGAATTGGCACCCGCAGGGCGTGCAGGGTCACAGCGGCGTCTCTCCAGCAATGGGGAAAGTAACAGTGTGGGTAGAAAGGATGTAGCAGAGGGCACAGAGGAGGTGCACAGAGGAGGTGCACAGAGGAGGTGCAGGGGCGGGACTGAGAGCTGGGGTGGAGTGAGGAAGGGAAAGCGCGGTGTGCTCTGGGCGGCGGGAGGCCGAGGAGGTGAGCGCTGGGTCAGGGCGGGGCTCCGGGGAGGCTCATTTTCTCAGTGAGGCTCCAGCACGGAGAGGGAGGACCCGGCCCAGCCAGCCACGGAGGTGGACGCCCCCCGTCTCAAGGGGGAGGGACAGAGACAGTGACAGAAGGATTTCTCACTCTCTAAATCAAAACTGGAAGGCTTCTGCCCTTGCTTTCCCCTGTAGCAGGGGCCCGGTAAGTTGTGCAGCGTTAGGGTGGAATCAGTGAGGCCCAGCTGAGGGCGCGGATGGGGAGAAATGCAGTGGGCTTGGAGAGGCCGACGGGGCTGGCGCGCCTACCCAGAATGCGTTTGTAGAGGGGAATTTTAGAAACGAGATCATATTCCCAAGGCTCCTTGTGAACCTTCTAGAGATCAGATGGGCGGGAGAGCTGAGAGCCCGCCGGCCTGGCTCGGAGCCAGCTACGGGAGATCCGTCGTGCTCAGTTTCCCCTAAGGCTTTTAAAAACAACATCTTATTATGAGACATGAAGGAGTAAAATGAAGGTCATCTTCTTGAATTTTACCTTAAGAAATTATCTTAGAGAGAGAAGGAACTTACACAAAGAAAGGGTAGAACTCGAAAAAGTGGGCCGGGTCCTTTGCTGCCTTTCCTGCTGCTATCTAGGAGGCAGGGCGAAGGGAAAGATTCCGTCTTCTTCCTCTCCAAGGAGGAAGAGGCCTTGACTCTCCATCCCAGGAGCCGGGGGGAAAGGGGAATTACTGGGATGAGCCTGAAGAAAGGGTTATGGTGATGATAGGACATAGTTTCTCTTTTAGAAGGAGCCAGCCTCATGGCTGGGGACATGGATTATTACATGTACTTGCGCTCGGGAGATCCTGGAGTGGCTAGAACTAGGACAGAATACCTGCTTTTGGATTCCATGCTTGAGCTTATCCTCTCAAATATATCTAGTCAGGGATTTTGCATTCTTTGGAAAAAAGACAATAGAAAGGAACAAAGCAAAGTTTCCAAATAGAACAGCACCTTCAAAAAAAAAAAAATTCTGGGGAGGGAACTCTGAGAACTTCAAGGACCGTAATATTAAGAGAGATTTAAAGGGAACCAAAAAATCCCTGCAATGCTTAGAACAGCAGGAACATAGATTTCTCCTACTAATCCAGTGATTTGTGGGAAAATCCTATCCATCTCCCTAACCTGAGCAGAATCAAGCAAATGATCGCTCTGAGTTGCAGAGTGAGCCCCGAAGCAGGCACGGAGCTGGTTTATGATCCTGCGGCGCTTTTCTGCAGCACCAATTCCTAGGCAAGCAGGTGCCTTGAAGACTGAGCAGCCTCGGCCCTGGGCTTCCCTCCCTGCTCAGCTCAGGACTGCTGTTTCTCTGGGCTTCCGGAGCACCCTCCTTTGAGGCACTGCTGTTGCCTGGGGCACAGGGGTTTGGCCCATTTCCTCTGGCTGCTGAGGAGTTGCAGTGATGGACAGCGGCTGGCCTGCTGATGCACTTAAGCATTGTGTTGTCACAGAGCTGTCTGGTTGTGAGTTATTTCCAGAAACGGAAACATTTCTGCATGAAGAGAACACATTGACTCTTCGCTCACCCTCCTGCAAGTGAAGGAGTGGACATGTGGACGGAATGGGCCCTGTGCAGGCCGTGGACCGTTTGCCCCATACCACTGCTCCTAAGGATCATTTCTTTGGCTTGCCCAATATTTCCAGGCAAGGTTCACACAAGTTGCAGGACACTTTGAGTGCTCTCCAGAGGGGTGAGGTGAAGCTAGTTTAAATTCTTTCCCATGTATCAAGACGGCGCTGTGTCATTGTTAATGGTTGCAGGGAGAAGGCTGTCGGTGGGCTGAGCCTGGGAAGTCGAGATGATGTGTGGACCCTGCTGCAGCACAGATGTCAAAACGTCCATGGACGGGAGTGGTTTTCTACACAAGAAAATAAACAGTGTCATCAGAAGAAGGAGAACTACATGGGAAGGTGTTTGACCTCACCGGTCCTTAGCACAGTGTCACCGCGGGGGCAGGGTTAGGCCTGGGGTCCCAGCTTCAGCCGTGCGACTTTGGGCAAGTCACCAGTGGGCAGCATTGCAGGATGCCATGCGATGGAAAAGTGAGATAATTCAGGTCAGGCACTGTCACCAAAAATTCCAACAATAACAATCATAGAGATGCTAATTAAAATGGAAATGAGCTGCCATTTTCCAGCTATACAATTGTTGAAGGTTAAAAATGACTTTGCCTGGTGTCACAGAGAGACAGGGGATATAAGGTCCCGTTCATGGAACTGTAATTGGTACAGTCTTTCTGGAAGGCATGGCTTTTGAGGATTTCCACACCTTTTGACTTAGTTTTAGGATTTTATTCTAAGGAAATAATTAGAAGTCTGAGTGCGTAGTATCATTCACTGTAGTGCTCCTTGTCTTCCTGGAAAACTGGATTCAACCTCGCCCTATTGTAGGGACTGCATAGTTCAGTAAGTTGCGGTCCATGCATATAGTGCAGTAGTCGTCCATGTCTGACGTTTTTGAAGAATGCTAATGACATGAGACAGTGATTATGAAGCTGTAAGTGAAATGCCCTCTTCACCAGCTACAGGGATATCTGTGTATTTCCAGAGAGTGAATAATATAGACCAAGATGCAAATATAGCTTCTCTTGGGGTGGTGGGATTATGGATAATTTTGTTTTGGTCTTTGAATTTTTCTTGCAGCTTTCAAGCATTTTGTAGTGAGCCTTTATTGATTTTTATAACACAAATAATAAGCGTTATGCAAAGACAGTGAGATCCAGGAGTGTCTTGCTGGGTTAGGCCACTGACCTGTTCAGGTACGAGAGTATGTATCTGTGGGCTGGCCCACCACAGCTTCCCTGCAAGCCTGGCTTCATATGGACCGTGCTCACTCCTTCCTGACCGTGTGCTGGGAACAGAACACTGTAGTGAGAAGACACGGGGGTGGGTATGTTGGACGACTCGCTCGCATTTACTCTCTGCTCTGAAATCCATTCCTTTCCTGAAGATGCCCCCACGTTAGTTACTACAGAGCTGCAGCCAGCCCCCAAACGCCGCTGTCTGTTCTGAGGGTTGTCACTGGGAAGCCAGGGAGAGGTTTCACAGAAACAGAACTGCAAGCCTGCCAACGCAGTGCTGACTGAATGTGGGGCTGCAGATGTGGGGCAACAGTCCCAAAGACAGGGCTGTGGCCACAGTGTCTCGAGGAGCCGCCTCTCGGGCGTGCCTCACCTGCAGCACCTGTGTAGGGAGGGCGCACCGGAGGCAGCGTTGCAGCAGGGAGGCGGGCTGGCCAGCAGAGGCAGCCGCCTTAGGCAACACGTGTCTCTGCACAGGGCTGGCCTGCTGGGTCTCAGCCTGTGGGCGAGGCATCCTTTGCAGGTAAAGCAGCGGCTTTGGCCTTTGCCTAGTCTGCTCCTTTTGTAGGTTGGACTGCTTTGTTCTGATAGATCTGTTTTCAAAATCTAGATTTTTATTTTAAATGTATTGCTTTTGGTGAAAGTAGGGCACCCTTGCTTTATATCAGCAAAGTATTGTAGAAATAATGATTTTCCCCTCCCTCTTCATGTAGAGGTCCGGAGAGTGCTCATGACATATTCTAGATTGTAGACTGTCCCCGACTGGCCACTGGCCACCAGCCCCCATACAGCAACCGTTCATTCTCCACAGTTTGCTCCAGGCTTTCAGACACATGGCTGTTGTGTTGTCCTTTTGTTTAGCGGGTGCCAGAGTGAGGTCCCCCATGCCAGGCCTCTGAAGCACAGGATTATGTTTAGCAAATGCAAATTGCAACTTTTGCAAAGCTGCAGGTTTCCACTGTGGAGTGTGTTGTGACTTGGGCTCTTCCTCTCCCTTTGGAATGTGCCCAGATGTTTTCTCTCTTTTAAAGCTCTGACATGACTGTGGCCAGCTCTATAAATAGTGCTGAGCATCAGCTATCATGCTGGGATGATGTGGATTTTTTTCCTGCCACCCACTGAAAGTCTTGGGGAAAAAATTCTGTTTTCTTTCTCCTTGTCCCCCTTTCTCCCTTTCTTGTCCCTGTCCACGTGTATGTGTGCACACCACACACACACACACACACACACACACACACACACACACACACTCTGATGGGTTTACAGTTGTATGGCTAAACATAAGGAAAGATTTTGAATATACTCAAATCCATCTGTGTATTTCTTTTTGACAACTAGGTAAAAAGAAGTTAAAGAGCTTCCGAAAATGACAGAAAAAAAAATGAATTTCCCTAGATTTCTGCTATGTCTAAGCATAGTGCTGAATGACGTTAGTTCTTATTACCAAAACTTGTAATCCAGCAGGAGGGCAGCTGTGTTAGTTACTTTCGGATTATTGAGACAAAATACCTAACATCCACAAGTTAAAGGAGAAAAGGCTTTTTTTAGCTGACAGTTCGTAGAGATTTTCATCCATAGTGGGCTGACTCAGTGGCAGTCTGTTCTATATCCTTCCAGGCCACGCCCCCACGGCCGACCTCCTCCCCCCAGGCCCCACCTCCCAGCATCACATCCGGCTGTAAGCCCGTCAGTGGGGTGATCCAGCATTTCACTCACGCTCAGGGTACCTCCCAAAGCCCCACATGTGAGTGTGCGACACTTTGAGGGATGTCTGAATACAAGATGTGATAGCAGTGTTATCAGCAGCTAATCATGCCACGCCTGCTGGTGATACAGTGTGAAGAGATACTTTTCCCACGTTCCTGGGGCTCTTCGTTGTGGTTGTGGAGAAGATCGTTAGTGCCTAGGTGAGTGGCTAGGTCAGGGGAAGGAGATGCTCAGCCTGGCTGGCTTATGCAAAGGAAATTTACCACCTCAAGGTTCTCAAGGCTGGAAGTACAAGGCTGAGGTGCCTGCAGGCTGGTGCCCGCTGAGGGCTGAGGAAGAGTCTGATGGCACTCTCCTCAGCCTGTAGATGGCCATCTTCCCCTTGTGTCTCTTTATATCCTCTTCCCTCTGTATGTGCCTGTCACCATGTCCAACATTTCCCTTCCGTAAGGACCCAGATTAGGTCACGTTGAATTATAACCCTTCCCCAAAGATCTGTTCATAGTTATTTGATTTCTCTCTTAAGATAAGACATTATCTCCAAACAAGCTCATGCTCTGGAGCCCTGGGAGTTAGGGCTTCAACCGGTAAATTTTGGTAGGTGTGCCGTTCAGCCTGTTGTGGTAGACCGAGGTAATACTTCTGCCTCAGAGTGTAACTTTCTCAACCATCCCCGATTGCCAGATTCATAGAGTTTCTTTCCTTCTCTCCATTAAGGACTGAATCTTCACAATTCACTTTACTTTCAAATTTAATTCTGTTAAACTCACCCCTCTCGTCATAGCCAGACTTGTCCTCTGTGGAGCAGAGGAAGAACAGAGGTCTCCACCTGGACAGGTGGGTTCATGGCTACCTCAAGGCCACTGCACACCCATCTTCTTTCCTGATCACACCTTGGCCTCCCTTGGGAGAAGATTCTTCCCTCTGAGCCATCGGTGGCCAGTCTGCAGCTGTATGGAAAGCTATAAAGGGGGTTGTGCCCCTGCAGGTAGAGGGACAGGAGGACCGATCAGTCCCCTGCCACCTGACCGTCCAGGGATCCTAGCTGCTCTAGAGAAGGAGGACCAGCTGCCCGTGAGCTCCTGCTTGGCCCTGGCTCTTCCTCCACTCTGGTCTCCCACAGCCCCAGGGATGCCACGTCCTATACAGCGTCTCCTGTGGCTCTTTCTGACTCGGAAATCTCAGATGGAGTAATTAGTATATTCAGTGCCATGAGGCTGGGGGTCCTGTACTGACATCCGGTTATTTTATTTCTTTTTGCCCAGCCAGCAGTAAGCACCAGTAATCTGTGTTGTAGCTAACTTTTAAGACACATTCCCTCGTCCTGAACAAGGTAAACTTGCATGTTTCTGAGTCTTTTCTCTGTGCCATGTTCTTACAGCCCAGTTCTCCTAACTGTGGACGTGGTGTTCTGCAGGGTCAGGACTCACGTGAGCTTACCTCCATGCTGAGGGACACATCTGGTTGGGAGATTCTGTGTGTCCTACGGGAAGTGATACTTGGACAGGGACCCACAGGGAGCCTGGAGCTTCCCCCGCTGTGACAGCCAAGGAGAGAGAAGGTGGGGCTCGGCCTCTTCCTGGCTGTCCTGGTTCCTTCCTCAGCGGCTGCAGGAGATTGTGTTGTCCGGTTCCCACGCGAGGTACAAACAAGACGGCATGCAGAGGGCTGTGGCCCTGGCGCAGTTTATGTGCGCTTCCTGGTGCCCTCTTGTGATATTCTGAAGGGCACCGTGCACCACTGATGGGAAGTCAGGTGGGAGAAGAAGAAGGGGGACTCAGAACAGGAGAAGAGCAGGGCGAGCGCACTGCGCTATGTGCACTGCCATGTCTGGTTTTAGCTTTAAGATGAGCCAGCTCTGAAGTCACACCTGTGCTGACCAGCAGCTCAGAGCACGTTACCATTAGGAAGGCCGGGAGTCTCCGAGTGGAGGGAGTCACTAAGAAATAGATCCAGTAGCTGCCAACACTGAGGCATAGGAGCTGCCCATCCTTAATTATAGAAAGGTAGGTGTGTGTCTGCCAGGGACTGCACCGCAGACAAAGGCTGAGCCTGGTGACTTCCTCTGGGGATGGGATGAGGAGCACCAGGGCTAAGAGGCGCGGGGTACGGCTGAGGGAGCCCCTGTTCCCCAGTGTGCTGGCTGTATATCAGTGGATGGACTCTCCAGCTGCAGAGGAGGGAGTGGGGGGAGCTGACGCGCTAACTCGGGGGTCTGCCAGGGGCACTGCATTTGTTACCAGACACACAAAGCGAGAGCACTCTCTTCGTTTCTTACCAAATCCCCTCCCCGCTGTGGCGAGCCCAGTGTTGAACTGCTGCTCTCTCAGGAGGTTCTCCTCACAGAATTCCCAGGGTGGTGACCTCAGAGTAAGGACACAGCCAGGTGACCTTGGGGGATGTTGGGACAGCCTAGCTCGGTCAGTCTCTGGGACAGCACCGGGGCCACCAGTCACTGGGACTCTTCTTGGTGTTCATACTCTGCTGAAGCCCAGGGAACCCTCAAGTTGGTGCAGTCCCCGCTCTGCATGCTGTGTGGATGGGGAGACAGAGCCCACGTCAAGTGACCTGAGAGCAGGGGGGTCCAGTGGGGGACAGGAGCGTCAGCCGGGCATGTCGAGGGGCGGCAGCCAAGGATGGGCTTGGAGCTGGCCACAGTGCAAGGTGGGGGGCTGAGCCGGGGGTGGGGAAGGAGGGCCCGCACTGGGAGGGCGAGCGCCCAGGTGTGGGGTCGGCTTCGGCTCCTGCCTTGCATCCTGGAAAGATCAGCGGTGTGCTGCAGAATAGTCCCTGTGGGTACTTTGTGCGACAGAGTGGCTGAAGGAAAGCCAGAAACTCCAGTTTGTCACAGGTCCCCAGCACCTGCCACCCAGCGTCCCTGCCCTGGCCCTCCAGGCTGTGCTCAGAGCTACTCGCTCAGCCTGCTTCTTCACCACATGCTCGACGCTGTCCACGTGCCAGCGCACCCACCCTGTTCTTCTCTGTGACCCCGTTGTCCTCGGTCCGTCCATGCGCACGCCCTCCCCCACTCCAGCGCCACATCCGTCAAGCTGTTGCTCACAGGTTGTGTCCTCTGAGCAGCCTCTCCCGGTCTTTTTTCCTCTCCTGACTCAGGCCCCAGGAGACAGCTGTAGTCACTGGCTTGAACTTCTCTTCCTTATGCTCCGGACTTCCTAGTAAAAGCTAACTGAACACCTACTATGTAACAGGCATTATTCTCTGTGCTTTTGAGAAATCAATGGACAAATCGAAGGCTTTGGCTCTCACTGAGTTTACAGTCTATTTGGGGAAGAAAGGTCATGCATAGTAGAAATAAGGCATAAGTGAATCATGAGAAGGTAATGCCTGTTATGAAAAATGCAGAAGAGCAGGAAAGTGAGGTTGGGAGTGCTGTGGTGGGGGGGCAGTGGGTTGTCACTTCCAATAGACAACTCTTTCCATTTGCCCCTTGAAGAGGGTGGTGTACGTAAAGTGAGCTCACAGACCCCTGTGCTCAGGAAAGGCCCGCACTGCTCCAGGAGTGCGGGGAGGGAAGGAGGGGGAGGCCAGGAATCTCCGCGGGATTGCGAGCAGAGGAGTGGTGTGGCCGATGCCCTCCTGCGAGAGCTGCTCTGAATCTGTGCTTAGAGCAGAATGAAAGTGGGGAAGGTCAGAGGTGGGGCAGCAAGTCTCGCAGTGACCTAGCGGAGGGGAGGAGGCGGGAGGTGGTCGTGTCTGCAGGCACGGTGGGGCCTGTTCTTAATGACTAGATGCGGGTGTGTGAGAAGCAGGGGTTGAGAAGGACCGCAGGGACTTTGGACGGAAGTGTGGATGGGAAGGCTGGGTCTGCCCAGGGGAGGAGGGCGCCGCGAGTGGGCAGCGTGCAGAGTTCAGACCGGGGTCCTTGGCCGGAAGCCGCTGGGAAGTGGGTCTGTGGCATGACTCATCTTCGCCACCTCCTTGAGCACCCAGGGATTGCGACTGATGGATGCATCATACTCTGGGGGCTGCCGTGGTTACCGAGCATCCCTGCTAGGGGAGGACATCAGTGCCGTGGTTACCGAGCACCCCTGCTAGGGGAGGACATCAGTGCCGTGGTTACCGAGCACCCCTGCTAGGGGAGGACATCAGTGCCGTGGTTACCGAGCACCCCTGCTAGGGGAGGACATCAGTTAATCCCGCGGTGATTGCTGAGGCCAGGTCTTCACGTTGCTTCTCCAGCTGGAAATTTTGCTTCTTTGACACCAGCCAGAGGTTCCTGACAGGTCGCCAGTGGAGCAGGGCTGAGTTGATCTCAGGCAGGCCAGCCTCATGAGCTACCAGAACTCTTGATATGGAATCGGACCATTTTGATGGCAAAACCTTTTTCTAATTTTTTTCCCCCAGCTAGTATCACACCTAATGAAAATGATTAGTGTTAATTGGTATGCCAGTGGAATGTGAGTACTGTAGAAACCTGAATCTTCCTTTTGGATTCGGGGGATACTAGACTGGGGGCAAGAAGGAAAGGGGAGGTGTGTGTGACTTGGTGTACAACCTTGGACTTCAGAGGCTTCTGGCCACCTTGCCTCTTGGAGGAAGATTTGGTTAAACACACCCAGGCTGAAGAGTGCTCGCGTAGTCCCTGTGGCACTGTACCAGAGAAGAGGGTTTGTTGGCAGCGAACCTGCTTTGCCCGCTGCTGCAAGAGCAGACTCTACTCCATGGGGATTTAAGGAGCATCTGCTCAGTGCGGGTGCCGGGTCAGGCACAGGGAAATTCGAGGACACCGGTAACCAGGTCCTGCCATTCACACTTAGTCGGATGTGTGTAGATGGTTCTAGGCAGAGTTGGGCCCTACAGGCTGAGGTGGGTTACCTAGCTGGGCCTGACAGCAACCGGAGGAAGGTAACTGTGGCCTTGTGGGGAGGGGCTGGGCTGGTGCCTGTAGACCTGGTGGAAGGCTGTTCAGGGACGGCAGGATCAGAGCCAGGGACGGTGAGCCTTCGAGGTCATAGCAAGGAGCTCTGCTCAGTAAGCACCAGAGAGATGTTGTTTCATTCATTTCCTCCTTGTTGAATGTGCTGCCTGGAACCTAAAACTTTAAGGAAGAGATTCTTTGGGCGGATGGCCAGCTGTTTCCAGAGAAGAAACAGACTGGAAGAGGCGCATGGTGGGAGAAGAGGCGCAAAGCCACAGCAGACTTGAAGAAGCGCGAGAAGAAGCAGCCAAGGGCCAGAGTGGGCCCCAGGCCACGGCCCTGACCCAGTCACCTGCCGGATATGTGAGGCTTTGGAGGATGTTTTCAGTCTAAACTGACACTTACTAAAGGTGTTAAAGATGAAGGATGGCGTAACTTAATGACCGAGCCCTCAGGTATCACGTAAGAGAGACAGTGAGGTGGATTCTGGAGTGAGCGACTAAAAGCTTTCTCTTTTGGTAATAATCCAGCTATATGGTGATGATGACTCAATTAGACCATTAGCGATGGAGACAAATTAGAGAATTACTGTTATCTTTTTCTCCGGGATTGTTCTTTATTGTAAAGCTACATTATACTGATAATGATGAGGCGCTTTTCTCACTTATTCCTTCTTGCCATTCTGTAGCGTAGATACAACTATGAGTGTCCCCTGAATGTGAGAGGAACCGAGGGGCAGACAGGAATTACTCTTAACCGTATCACTTTTCCCACCTTCCAGAGAGGTACGAGCATTCCCTTGCACAGAGAAGGGACTGAAGAAAAGGGGGTGTCTCTGGAAATGTGGCGGAAGGAAAGGGGTGAGGGTGACCCTCGGTTTGGAGATTTAAAGTCTGGAAGATGTGACAATGCTGCTGATTGGCCCACATGATGCATAAGGCAGTGTCTAGTGTGGGGAGGGATGGTGTGTTCCCAGAGGGATCTGAGAGCTCGCAGGTCAAACCTCACCTGTGTTCTCCTTCTCCTGCGCTGGCGGTGGCAGCTGCAGGTCTGTGGGAAGAGTGCAGGTGATTGTGCAGGCCTGGGTCAGTCCGTTGGCACCTTCCCACCAAGATCAGGGGCGCTGCGGTTTGGATGAGTGTCCCTCTCCTGTAGTGCCATTAGGGGAGGAGTCCAGTGGGGGAAATGTGCCCTCGACGGGGGCATGGGGACCCATCCCTTCTCCCTCGGTGTTGATTCTAGCTTCCATGGTGTGACCAGCTCCCACCACCACACGCTCTTACTGTGATGAGCTCTCTAAACACCGGGCCTAGAGCCACAGAGCCCGCAGAGCCTCTGAAACCATAGTTTCATCTTCTAAAGTTGCTTTGTCTCAGGTATTTATTTTGTCATAGTGACAGAAAGCTGAATAACAGAGAGTGAAACTCAGGTTGTTGCAGTGAACTCACTTCATCAAAAACAACAGAAGTGAGGAAAAGTGGACTCTCTATCAGGAGCCTCAGACTCTTGTAAGATCTTCCGGGCCTTGTTGAGCAGCTCGTCTGCCAGGTCCTGTGTACCCGTGTCTTCCAGGGGCAGTGAAATGGGGCAGGTTCTGTGTGTGCCTTTCTGGATTGCCAGACCACCTGACTTTCTCATTATGTGGTGTGTGACTGCAGGGACAACTTCAGGAAGGAGAAAGCATATCGTGTAGGGAGGGCTTGGGGACTTCCCTGTGTAGATGAGTTTGCCCTTAAGGCCCTTTAATCCTGGGGTCTGTCACTAACCAGTGCCCAGGCCAGGCTGGACACACTCCTCTTAGGCCGTCGGGCAAGGCTGGGGTTGATTCAGAAGTGCCTGCTCAGGTACAGCCTTCAGCGACTCATTTACATCTCGAATAATGTTTTAAAATAGCTTTATTTCAGAGAGCCATTAAATCCTGATAAGTAGGCACTTTTGTAGACAGAAAAACAAATAAGGAGTGACATTAGTATTATCTTTTCTGTGCACATGTGCCGGTGCACCCGAGGAAGGCCGATCTGGGACTGGGGCTGCCAGGCAGGTGACAGCAGGCGTCTCTCACATGGGCCAGAGGCAGCGCATCCCTCAAAGCTGTGCCCACCCCTTTGTTCCTCTGAAGGTGTCTTCATCTAGATCTCTTTGTCACCTTGCATGGAGGATTTTTTTTTAACCTCACAGGGCTTCAGAGTCTGAGGCTTATTGGTACAGACAAGCCCCGATTATTTAAATTCCTGGAGGCCACGATTTCTGCTGTGCTGGTCTGCAGAGGGTTCAGCTCGCTGGCCCCTGCTGATTGCTCTAGTGACTCGGCTTTGAGAAGGGCCATGAGGGCAAGCAAGCCCCCTTTAAATCCTAACAGCTACCTAAAGTAAAAACAAACAGCATCGTGCCTCCCCTGCCCTTCAGTCCAACCAGCAGTGCCCCATCTCCAAATCAAGTCTAGTTTTGACGACCGCCTTGAAATCTTAAGCACACCCCTAAGTTTGCAGACCTGGCTCAGGTATCATCCAAGCAAAATGGGGTGAGAGGCCTGCAGGGGATGCTGTGGCTCTCGTGCCCCTGCCCTGCCCTCCGTGCCCACCGCCTTCTCATCGCTGCGAAGCACAGGCCCAGGGACAGGTGCCTGCAGTTTTGAGAGTGGAGCTTTGCAGGTACACCGGAAGCAGCTAGAGAGGGGTTTACTGTTTTTCTCTGGGATGGGAGGGCAGAAAGGGAGGGAATCACTGCAGTGTAGCCACAGCCGCTTCCTGTGCCGGGCTGCGGACTGAGGGAACGCCATTTCTGCTGGACCTGGGAGCCTGCCTGAGCCTGCTCTCCAGGTGGCACTTCAGGTTCTCGCCCGTGGCGTGCCTTCCCTGCGGAGAGCGGGTGTGCTGTGCATGTGGCCGCGCGCACACATGAGCACGCTAGAGGCGTGGGGACGGAGTCCTGCAGGAGCAGCCTCGCCACCGCTGCGGCTGAAGAGATCTCAGAAGTTGCCCTCCCGTTTCAAGCAGAAACTCTCCTGCAGCTGACTGCTGGCAGAAATCAGAGTGCTGGAATTTGCCAGAGTAGCCTTGATTTTACATAATGTGTCCTGCTTTGAAATCACTTAGTTTTTTCCTCTGAAAGTTCACACTTTGAGATAAGTATCTTTCACATTAGCTTTTAATCTGAGCTGAAAGCCTAGTGTATTTATGAGGGGTAACTCACAAGTACTTACAATTTTAGCCTCCTCCGGAAGTAGTTTATCAAATCCTTCCCTGAGATCACACTGTTTGCCAAGAAGCAAAGAGACTGAGGAAAGGTCTTGAGAGCAAGGGCAGGCCTGGCTGGGCTGCTGTGGCTCCGCCTGCCGTCCTTGGGAAGGATGAGTACGGCTCCTGGGGCTCTTGCTCACCTCCTCCGCTGCTCAGGAGCGTCTCTCCCTGTCTCTGTCTCCACACCCCCTCGCTTCACTCTTCAGCCTTGTCTGCAGCTCGGTGGACGCTCAGGCTTCTCTGTGCGCTCTGGCTAGACGCCTTTGGAGTTTCTCAGTGGGGAGTTGGAGAGACCTGCTGGCTGTTTTCCAGTGTTTCTAGTCTCTCCGAATCGTGTGTGTTTTCTGACCGGCCCTTTGGATGTGAGGGTGGAAGACATGGATGGGGGAAGACACGAAGGACCTCGGTTCTGCACGAAGAGCAGGGTATGGAGGGGTGGCTGAACAATCGTCAGCAATGGTCTGGACCCTCTGAGAAGAGGGAGGAGTACACAGTTCTCTTTTCTATCCTGTTTTTCCTTATAGTTTGGCAAATGCTGTAGTTAGTGACTTGTTGTGCAGCGGTTCTTGACTGGTGTCCATGAGGAGCAAAATGACTGAGACCCTGTTTACGTCAAGGAGCAGGTGGAGGCCCACAGTCCCCTTCCTCTGAGTCGCGTGAGCTGTGTCACCCATGAGCCTGCTCCCCAGTGTTGTGCCTTATAAATAGCAGTGGGGCTGGGGAGGGGAAGGGAGGGCGGCCATGTGCATGTAGACAGCTGCCCCCGGGGCAGGCAGACCCCGGGGGAGACGTCACTCCTGAGGCTGGTGGCCCTGGGTCTTCGCCTGAATCTTAGAAAGAAACCTATTGATTCGCAAGACCACCGTTCAAACCTTCTTCTGACGTACAGTCTTAAGATCCGTAGCTGTAAAAATACCTTCGTGTAATTACTCAGCCCTTTCGTTCATTACTCATCTGTGTTTTTGTCAACGTTTGTTGTGTGCCAGGTGTCTGCCAGACAAATAAATACAGAAGTGTTCTTCCCATGAATCCATACCAGAGGGAGAACTTGTGCTGGATAAGGAGGAGTGGCGCAGAAAGATGCAAATGAAACAAGTAGGGGAGGGTCCCCCTTCCAGAACGGACGCACTGTTTGCTTTTTTAGGTTATAAGTTGAAGGCAGGGGAAATGGCCTCCAGAACCCTCCCTGCTCATTAGCTGGACTGTAAATTAAGTGGTGTGAGACAGAAGAGCCATGCTGATTGCACGCACAGCTCAGGAGCTTCAGAAGCTCCCGGATCCCACGAAGGGCCAGGTGATAGACGCTTTCGAGCGTGTATCATATCCAGAGCTGCTGATGGCCAGGCTCGGGGTTGCTGGGGGTAGGAGGTGGCGGCACAGTGATGGGAGGGTGAGGGGAAGAAATGCCTGGTGAGTGAAGATGTCTTTCTGTACAGATAACAAGCCTCTCAGGTGGTAAGAGAGGTCTGGAGCCATCCTCGTCTAGATCCAGACACTTACCGCCACAGATTTCCTGCAGAGATATGAGTGTCTTAGAGGACAGTTTTTCAAAGCTATTCCAGTGTCTGGGATTTCTCAGAAAAAACAGTTTAGAATAAGCCAAGGAAGGCTGTTTGGGTTGCCCTGTGTGTTCTCCTACAGTTACAGTGCGGGGCAGTATGTCCCAGGCTGCCGTGTGGGAAGGGAAGGAAGGATCTTTGAGGATGTCGAGGAAGAGGCCAGGGACCAGGCTTCCTGAAGAAGGCCAGGTGCAGAGCAGGCCGGGGGGTGCTGTGCTGCCCTGTGGGCGTCTTCTCGGGGCCACGCAGCGACATCCAGTTGTCTGAAGGACAAGACTGTCAGTGGTAGCTGTTTTTAATGACCTGCCACACAGCAGGCATTGTACGAGGAATTTTATGCACATAGTTTAATCACATTTGGTTCTTGACAACCACATGTCTGGACCACCCTGGGCACCGAGGTGAGTAAGGTCAATCTGTGCCCCATCAGATCTGGGGCTATCTCATCTTGCTTGTGTATTAACTATACAAGGTGTATGTTTTTATTTTTCTTGTATAGGCGATGAAATTGAGGCTGAGGGAAGCTAAGTTGTTTAGACATAGTAAGTGACAAGCTGAGGATTAATTCCAGGTCTGTGCGATACCAGACCCTGGTTTAATGTTTCTTCTCCACAGGCAAAACAAAAACACAGCATCACAAAACTGGTCATCTCCTTAGACACCAGTGTAAGGGAAACAGACGGAGATCTGTTGGTGAATATTTATTGCGAAGCTTGAATTCACTGCAGCCAGTCTGCAGCAGTGTATTGCACTGTGCTTTTATGCGGACTGTGTGTGTCAGAACTTTCATAGGAGAAGTAGAATGTCTACCTGCAGGAGAGAGTTGGGTTGGGTCTTCTACAAGTATGATGAATATTGAGACAGCAAAGTGAGGGCTCCCAGTGAAAGGAACTCAGAGAAGGGGTGTTCCCGTGTCACGCTGAGGTGTGAGGAGCGGAGTGTGTGAGCGGGGGCTTCTGGTGGGGGACTTACTGCACCTGGGGTCAGACAGCCCGAGGCACCTGTGTCTGTGGACTCTGAGGCCAGCTTCGTGCAGGGGGTGACACTGTACTGCAGGGCCCCTAACAGGGAAGCTTCCCTCTCTGAAGGAGCTCGGAGTCCGGAGCCTGGTGGTGTGCATGACGGCTGGAGAGCAGAGGCCGGGGAGGCTGGCCGTGTGCTGGCTCTGGGTGGCCCCTGTGGCCACGGAGGGTGTACAGACACTTCTCACGGTCTCGTTAAGGTAAGAAATCAGCCTCGGAGCCCTCGGGTGAGCACTGCAAGCCGGCCGGGCTAACCTTGATCTTGGCTTAAAGGAGGGGAAGATTGGAAAGCTCAGGTGACCTGGAGCTGTCTTCCGCCGTAGCGCTTGCAGCACAGTCTCTTGCCTTGCTTTCTTGCAGTGAGTGGGCTGCCTCGACCCTGTAGCTGCAGCAGGGAGAGGCCGGATCCTGGAAGCCAGTGGGGGCGACCGTCCACCAGCCTGGGCATGCTGCCACACATGCCCTGTGGCTCTGTGGCAGAGCCGGCTCCCTCCTGCAGTGGAGTCACAGAGCCGTTGGGATTGCGGGCGGAGGAAGAGGACTTGTCCCCCTTATGTAATGTGGGTCCCCCAGAACCATGGTCTGCAGTCAGTTGCTTCCAGGTCCCCCAACATCCCAAGACCCTCTCAAATCTTCCTAACTTTGGAACGTAAGAGATTTATATGTGCTGGGGTAGTTGGGTTTAACTTTTTATATATGCTGTATATACTTGCTGATGAAAAAACTCAGTTTCATTCTTGATCCAGCATATTCATACATTAATGCTTTCATGCTATACATTTTTCTAGTCTCTTTATGTAGCTAAAGACCATAATCTTTGCCCTTACAGAACTTACAATCTATTAGGTGGAGACAAACAACAAGAAAAACCAGAGGGCAAATTCTGTGGTATTTCACAAGATAATAAATATAAGGTGAAAAAATCAGCGTAAGAGGTTTGGGGAATGCTGGGGAAAAGTCACAGGAGAGGATCGAAGTCTCGTGTTTACTGGCATTTGAACAAAGATTTGAAGGCAGTGAGTGAGACCATCATGTGGGTACAGAGGAAGAATCTTACAGTTAGAAGAGGTAGCAGGTGCCAAGACCCTGTGGTAGAATGGCTGGTGAGTTTGAGAAATGGCAGGACGCCACTGTGGCTGCGGGGCAGGGTGACTGGTAAGTGGAGGGGTAGACATCATGCGGCGGCTCCTGTGAGGAGCTTGGCTGTTACTCGGACGGAAGTGAGGGCCGTGGGGAAGGCCTGAGGACAAAGACTGCTGGGACCTGCTCCACGCTTGTCCAGATGGGTTGAGCTGCTTTGTGAGAGTGCGCCATGGAGGACAGAAGCCCCCAGAGGGTCCGGGCTGGAGTTGTTTTAAGCCGGGTCAGGACCAGGCACGGGAGATGGTGAGAGGCTGGTGGCTGAGCGGAGTGGGCGTGGCCACGACGGCGTCTGTTCCCATCTTGCCAGCGCAGGCCACACGGCATGTTCTGAGCTCACTGTACCCGCAGTGCCACCTCAATGTGGCCAGGGCCTGACTTGGGCCTCCCTGTGCATGCCATGTGTATCTGCATACATGTGTGCATGTGTGCTTTCACAGTGGTACGTGTGCGTGCGCACAGGCCCACACATGTGCTGTGTGTGCACATACAGCCCCAGGATTTCATCCGGCTTCCTCAGGCACTCATCTGCTACTTACACACCAGCGTGAAGTGCACACACGCACACGCACGCGCACACATGCGTGCACACACATGCACACGCGCTCTCACAATTCTGTTTGCACTTTGGTCGCGCATTTTGCAGGTGTCGCCCTCCACTTAATTATGCATTGACTTCCTCTCCGAACCTCCTTCTTTTTTGAACTTGTGTTAGAAAAGATGAAACAGCCAGATGCGAGCCCAGCCTCATCAGTAGTCCGACAAACACCCGCACGCCCCACTCCTTCCTCGCGCTTTATGAAAAGTTGAGATCGAGTCAGGGCAGGGTTATGAAGCTAAGCGGTTCTTGCTGGGTGAGATTGATCCCCTGTGCTGCACTGTGGGCTGGGAATGCACTCGGGGTGCCAGCCGGCTCCGCTGCACATCCGCTAGCCATTAGCGGAAATGGATGAGCTCACGCTGGACATGGAGACCCCTCTGTGACCCGCGCTGCCGCGGAGCCCTCAGGGGCAGGAAGGCAGGACGAGGGCCAGATGTGGAGCAGCCGCAAACTGCATCCTGGAGCAGCATGGATTTGCATTGAAAAGGAAGAACTGAAGAGGATCTTTTGGGGGGCTCCTAGAAATCAGGGGTGCACTACTATATTTGGGGGTAGGAAAACAGTCTTGTTGGCTGTTTTATGGTTTTATGACTTATGTTTTATGATTTTAAGCCCGGAAACAGTGAGAAGCTGCAGGCCGGTTTGGCACGTGGTGTATCTGAGCTGGTGCTTGGAGCTGGCTCTTCTTGTTTGTAGCAGCTGGAGCTGGGCGTGATGGTACACACCTGCATCTCCTGCATCTGGGAAGCTGAGACACGAGGACTGAGGCAAGTCTGAGACTAATGTCTCCAAAGCATAAATCAAAACAAAAAACTAGAACAACTTCCCCAAAGAAACAAACAGTAGGTCACCCCTTCAACAGCTAGAGAGTTACTTGGTTTTGCATTTCAAAATCTAGAATGTCACTGGCAGTGATAGATGCATGATTAGCCATTGGGCAAAAGAAGGAGGGTGGCTCTTGCACCCAGATACGACGTTGTGTCTGTCTGGTGCAGAACGACAGCACAGAGGGAGGTGAGAGTCCGAGTAGGAGTCTGCCCTTGTGCACTGTAGATTATGTTATGAACTTTCTGGTTCCAGTTGCTCTGTGAGTCCCAGGATAACTAACCGTAAAGGTGTAGTCTCTCCTGACGTTGACGGTGGGGAAAGGCGGACTGTGTGTTGACGTGGAACAGAGGCTGACCCAGCCCCTTGCTCACCCTGCAGTTGCTCTCAGCACTGCCCCAGTGGGCTGAATCCCCAGAAAACCTCTGCCACCTGTCATTCCCGGTCCCTCTGCTGTGTGACACACACAGCTCTTCACGTGCTGCTGCGTTCCTGCAGGTGACATTGTGTGGAAGACTTCTTCTGCTGGGACAGTTTCTGAGTGAAATCAGTCCTGGCTGGTTCCTGCACCGTGTGTTCTGTGTTCAGGAGTCCTTTTCAGGCCTTGAGGTCGAGCTCGGAAGTAGCAGGAAGTGGCACGTGTTATTCTTGCAACAGGTTGTCGGAAATGCGGGATTTCAGCAAGAGGCTGATTTCTCGGCCACATCTTGGTCTGAGAGAGAACCATGTCAAAAAGGAAACAAAAGACATTTTTAAAGGGAGCCTTCTGTCAAAACTGGCCAGTACGATTTAATTTCATACTCTTGCTTGACCTAGCTCAGATTGCATTCGGTACAGTGCTGTGCTTTGCAGTGTCATTTTTCTATTTAAAGAAGTGACTTCCTAAATAGAGGAAGAATTTCAATTAACATTTCAATAAAAGTGTTCAGGATTTCATACTTTTAGAAACTCTATACCTCATATATACTGGAATTTCCTATCATCCAAATCAGCTTTATTGCATTTTCAATTTTTGATATGTTATGACATGTAGTTCATTTTCTGAGAAATATAATTTGGTAGGCTTTTTACAGCTATTTCCTAATGTGCTAGAGGCTGTCTCCATATTTTTGCTAAAATTCAGCATGTACCACACGGTGATAAAAATACCAGTCACTCAGAAAGCCACGACCTCCTTGTAGTCACAGAGACAAGAACTTAAAACTGACACTGCGCCGACTGTAGGATCTGGGTGATGACATCATCTCTGGCTCAGGCCTGCTGTGACAGGTGTGGCCTGTGCCCTGTGTGGCGAGCTGACCCTCGTCCTCTGTCCCTGGCAACACCCAGCGCCCCACCGCTCTGGATCTCCCTTGCCTAGCTGTGGAGAGGGTCTGGATGCTGTCTCTATCCATCCCTGAGCCAGTTGGTGTGACACCTGCTCATTAAGAATCCTTTTTACTAAATTTCTCTCGTACTAAAGAAACGCAAATTCTCCCATTTATCAAAAACTTGGATACCTGTGAAGTCTTTGGCCACGCACCCAGGCTAGTAAGAGAAAGGTGAAACTCTCAGTCTCACAGGGAGAAAGACTGTCAGCCTTGCTCCCTCAGGCTGGCTTTGGTAGCACTGGCATATGCCTTCCTGTCTGCTCCAGAGTGAAATCGTCCAGGTTTCCTCAGCTCGCACGACAGAAGTCTGGTTTGTGTCCATCCAGCAAATGTGAGGTGTATATCCATTAAGTGGGAAAGGGATTAGGAAAGTTTTCCATCGAGGAAGTTGCTCTGTGCAGTGCACAGTGACTGAGTACCTTCTCTGCTGGACTCAGGTAAGGCACAAGTTAGGAGGATGAAAAGAATCTGGACAGGATATATTCCTATTTCCTCAGACTTTATAGTTTAATACTAACTGTGTAATGTGCAATAATTTTTTATAGAAGTGTTACAATAAAAGTACAAGTATGCATATATAATCTTTAAATGAATGTGGGATCGTGAGGATTGGTGATAGCTTTATCTTGTTTATGATGCAGACTCTTGATTTTCACAGGGCTTTCCCTGATTAGTATCTCATGGAAGAAACTATTCTGATTAATTTGGGAAGGTTCACCTATTACTCTGCATCAATAAGCTTTAGTATATGGATTTTCCCAAAATCTATATTTTCAGTCTTGGTCTTGCTCTGAGCTATTTTGTCTAGGTGCATTCAGTTACCTGCTGACCATTTCTACCTGGAAGCTGCACAGAAACTTTCCACTTGGCCGGTCATGAGTTGAATCTTCATCTGGGTCCCGCTCACAGGCCCCACTTCTGCTGCCCTGGGTGGAGACAGCGCCATTCCCACTGAATGTCAAGGACAATTCTTCACTCTTCCTTTTCTGGAGCGGCCTCTTTCAGAGGAAGCCAGAGGCAGGCTGACTCTACCTGGCACTGACTTCTTTGGCCCTTTCCCTCTTGTTAAATTATCTTCCATTCTGGAGCAGCATGCCATAGTCTTTCATATGGCTTAATATAAACACTCCGACCACATTTTCTGACTTCTAGTCTTTAAAAAGAGTCCCTTCAAAAGTGGGCACATAATAACTATGTACATTAATGGAGTACAGGATGATATTTCCACACATGTATATGGCACGTAGTGATTACCGGAACTTTCATTTTCCCTGAGCCCCAGGCCCCACCCACAGCCTTCTCAGTCTCTAGGAATCACTGTTGTACTTTCAGGTCAAAATCGTTGAGCTTTTGCCAGGTGTGGCGGCTCACGCCTGTAATCCCAGCACTTGGGAGGCAGAGGCAGGAGGATTGCTGTGATGTAAGTTTGAGGCTGAGCTCAGGGCCAGCCTGAACCACAAAGCGAGACCCTGTCTCAAAAAAAAATCGTTGAGCTTTCACATGGGAGACAGGACACGTAGTACTTGACCTTCTGGGTCGGGCTCGTCTCACTTAACAGAATATCTTAAAATTCCATCCATTTTGCTGCAAAGAACAGGGTTTCATTCTGTTTTACGGGCGCCAACACTCCAGTGTGTGTCTGCCGGATTCTCCTGGAGTCCCAGTGTGCTGACCAGCGCTGAGTCCGATTCTCTAAGTCAGCTTCAGTGACGGGGCTGCGCTAACCTGGGTGCGGCCATGTCTGTGCTACGTCGTCGCCTTTATTTCCTCTGGAGAGACATGTGGAAGCCCCACCTCCAGGCCGCTTTCTCGACATCTTGCTGACTGCTGCATGTGTGACACACACCCATCGCCCCTGCCCTCCCAAAGCTCACGAGGACCCACTCCTGCTGGGCAGGGCCCTCTCCGGCTCGCGAGGCTCTGTGTGGTCACTGTGCTGCTGTCCTGCAGACTCAGCTCCACTCCCTGTCCCAAGCTCGCTGACCCTTGGTCGCCTAAAAGGCCCTGAATTCCTTGCCTGCCTCACTGTTTCTGTGGTCGCTTCTCTGCTCTCTTCCCACCTTTGACCATTTCCACGGTCACAACTCAAGCCTCTGCCTTTGTGTTTACTTTCTTTTCTTCTTTCTTCTGTTTCTTGGCACTAGGGATGGAACTCAAAACCTTGAACTTGCCTGGCAGACGTGGTGCCACTGAGCCACATCCCTTGCCCCGAGCCTCTACCTGTACACAGAGCACTCAGCATGTGCCGGGTGTTAGGCCAAGAGTGGGAAGCAAAGTACACCGGGCCTCCTCCCTCCTAGGACTCCTAGGGGACGATGTTAACTATGAGTCTGTAACTACAAGTGCTGATACGGAGGGGACTTACGAGACAGTGTCTGAAGGGCCGAATTTTCCATAGGGACAGTCAGGAGGGCCTCCTGGGACCTGGGACCTGCTCTTTGGCCTTTTCTTCTGGGAAACCTGTCTCAGCGTTGTTTATCCTAGTTCAGATGGGCTTTGTGGGCTGCACACAGCATGAGGGCCCCTCTGTTAGACGGTTTGTTCTGTTGTATGGGCTTTGTGGGCTGTACACACACGAGGCCTCTGTTAGACGGTTTGTTCTGTTGTATGGGCTTTGTGGGCTGTACACACACGAGGCCTCTGTTAGACGGTTTGTTCTGTTGTATGGGCTTTGTGGGCTGTACACACATGAGGCCTCTGTTAGACGGTTTGTTCTGTTGTATGGGCTTTGTGGGCTGCACACACACGAGGCCTCTGTTAGACGGTTTGTTCTGTTGTATGGGCTTTGTGGGCTGTACACACACGAGGCCTCTGTTAGACGGTTTGTTCTGTTGTATGGGCTTTGTGGGCTGTACACACATGAGGCCTCTGTTAGATGGTTTGTTCTGTTATATGGACAGCCTCCCTGTTTCTGGTCTGTAAACTCCATGGGAACTCCAGCGCAAGGATTTCTTTTAAGAGCAGAAGCAGGTGCTCATAAGCATCTGCTGGTGGTTTTGAGTAAAGCTGGAACCTCCTTTCACTGAGGTGAGGGAAGCCTTGCTGAAGTTCTCCGGGACTGAAAAGGTTTGGGAGCCCTCATCCCAGCTGCTGAGGTGGCGGACTTACAGCTGCAGGGCGGGTTACTGTCACAGAAGCAAGGGGGGATACTGCCATTGTGCAGCAGGAGCAGGGGAAGCGAGAGAGATAACAGTGCTGTAATGATAAGGGGTGAGGGTATCGGTCCTGACTGACAAACCAGTGACAGTAAAAGTGCCGGGGGGCCAAGTGTGATCGTGTCCCTGGGGAGCAGGCTCTTTCGGGAGTTCACTGTGACTGCTGGTGAAGGGGTGGGCCGTCTGCCTCACCTCAGGCTACAGGCCTACAAGTGAGCATGGTTCCTTTTGTCCTAGACCATCTCCGTGACAAACTTTTCTTGTCATCACCCCCCCCACCCCACAGAGTTATTGAGGCTGAAAAGTTCTGACCTGCTCTAGGCACAGATCCCAAAGCTGAGATTAGTCCTGGGTGGGTCTGGCCTCATGGAATTTCTTCCTATTCCAGAGTATTTATAAGCTTGTAATTCTTACTTAATAGAGCTAAAAGCCTCTTCCTCCGATTGAACTCAACTTCTTTCTTTGAGTTTTATTTGATTGCTAAGAGCTCTGTGCGCAGTGGAAGGGTGGCTTAACCCTGAGCTGCTCGCTGTGCTGGCCTTTGCAAGTGCCTCAGAGGAAGGCTGGGCGGTGCCCCGGGAGGTGCCGCGGCAGGCTCTCCTGTGGCGTCCCCAGGCTGATGGGGCACTCGGGCCCCTGCCTTCCTGCTGTGCTCTCTGCTCCTGATGTGGCTGCCCGTAGTTACCCAGGACGCCTCTAGGAGGTGGGTTCTGCTCCTGAGCAGTCTGTACTCCCCACCAGTCTGCCTCTCCCAAGCACACATAGCTTATGCTTTGATACGCTGTGGCACAAATGCTGGTAATGGAGTCCTTGTCTTTCACCCAAGTCCCTGCTCTGAATCAGGGAAGTGTTGTTTATCTCAGCAGCCCACTAAGCGCACTATCTAGGCCTTGTGATTCCTGTCTGACGGCACACTAAGAATCCTTGAGGGGTGTGTGTGCTCAAGTGTGGCGGGCATGTGTGCATTCCTGTTGCTAGCCCCACCTCCTGCCGCCGGCCGGGATTTGCAGAGACTGACATTTGACTTAGGCGCCTGTCCTCCCTAGAGGGCGGGAGGAAGTGGCAAGGAGCATTGCCTTCCTGCCCAAGGGTGTGTTGTCTTACCTGAGTACACCTCTTCAGCCCCTGATGGTGAGGACCATCTCTGCCATGTGGAGGCTGCCACAGCTGGCTCACGGAGGCAAGAAGAAAGCAGGCCAGCCTTAAAGGCTAGAGAGGAGCTTCATGGGCATTTTGCATAAATCTAATTTCCTAGGAAAACACAATCCCCTGAAGTTGCTGAGGCCAGGATCAGCAAGGCAGGTGCCTGTGGCCCTGGAGAGGAAGCAGCGCTTGCGTTGTGTTTATTTTGTCCTCAAGGGCAATTACAAAGGCTTCCTCTGGGCCTGTGGAGTCTCCCCAGTCTAGTTAAGTGCAAAGAAAGTGCATCTTAATGATGATAAGACAGGACTTTCCTGGTCAGAAACATGGTTACCTTGCAGGGTCTGTTTTGTCTCTTAGGGCAGGGGAGGGGCAGAGACTCATGTACAATGACTGCACAAATTTCTTGAGTTTGATCACATTGGCAAGGAGGCCGGGGGCAGAAGGATGAACATAGTGAGAAGCTGTGGGCAGGAACTTGTGCATAACTGGGGTGGTAGGAGACTGGAAGGGGCGCCTGCAGCTTCCCTGGGGCAGGCCTCCGCCGAAGGCTGTGGGAAGCCTGTCTCTGCCTCTTGGTGGTGCTGACCTTGCACGGAGCTCCACTCTGTCGTTTCCTGGGCTGTGTCATGGAATCTCTCACAGACCACAGAAAACCGGAGATGTCACCGTTCATTAATGTGGGCGTGAGCTACTTACTAAACCTGCCAGTCTTCGGATCCAGCAGGAAGAGGCAAATTATCTCCTCACTCTTCTGAGGTGGCGCCCACTTTCTGCTCTGCCCAAGGCCTTGCACTAAGAGAGCTCTAAACGCTAGGCTACTGGGAATAAGGCACGAAGCTGAAGCCAGAAGCGAGCTGCACACAGTGTAGAGCGTCCGCTTGAGCAGAGGTGGAGTGAGCACCGCTCTCTCCCCACCTACTCTGCTGTGTTATGAGTGGCCAGTGTCTTCTTCCTGTCTATCCAGGTGCCTTCCTGACTTACCTGTGACTCCTTCCCTCAGGCCCATCGTATGAAAAACTGCAGAAGTGTATTTTGAAGCAGTAAAAAGTATAGATCTGAAGTGCAGAGCCCAGTGAGTTACGCCATCAGATACACTGGCTCACCATCACCCGGATGAAAATACAGTGCATCCTCGCTGACATTCCTGAAGCTTCCCTGTGTGACTGTCTGTTAGCAAGCTTCCGGCTGTCCTGCTTGGTCTTGAATATTATGTAAATGGATCTTACGGTATGCATTCCTTCATGTCTGGCTTTTCTTGCTTCAAAATATATATATATATATAATATTTCAAATATATATACAATATTTAAAAATTTTAAATTGTTTCCCTCTGTTTGTGATGCATACTAAATGTATACATCAAAGGGACTGGGTGTATGTACACATAGCACATCTTATGTTTCTCCTTGATCCCTCCCATCTTCCCCCATGATTTTTACAAATGTAGTTACTTGTTTTCTTGCTGATGGATACAGGGGCTAATTCTAGTTTTTTACATGCTGTTTCTTCTGAGTAAATAAGGAGTGAAGTATTTGAGTCAAAAATGTGTATCTAATGTTAACTAAATTGCTAACAGTTTTCCAGAGCGGATGGAACTATTTTTCACGTCCCTAGTAGTGCAGGGGAGTCTGAGAGACTCTATGCTCTCCCCACCTCTGTGTCAGGCCTTTGAGCTGTAAGCCTGCTAGCGGGAGTATGGAGTTTACTGTGAGTCCTTCGGCAGAATCAGTCACCATGGCGGTGTCCCGACACTCTCTCTCAAGCCCACCCCCACCACTGTCTGTCATTTTGCAGTCATCACCCTGTCTCGGTCAACTCGTCTGAACCCACTCGCCCGCCTCCCTTCAGGCGGCCACGCTACTGCTGTTGCCCAGATAGTCCTCGGTGACCTCACCCTTTGTTGCTGAAAACTGTTAATAACTAACACCCATGATGATTTTCTATTAATTGTTTACGGTTAAATAGATCATAAATATGCGCTATCTTGAGAGCAGATTGGTTGGGAGGACGGTGCATCGCTTGCTTCAGTCCATCTTTCCCTCCCTTGCCCATTGCAGCCCTTGGGGTGCCTTTGGGAAGCTTCTTGTGCTATGTGGTGTACATGTGGCGGTCGCCGACCTACCCGACGCTCATTGAAAGCCACCTGTCTGTGTGATACATGCCTGATTGAGCTGGCACAAATACAGAGGGCACAAGTAAATTACATGACTAGGTTGCCAAGATGCCCATGGTTCTACTTGTGCTATACTTCCTTGCTTCCCAGCATGCACCTGTGGCATGGGGTGTACCATATGATTAGCTGACAGAAAGAGAAGACTAGAACCTTGTTATGGGTGGCTCTGCACAGTATGCAGGGACTACCCACCAGTGAGCGGCCACGGCATTACAGCCGCTTTCCAGGACACCCCTGAAGAACAGTGGTGAAGGGAAATCTCAGTGGGCAGAACTACAGGCAGTGCACCTAGGAGTACGTTCTGCTTGAAGGAGAGATGGCCAGATGTGTGACCCAGCACTGATTCACGGGCGGCAGACAGTGGTCTGGCCAGATGGTCGGGAACATGGAGAGAATAGGACAAGAAAATTGGTGACAAAGTCTTTGGGGAAGGGGCATGTGGATAGACCTCTCCATACGGACAAGGGGTGTAAAGTATTTTACACGGGAACACTAATAACCCAAAGTGACCTTACAGAAAGGACTTTCACAACCGAATGGCTTAAGATGACCCATTCTGTGGGTGGTGATCAATCTTTCTTCAGCCACCGCTGTCATTTGCTCACAGACACAGTGGCCATGGTGGCTGGGATGGAGATTACAGGCTCAGCAACAGGGACTCCCACTCAGCAAGGCTGATCTGGCTGCAGCCGCTGCTGAGTGCCCCGTGTCCTGGCGGAGTCTCCAGTACAGCACCGCTTCTTGATGATCCTGGCCACTTCCACCATGGAAGGACAGTGCTTTGTCCTCACTGGCATAGACCTTTGTTCTGCATATGGATTTGCCTTCCCTGCATCCTACATGTTTTGCCAAAACCTTTCATCCAGGGACTCACAGAAGGCCTAATCCACCATCATGGAATTTCCCACAGCATTGCCTCTGACCGAGGAGCAGATTTTATGGCTCAAGAAGTGAGGCTGTGGGCTCACACTTGTGGGACTCACTGGGACTACTCTCCTCACCACCCGGAAGTGGTGGGTTAACAGAGAGGTGGAATGGTCTCGTGAAGACACAGTTACAGCACCAGCTCGGTGAGACCAGCGTTCAGGGCTGGGGCAAGGTCCTTCAGAAAGCTGTGTATGCTTTGAATCAGCATCCACTGTATGGGACTGAGTCTCCCGTAGCCGGGATTCACAGGTCTGGAATCCAGGGTGGAGGTGGGCATGGTGGCACTCACCATGACCTCGAGTGATCCACTAGCAAAGTTTGTGCTTCCTGGTCCTGTGTCCTCATGCTCTGTGAGCTTAGCAGTCTTAGTTCCAGAGAGGGTAAGACTTGTACGAGGAAGCACAACAATGATACCATTGAACTGGAAGCTGAGACTTACTTCCTGGCTATTTTGATTTCCCTGTATCTCTGACAGAATAAGCTAAAAAAGCAATCAGAGTGTGGGGAGGGCTGGTTGACTCATACTGTTGAAGGGAAATTAGACTATGACTCCACAATGGAGAAAAGGGAGAAGGTACTTGGAGCACAAGAGATGTGTTAGGGTGCTTCCTAATGTTACCTTGTCCTGTTGTTGGTGATGTCAGTGGGAACTGCAAGAACCCAGTCCAGGGAGAGGGACAAATGGTCCAGGACCTCCAGGAGGGGAGGTGTGGGTCACCTGCCACGGGAAGACCAAGACCTGCTGAGATGCCAGTTGAAGATCGAGGAGACAGACAACGGACAGTGGAAGAAGGCAGCTCTGAGTACCAGCTATGACCACATGATCAGCTATGGAAACAAGGGTTGTAATAGTTCTCTCCTGATATGCTTACCGTAGGATATAATGTTGATAGCCTCAATATTGGTTCTTTATTATTAAACCTGTGTGATAACATTCATGGTATGAATTGTTAGGAGTAAGCATCGCTCAAAAGAAATTTACCTTCTGTTCTGGGGAGGGAATTAGTGCATTTCATTTCTATAAAGAATAGTTGTAACATGTTAGGCATCATTAGGAACTTGCCTTTGTCTCCAGATACTATGGTTTTAAAGACGTGTGTCTGGCTCTCAAATGAACAAGGGGCAGACTGTGATAGCTAACTGATTATACCAATTTGAGTAAGAAATGCCCAACTGGCTTGGATCAGCATATTTCTGAGTGTGGCTGAAGAGATTTAGGGAGACAAATCCACCCTGGGAAGGCTCGTCACCTGAATGTAATAAAAGGGAATGTAAGAAGACTCATTTCTGCTTCTTTGGAGGAGCTCCAGTCTTCATCTTCACCTTGGATGTTGTCTCCTGGCTTCTGTCACAGATCTTGAGCTTACTTGTTACTGCTGAATGCACAAAAATAGTCCAGATTCTTGTGTAAAACAAGGAAAGAACTGCCAAGCATAACACACCTCATGATAGGAGCTCTGTTTATTGAAGATCATGGGACAGTAGCAGCAGGAACAGGCAGAAGGGAGAAAAGGGAAGGAGCTCTTGGTGAGCCTCAACACCGCTCAGGCTCCCAGCATTTATGGGCCCAGACGACTGTGACTCCCTTGGCCCCTGCTCTGTCTGTCTTTGGTGTGGATGACTTGCTGTGCTGGGCATTGCAGCTCCTTCGCTTCAACCCAGCCCGTCACCGTGTGTGCCGTGCCCGCAGCTGAGTGAAGGCGAGGGAGGCTCACGTCGCTCCTCCGCTTCTAACTGTATCCTCCCGATGAGGCCTCGCACAGGACGCTGCAGTGAGCTCCGGCTGGGACTGCTCTCCGGATCTCCAGGGCCTACGCAGGCCTCGGGTGTTCGTGCGCACTCAGCTCGGTGGGTGGCTACTGTGAGGCAGTCTTCAGATTCCTCTTTATCTGTGTATCTTCTGTTCGGTTTGTTTCTCCAGTCAGCACTCACTACTACATCCTCCGACCGTGCATTAGTGCCCTGTTTTCTGAATGCAAAGTGCTGTTGCAAGCTCACGCTGCTCCTTGTCCTCAGGAAGAGTGTTTCTGCCCCCCTGCTGTGTCGCTTGGGGAGTATGGCACCCTGGGGCCAAGAGGCTCAAGCGTCTATCACTCATGAGGTCCCAGGGTTGTTGTCTCCCTGCTCAATGTCCCTGCTCATCCCCCAGCTCACGTACCCATTCTAGGTTGTGATACTTAGGGTTACACTTGTGCCCTTGCCCTGTGCCCCACAGTCTACCAGCTACAGTACTTTTCCTTTATGGCCTCAGCATACTTTTCTTTAGCTTTAACCCATCCTCTTGCCCAAGGGGCTCATATGCTACACTGTGTGAATATATTCCACGTTTGCCCACAATGTGCCTCTTTGCCCAGAATGCCTCTTCCCTTTATCTTTTTTTTTTCTATTTTCACTTTGTATTGAATCTTGAATTCTACTTCCTCCAAGAAACTGCCTTTACTTCCTGCTCTGATTTTTACTTAGTGTTTCTAGATTCCTTTGCTGCTGCTTTCTTCTTAGATGCCCTGTTTAAGAAGCTTGCCAGCTATTTAGGGAGAGAAGGTGGACAAGTGAAGAGCATGATGATGTGACTGGCCTCCTCATGTATTGTCCTTGTCCCACATGGCCTGCGTGGAGGAAACTTTAATGAGGCCCATGAGCAGTTCATTTTGCAGGAATCTGGGGGTACCAGGAAGTGGGGCTAACTTGAGAGGACTGTGGTGACAGTGTGGTAGCACAGATGCTGAAGGTAGTGCCCTAGAAGGCCAGCTATGCGGTCACTGGATCTGTCCCAGGCCACTTGTGCTTGGGAAAATGCTCCCACCTCTCTGAGAGCGGATTCTGATTCTGTGGCGGTCCACTGGCTATGTGCTGAAGGGCTCTGCTCCTGCCCCTGCTGAGTCTATGGTTGTTGGGAGGAAATCAGTTTTTATGTCTGCTAAAGTTATCTCGGGCTCTCTGCTTGGAATCATCAGAGCTTAGCAACAGAGAGCCTGGGGGGTTGAGTCATTTGGCACTGGGGCCAGAGCAGCCAGCAGAAAAGCCCATCACACCTCTGCTGGGCTTCCACAGGCTCCATTAGGATTCAGAACATCCTGGCTCCTCAGGGTAAAACACCACAGCTTGTCAGAAAAATAATGCAGGCTCAAATGGCTGCGGGTCCGGACAGACCATTTACAGAGTGCCTGAGTTCCGTGGGCAGATGGCCAAGTTTGAAGGCTAGTGTCCTTTGACGTGAACATAAACAGGAGGGGTGGCAGGAGACCGTGAATGCCAGTGTGCTCAGATTGGCGGTGGGAGTTTCAGAGACGGTGGGGATAGTGCTCACTGGGGACAGACTTCATCTTTAAAACGCCCCACCGCCCTTTGCAGTCTCATCTTCCATTGAGCTGCTTTATTGATTTGTGTGCAGAGTGTGTTTAAAAAATAATTAGTCCCCTTTAAAGAAAATTAGCCCTATACAAAACAGTTAGGTCTTTATGATTGATAGTCGGCCTTTAAAAAGTTTTGCTTCTCCTTTAACATTTAGTCCTTAGAGCACACCACAGCACTGTATTTCTCCTTCTTTCTTATCAGACTTTCAACGATTTCAGCACTGTGAGTATCTAGCCAAGGCCGTTGCCTGCCTTCCGTACTGCCGTAGCTTCCCGAAACCCTTTCACGTCTGCTGCTGCCACCTCCCTGTCTGCACCAGCTGTGCCTGCGGGCTTCAGGCAGAGTCTCTGGTCTTCAGAATCCTCCTTAGGTAGGAAGACCTTTGCTACGAGTGAGGTGGCAGGAGGGAGGGAGGAGCAGGGCAGCGTTTGTCAGAGCACTGACTCTGGCATCGCAGCCTCCCTGTCCCCTCGGTCGAGGTTCGCAGTCTGCTCCCGCCTACTGTGCTGAGTTTCCGCTCCGTGCCTGACCTGTCCTCGGGAGGCTGTTACCCTGGGCTGCACCGTGTGTCCCTTCTCTACACACCCTTTTTATGTACTCACGAGAGGGAGCTGTTCTTTATTTCTTCAGTGCTCTTCTACTTTTACTGTCTATGGGAATTGAGAACTCTTGTCAACAAGTAGTTGAAGCTTGACACATGTTTGTATTTCAGATCATTTTATTGGTGAAACATTTACAATAGTAGCTCAGAAAACCAGATAGGCAGATCGCTGAGGTTTCCCGAGAGTCTCAGAGAGCCTCTGAGGTTAGGAGTATTTTCGAATAATATTAAGACATTCTTTGCTTTTTAATTGTGTTGAAGTAGATTGATGAGACAAAAGCAAAGATTAGTGAAACTGTTGGTGCCTTAGCCCAGATCCAGTCAATGGAATCAGAATCTGCTGGTTAAAAATAGCAAAACATCCAAAACATCTTCCCGTTTCACTTAAAAGTGTCCTGTTGAAGCTGTAAGAATTGCTGTTCTGAATGTCAGCCCTTGAGTACACGTGTTTTTAATGTACTGAGTGGCCAACTGGGAAGCACAGGTAGCACTTTCCTCCATCCCAAAGAGCGAAGTTTGACGTGGGCAGTGCGGTTGTTTGGGTTGTGAACTGAGCTTTTTTCATTCAATATCATTTTTATTTGAAGAAGTGGCAGATAAACTGTATCTATAAATATTTGGGAGACTTTCTTTTATAAATTGAATGGAATAGGTCACCTATTTTAAAGAACAGAGCTGACTGTATTCTTATTTTATTTTGCCAGTGATGAAATTCTACCATGCAGCGGGAAATCAGAATTTTGCAAAATTTGTATCCACCATGATGAATTTGGCAGCTTCCCAAACCCTAAATATTAATGAATGTCCTTTTTTGATGTTGTATAATTAAACCTATCAGCTTTGGATGGTCTGTGTGACTCCGTGAGCAGCTTTCCAAATGGCCAGTGCGTGATGTTGTGAGATTGTGAACAGGCGGAAGATGTCCAGACGACAGAGTGGCTGGGAGAAGTGGGACGCATCAGGGCACAAACGTCACTGGTGTGTTTTCCGGTGGCACATTACAACCAGACCCTTCCAAACGCTGACTGAACAGTGAAGAAAGAACAAATCCATACATCATTATCTCAGAAGGGTCTGTTCTATTTTGCCATCATTTTTCTGTGAAACTGGATTTTCTTCATTTATGATGGCTGAAATGGTCCATCACGACCGACCTAGTGAATAGAGATATGGAAATCCAGCGATTGTCTACTGAACAAAAAGATTTGCTAAAATATAAAGAACAGTGTCATTCTTCTTAGCATTTAAAAATAGGTTTTTTAAAACAACTATTTTCAGATCATATTACATTTTAAAAAGTTGCAAACATAGTCCAGATAGTTTATATAAATCACTGTTTCTCCCGATGCTCATATCTTATCTATGTTATGCTTTTCAAAACTGACATTCAATAAGTATACAACTAGTTACAGATAATTGATTTTATTCAGATTTCAGCAGTTTTCCTGTTGCCATATTTTTCTATCATAGGACCCAATCTAGGACTCCATATTGCATTTAACATACGGTTTATGTAAATTTATTATATGTTAATGTGTAGTGGTTTCTTACTGTTATTTTCAGTACGTTAATAAAAAGTATTTAAATGTGTTTCAGTATTTTTCTGATCATGGTAAACACTGATAGATATGACATACGTGAACACAAACCTTTGGAATCTCACTTATCCTGAAGTGTGTACGAGGGTCTTGGGTACAGAAAAGTTGGAGAACATTGACCTAGAGCATTTCACAGGAAGACAGTGTTTGTATCTGCGGACTGCTAGGCTGTAAGGTCAGCTATAAGGCGAGGTTTAAATAATGTCTCTGGAGTGTTCTCCTCCCCCTCCGGCAAGTGATCTGTAAATACACACGAGTGTGGGAAACAAAGTTCAAGAGAAGGAACTTGAGCGCTGGAGACAGCACTTGAAGCCGTTAGTCGGAGCAGCCCACGTATGCTCACTGAGGATGTGCTGTGTCCTAACTGTGCTCTGGACCCCAGGGAAAGAGCTTCCTGTAAAACAGAAGGAGTCTCAGGCACGGAAGAGCCTGAACTGTCTGGGAGACAAGTTAAACAAGAACCAAAGTAAAGAAACTACCTTGCCTTATGTGCTGGTGCGTGCCCTTGGGAGAGAAACTGGGTTAGGGTGCGATGCCGGCAGGACAGGAAAGGGCAGTGCCTGTGTGGGGCCCGGTGGCGGGCACTTTCTACATACCAGTTGGGTGTTTTTGAGGAAAAGGCTGGCACATGGCGGGGCGGAGGAGGAAGATGTTGGGAAGGCGGAGGAGCGGGGCAGGGCTCCCGGGAGGCTCTGGAGTGCCTCCATGGCCTGGGAAGCCGTTTGTGCTTTAAGCAGGGGAGGGGGCGACCTTGGAATGAGCCCACCCTGGCCCCGAGGAGAGGGGCTTCGAGGTGTGGAGCAGAGGTGGGAGAGAGCGGAAGGCGGCGGGCTTCCGGTGTTCGGCTCCAGCCGCTGGACTGGCGGTCGGAGCCTGCGCCGCAGGAAGCGGCCGCACTTGCTCACAGCCGGATGGAGGCGAGGACAGTTGGGCCTCCCGGGTTTCTGTCTTGAGCGGCTGGGTGAGTGATGGACCACTTCCTGGCAGGAGAAGCCGCGGGGCAGTGATCCTGCGGGTCCAAGTTAGATTTGGGCTCGTGAGTGCCCAGGACTGTATTGCTCAAGCACCTACTGTAAGCTAGATGCCGGTCCAGGAGTTGCAGGCTATCTTCATAAACGATCTGCATGCATACAAATGGTTTTTTTAAGTCGTGTTTATTCCCGTCTTCTGCCACAGTGCCGCAGGAGCAGAGGACAGAAAGCCATCCGGTGACTTGTTGGCTCTTCTGCCCTTCCGTGTGTGTGAAGGGGAGTGTTGGAGATGCTCAAGGTACAACAACACGTCTGACAATCAGGACAGTGTGTGTTCTTCTGGGGAGAAGTGGCACAATTCTCTAACCATTTTGCAAGATTTGGCCGCCCAAGCGATGTAAATATAACATCTTTTGTCTCTTTCTCCTGGGATCCTAAGAGCATTTCTCTTACTCCTCCTTCCTGTATCTGTGGGAGAGATGTGGGTGGAGAAATGTCATTACTTATAAATATATTACGAGTAAATAATGAAAGAACTCAGAAAAGCAGAAGGGAAGGAGATTGTTTCTCGTGAAGTTTCTGGCCATATTTGTTTGGTTTAAGGATGAAAACAGGGCTGGGGGTGTAGCTCTGTGGCAGAGCTTCTGCCTAGCGCGAGAGAAACCCTGGGTTCCATCCAGAGTACTGACAAAAAAAGAAGCAGGCTATGTACTGATAGTGGCACAGGGCCCCGTGTGGCCACTACAGATCAAGGGGAGAGATCCCGGCTTCCCTTCACTCGTTGGCCTTGCACTCTGGGCTCTGTCCGGCTAGCTGTGCAGGCCTGACCTGGCCACGGGGCCGGCAGCGTGGGGAGGAGCTGCCAGCCTTGCAGCAGCCTGGCCTGTCCGCGTGACTTTCCGTCAGCCGGGAACGGTGCGTGTGACTGCAGAAGACAAGGCCTTGGAGGCCTCCCTGGCACAGGCTCTGGGCCTTTTCAGAGGCAGCTCCTGTGGGCGTGGCAGGGGTAGCACTGCCACTGGCTTATCAGACTAGGAACCAGGCCGACGGGAGTTTGAATTTAGGAAGAAAATGGATTGCAGGAATTGCACAACCATCTCTTACGCTGCTAAGAAGTAACAGCATAGGGGATGATAAAGATGGTAGTAGGTCGTGTTACTGAGTGCACACCAAGTACTATTAGCACTTCGTATTCTTTTTCTCCTCCACCAATATTGTGATGTGGTTATTATTATCCCTGTTTCACAGATGAGTCAACTGAGGCTCAGAGATTATTTGACCTCTGCAGGGCTCCGTACCCAGCAGAGGACAAAGCCAGCAGGCACACCTCCACGTGCATGTCCCCAGGCCGGAGGACGTGCCTCCTCTGCCTACGCTGCTGCGGACTCATGCTGCCTCACTTCCATGGAAGGTTCTGAGCCTTCTGAACAGGAAATAGCCACTCATGTTCGGTGACGATGCCGGTGGGGGACTTAGCTCACGCATTTTCTGGGAACACTCAGATACAGTGTCTGCCATGATCAGCAGGGGCCCCCGGTGTGGCCTCGGGGTCAGAGGGAGGAAAGCACAGTTTACGCGTGGAAGACCGGGTGTGGCACCTGTAGAGATGTGTTCTTCCTAATGGCCTGGTGCCGCTTTAGTTTCCCTGTTGAGAGTTGTTTTCTGCCATTAAAGCCCTTCCTCCTTCTTTGTCTATCTTTTATTGGGTAGCAACTGTTCCCAGGGCAGCCAGGGAATGGCATGGGGAGGTAGGCAGAAGGGGACACTAACTTCGGAGTCCCCGCCGACTTCCCCTTGTTGTTTTTAAAGTTATGCTCGTGAGAAGACTGCCTGGTCCCTGTGCATATGCTCGTGAGAAGACTGCCTGGTCCCTGTGCATTTTCTAAGAAGTCTGGGCTTAAAATCAGAGGCCACGCCATGGCAGCCTTCGAAATGATTTCATGTGATTCTTTGATGGGTCAGCACTCTGCAGAGGTAGTGAAGGCCTGGCCTTGGGTGCTCATTTTGGAGTCCTCTAGGCCTCAGCCTGGACTGAAAAAGGATGGACCTGCTTCTGACACGTGGACTTCAATGGCCACATTAAATTTGAGAAATGGTAGGAGAAACTTCCGGTGCAGAGTCAGTTCTGCAGCTGCCTTCACTCCCACAGCCCATGGAGAGGAAACAAAGAAGTTACTAGGGAAGGACATTCTTGTTGCTCACGCCACTGAGCTCAGCCCTACAAGAGCAGACAGTGACACGGTGACATGCGAAGCCTGCCAGCTGCCTCGGGCCTCAGAGCACCTTATGTGCTGGAGCAGAAGGCGTAGAGCTCCCCGGACACGCTCTGCCCTCCCCCGCGTGCACCTCCGTGTCCTCCCTCGTGTCTGTTTCTCTGCCGGAGAGGCCGAGGTCTTTGGGAATGGCCAGCCTCGTGTGTCTGCGCTCTAATCTGCAAGGAGGCAGAAGCAATGCTAGCCCCATCTTGTCATCGCGGAACATAGTGGGTGGAGGACCTATTTCATATCACGCAGGTCATTTAATCTCAGAATGCCTTCATGTGTTAACTGGAGCAAAAGTGGTTACAATAATACTTCGATTCATGAATGCTTCTTTTTGTGCACAATTCAGTTTGCTAACAGAATTGTTTGGTGAAATTTTTCCCATTCATGAATTCCACATTGGGTAAAGAATATGATCATAGCCATCTTCCCCAGAAATGTCAAGCAATTAAAGTTTGTAAACTGAGGCACTGTATGTTCCCACTCGACAGAGAGATTGAAACTCAGAGAGGCCGTTTTCCCTGAGTACGTTGGCTGTCCCCACTTCTCTGTCACAGGGCTTGAGAGCAAGAGGTGCTTTAAGAAGCCAAAGAGAACAGTCCAAACTTGTGATTTAATTTTCCCTATAAAACAGCCCACTGTGCACCCTGATGCCCTGGAGGAGTTGAGGAGACAGTGTTACCTCCCCGTGGGAGGCCAGATGGCCTTCAAAGCCCCGTGCGCTTACAGGTGGTGGTCTTGGATTGGGCCAGGAGTGGTGATACTGGATTAGCTCACTGGTTGGTTGGGCAGAGTTCGGGGGGAGGATGATGGGCTTACCAAAAACGGAAGGTCCACTCCAGGTGTGGGCGGCCCCAACCTACAGGCTTGCAGCCCGCATGGAATAAAAGGGGAAGAGGAAGAAGCTGTGGCGCTTCCTGTTTGCCTTGCCCTGGACTATTTTTCCTGTGCCATGCCCTTCTGCTATGCGGCCTTGCTTTTGAGTTAGCCAACTGTGGAGTGAAAACTCTGCAGACTTACCTAAAATAAACCCTTTGTTCTTTAACTTGTGGGTGTTGGCTGTTTTGTCCCAGCAATGAGAAAAGCAACTAAGACATTGCCCAATACTCTTTCCGAGCCCTTTGCGTGTATCCTTCCTAACCCCCCTTGCTCCTGCCTTTCCTGATTTAGCCCAGTCTCCAGAGAAGCAGGACACTTGTGGAGGTGGGGAAGCCAAGGGTGAGTAAGGTGGAACCACGCTGCTTTAGCTCATTAACATTTTCACCATTTATCAAAGGAAATGAAAAACAAACAGTGCAGCAATTTTAATTACTCTGCATGGAGGAGGTGATCAAACACCCAGTGACTTTAATTATGGATCCACAGCCAGGCAGCTCAGAGGTATTTCCACGAGCCCAGAAGTGGCTGCAGCCACACCTGGGACTTCATCACTCTCGGCTGGACAGACCACCACTGTCCCCGGGTGTGAGTTCCAGCAGCTTTGCTCTCCCTGCCTGCCCAACAAGAATGTGTGGAAAGCAGGGGACCTTTCTTCCTCTAGGGTTGGTAACTGGGTTGAGAGGAAAGGCAGAAGCAATGGCAAAATGTGTGTGTGTGTGTGTCTGTGTGTCTGTGTGTGCACGTGTGCATGTGTGTGCATGCACACATGTGCATGCATGTGTATGTGCACATGTGTGTATGTGCACGCATGCATATGTGTGTATGTGTGTGTGTCTAAGGTCTCAAGAAAAGAAAATCAGTAAATGTCATTTGGGGAGCTTATTTGGAGCGGAGCACATAGTCATTGCTATCTGGAGTGGCTGGTCTGCAGACTGTTTAGTGAAATGTTGACAGATCTGGCTGCTCTCTCTTGCTTAATGCCTCGGGAAGGCTATTGTGGAGCTGGTCTCTGTAGGGTTGGATGAGGCTGAAGTCCAAACCTCCGAATGCCAGGACTGAGAGACCACGAGAAATCTCACTTTCTGCCTGTGTGGAGTCCATCTGTCAGTTGGCTGGTCCTTCTCGTGACATCTTGCCGTTGTTTCAGGCTGATCCTAATTGATGCTTGGCTCTATCTCTGTTGAGCACATTTTCACCCTCAGTTCCTCCTCCTCCAGCCTTCGTTTTCTTTTTTCTAGGCTAGCAAATGCATTTAACTGGTGAGGTTGGGACGTTCCATCACAGGCTTTTTGTTATTCCCCGGGACAGTGAACACAGGTTTGCACCGTGTCTTCCCACAGTCTCCTGGGGTTCGCACCGTGTGAGGACTACCTTGCCTGAACGTAAGCAGCTGTCCTGCCCGCAGTCATGTTAGGGACGCTGTTATTTTTTGTCACAAAGCTGCCACAGCCTGCTGGCTGATAGACTATTTACCCAACTGTACCAAAGGCCGTGTTATCATTCAGAGTCAGAAAAGCCATCAGCTGACAGGCAGTGTCTGGGAGAGTGGAGAAACCCACGGGCTCATGTGTTTAATTGCCTGAAGATGCCCATTAATAATTTTAAGTTTTGCTCTTTTCTGTGGATGATCGACTGAGTGTTGACTCTCAGAAAGAGCATATTTTCTTCTGAGAAACAAAGCTTTTGAAAATAATCTCTCCATAATAATATCTCCATAATAATGGAGATACTTAGACTTCGCTAGTGGAGCCAATTGACTGTATTGATCTGGGAACAGACCCAAGGCACCCATGAGCTTCTCTCAGAAGGGCCACGTCCCATGGAGGGGAGGCCTGAGGCTGTGGGCCATTGATGTGAGGTGCACTGGAGGTTGGTGTTCCGCTCACAGACTCACTCAGCCCAGCACTCGTGTCACCTGGGACGGAGTCTCCGAGTACTCGGCATGTCTACTCTCCCGCTCTTGCCGTGGTGGTCCACCCTCTCTCTCTTGCTGTGGTGATGCTTGAGGACACTTTCCCTTGTGGAAGAGCCATTCATTGCATTCACACCAGCGTCGCTGGTGCCTGGGTTCCGAGTCAGACCACATGACATTGACCACAGACCTTGTGACATGACACAAGTCACTTCGTTTTTCTAGTCTTCAGTTTCTTCATCTGTTCAGATAAGAGAAACAAAGCATGTATACATGTATATGAATATTTGAAACAAATGTGTATTGTTGAATACTGTGGAGCTACATATATACACATATTATAAAACAGTATACCAGGAGATTCCCTGCAGCAGTTGGCTGATGTGACCGTGGGGACCCAGAGCAGGCCTATGCTCTGTTCTTTGCAGGCTGGAGGACTGGGAAGGGGAAGCAGTGGCGTCATTCATTTAGTGCAAAGGCTCATGTCCTAGGATTGCTGTACCTTGGGTCAGGAGGGATGGCTGGCCCAGTTCAAGAGGAGGAGGAGTTCAGATTCACTCTCCTTTAGCCTTTTTGTTTTATTCCCACCCTCAGCAGATCCGAGGATGCTCCCATATTGCTGATGATCTTCAACCCAGTCTACAAATGCAAATGCTAGTCCCTTATGGAAGCACCAGAAATGACATTTGATCAAGTATCTGGGCACCCCACCACCACCCCAAATTAAGTTGATATATGAAAGTAATTGTCACATACACTGAATTATTTCATTTAGCTTTTTTTTTTTAAAACCAATTTCCTCTTTTGTCTCTCTTCAGTTATTAAGTCTGCTGATAGGATGGATACTGACGCCTCTTTCAGAATTTCCAAGGTTGGGCTACTGAAGAGTCTCAGAATCAGTTGCTTGGACTGTTGCTGAATTGTCCCATTTCCTGCCAGAACAGTCCCAGCTGTAGAGGTGCTGTGTAGGCAGGTTATCAACTATTGGCTGGGGGAGGGAACATACCCTACAAACTTCTGCATTATCCTGCTGGATTTGTTTTTCCATCTTGCCCCAAATTGCCCAACCAATGAAAAGTGAAAGTGAGCCTCAGACTCATTCAGCTGCTTCCATTTCCCTGATGGTTCTTGAGGTATCTTCTGTTTGAGCCACTTGCTCCAGCTTCTAGGATGTGTTGATAACTTGCAGGGATGAATTCCTCAGGAAGTAGACAGCTGGACACTTGAGTACCCAGGGGCTGGAGCTGGTAAATCACGATGCCCTTCTTTGGAATAATCATTGTGAGTGTTGAAGGCAGGAGGGTGTTGAGGACCAGAGATTAAAAGCCTGAAAGATTTAGAGCTTGCTGCTGTTACTTTACGAAAATCAGAGGACAGATTAGCTCAGCAGGAGGAGAAGCGTGTATGCCCCCAGGAAGCCTTTCACTCTCGGGAAAAGCAAGATTTCATCTGTGTCTTCTGCAGCTCCCCTTGGACTCAATTCTATTTGCCAGTGTGCAAATGTTGTTTTGGAGTGAGCTGGATACAGACAGCCATGAAGTCCTGTTGGGTCTCTGATCCGGCCAGTACCAAACAGCTGTGAGCCTAGTGCTCAGCTGTACCTGCAAAGGTCACCTACACATGATGGAATTTATAATCCAGGTCATAAGAATAGGAAATATCCAGAAGGAGGGATATGGAGAAGGAAACCAGAACTGTTCCCTGGCCTTACCTCTCTGCCCAGGGCTTGAATTTCATGGCTACAGCTGCTTTGGAGGAGTCTTTACAACTGTGTTCGTAACGTCCTGCAGGGTTGTGGCTGATTGAAGATCAGGCAAGGACCAGTCAGATCAGAGCTCCGTAATTATTACCTTCTTCTTGCAGAGATTTACAGTGGAATTAAGTGATTAGAAGCGCCTAATTGCTTATGGACTCCCTTCATGACACTGGCAGGTGAGGACAGCTTTTAAAGACTGCTTTCTCCTGACCCCCAAATCGAGTGCAACAAGCCGGGCGGGAGCTGCACTGAGGCTGCGGCCTCGAGAGGCTTTGTCTTTCCCAGCCTCAAGACTGGGGATTCTGCTGGAGCTGCAGATCGCGTCCTTTGTCGAGTGGGAAGGAAGGGAGACAACAGAAACGTTTTAAGGAGGATTAGGAGACCCTTAACCCAGACGCTGAGACAACCTGCCCGGTCTGTGCTCGTGGGACGGGCCTTACCTGACCTTCCCTTGGGTCTGTCCCGTGGTCCTCACCCCCAGCTTCGAGAATTATCCCTCAGGATTCTTGTGAGGGTGGAATAAAGTCATTATGTGGAAATACACAGGAAGTGGCACGTGTGGCTGGTCAGTGCATTAGTTCCTTAGAGCTGCTGTAACAGCGTCACACCGGGATTGCGCAGCACAGCGTGCATTTGTTCCCTCCGGTTCTGGAGGCAAGACGCTCCTCCGGGTGCTACCAGGGCCATGTTTTCCCTGAGTGGTGCAGGGTGACCCTTCCTTGCTCCGTCCAGTACCCAGTGCCGGCCGGAGAGCCTCAGCATTCCTTATCAAGGCCTCACTCCCGTCCCTGCCTTCAGCACATGGCTTGCTCCCCATGCGCTAGTGTTTGCATTTCCCTTTTTTAATGATCACTCTAGTTACTGGATTAGAGTGAGCCAGAATGAACTCATTGCCATTGCTTCTGCAAAGACCCTGTTTCCAAATGAAGTTGGAATCATATGTTCTGATGGTAGGATCCAGCCTAGTTTGCGTGTGTGTGTGTGTGTGTGTGTGTGTGTGTGAGAGAGAGAGAGAGAGAGAGAGAGAGAGAGAGAGACAGATAGACAGACAGAGACAGAGACAGACAGACAGAGCACATTCAGTCTCACACTCAGTAAATTTGGACTGTGAAGATGAGAATCTGGTGGCATCTTGCCACCACCTCAGGTGTGGTTTCCATGGTGGATGAAGCTGAGCTAGGGCTGTTGGCCCAGAACCGAGCCGCGCTGGGTGGGAAGAGGGAGAACTGGTGAGTGTAGTGGTCACCCCGGATGTGGCGGTCACTGCCCCCATCAGAAACCCACTTCTTCTTTCTCTTTGGCTGAGATCCCACGTGAAGGAGGCAGGAAAGGGAAACTCTTCTCCCGACCCCTTCTCACAGTCGCGAGGCATCATTTTCCAGCTAGAGCTCGATCCTTTGCCCCGAGCCTGGGCATTCATATGCCTGTGCGGGTGGGTGCACTCTGCGGGGCCTCCTGGGAGATGGTGCTGCCCGGACGCTACAGGGACGGGCCCACGCAGTGCTGGAGTCCTCTCTGAGGAGCACCCCTGGGCTGTTATTTTTGTATGTACTTCTCAGGGTAAGATTCTAAAAATAGAAATAAGTTCTATTTAGGCCCAACAGACCCATACCAGTGCATTTTAATTTCTTTATTTCATTACTAGCGCTTTTATTTTTATGTTTCTATTATTATCCAGGTGAAACATTTAGAACAAGGCTGAATACTGAATACAGAGCTGAGAGACGATTCCTGCCTTTCACAAGGGCAGCAGCCGCTGATTATACTATTACCAGAATTGTTGTGACTGTCGGATGGAAGCGCACACAGAGCTTGGGGAGGAAATGTACCCTCGGCCAGCTTTGGAGAGGTGCAGGGTAATGTCCCAGGGGCACGTAGCACGTAGATTGGCTGAGTGATAGAGAAACACAGTCCAGCACTGAGGAGGACGAGGAGGGAGAGTCAGGTACATCTGACGAGCAGTGTGCAGAGGAGCTGGGACCAGCTAGCAGTGCAGCTCGGAGGCGTGCGGTTCCATCACAGTGGGAGCGAGCAGGTGTTCACGGTTAGAACTGGTTCTTACCAGAAACTGCAAGAGCAGCAGAGGTACTAGAGAGAGTCCAGCCGGTGGCTGGGGCCAGCTCCTACTGGTGTATTCAGTGAAGTAACAAATCTCACTGTGCAGAGTTTTACCCTATAGTCAACAGACTGGGGGTCAAATGACATCTCTGAGGCTTTTCTTGGAGGATAAGATAACCCATGAGGTCAGTGCTCTTCTCAGCCCCTGACACCAGCTCCAGTGGGGCTGTATTTGTTTGGTTTCTATTTCATGGGGCTTCACAGAAAATTAGCCATGGAACTCCCCCGGTACCAGGTGGCTTGAAATATCTCATTAGGAATAGCTGTGTGGGAAGAAGCAATATTTTTAGCAGCGGGTAGGAAGTGTTACTGAAATATGACTTATTTGACATTATGGAACTTGGAATCATCAGTTCAAGTCAGATGGTGCGATAGTAACTGTAACTACATTGGGGACTGAGATCAAAGGAATGGGAATTGAGATGTGGCGCTAGCGTATTTCTCCCTCTCACTCTCGCTTGCATGTTATTAAACAGTATTGAACCTGTCTCAGGATACAGCATCACCAGCAACAATTCTTTGCCTAGTTTGCATTAATGCTACTGTGAGAATAAGTTGGTGAGCTCCTGGAGGAGCTCTGAGGCTTTGGGCACCCTTCCAGGCTCTGGCTGCAGAATTTAACGCACGGCCAACATCTAATGAGGTGAGTGCTCTGTCAGGGAGCAGACTCCATAGAGCCTGCTGGAGGCCTTGTCAGGGAGCAGGCTCCAAGGCCTGGGCAGGTCCACCTGTGGGGCAGAGGAGTAGATCAGGACAGGGCGAAGGAGATGTGGGCTGGACGCAGGTGCCAGCGCTCAGGGCCTCCTGGGATGAGAGAGCTTCCAGGTCGGCTGTGTCAAGCTGAGACGGAGTGTCTAGGCTTTCCACCTTCGCATCCTCTGTCAGTGCTTCGAGCTCTGGGGCAGCTGGAGACAGGCAGGCAGGTCTGTGCAGCAGGAACAGGGTTGGCGGCCAGAGGCTGGGATGAGCTGCAGACCCAGCAGCTGGGGCACAGTGTCCATCTGGAATGGGCACCTGGGCCATGCGTTGCCCTGTCCGTCATGAGACGTTCTGAGCGCTCGTTCTGTGGTAGGTCCCAACCACTCAGTCTCGAAGCGAGTCATAGTCCCTTCGTGGGGAGGACCTCCTGAGTTTCCTTGGTGAGGAACAGGGATTACCACTTGCAGCAGGAATTGTGCTGCTAGTGCTATGGTTTAGACGGAATCAGTATTTAAACTGCATTCCCTTTTCATCCTACTGTCGTCACTGGTCACAGATCCCTGGGCTTTGCTATTCTAGACAGAATGTTGCGCACCCCAGCCGAAGCCTGCTGCCGCTGCTCTCTGCTCTCCCCTGGCTGCGCTCAGCTTGGCGTGGTGGATAGTCTTTGTTAAGTGTCGGTGTCACTGCTTTTCCCTAGTCACACTCACACAGACATTGTTTTCCAAAGCGGGAAAGGGTAGACTTTGTTTCTCACTGCCCCACAGGATTCCTGTGAGGAAGGCAGTACATGTTCCAATCGGGGCAGTGAATTGTAGGAAAAGGGTTTCTTGTAGGAGGCAGTCTCCCATTTTGCCTTCCACCTGCACAGTGAACGTGGGCAAGCCTGTGCTGCTCCAGGGTGTCACTTTTGTTTTCTTTGTGAATGTGGAGGGTTAGGTCAGAAGAGCCCCCAGGCCCCGTCCGGGGTTGCCGTGGTCCAGCTCCTGTCTCTGTCGGGCATGCGGCTGCGTTCTTTCTCCAGTGTGTTCCCTGCATCAGGCCTGCATTTCACGCCTTTTCCTTGGGCCCTGCCCTACCTTTCTCTGCTGCTTCTGCTGCAGGCCATATGTTTACCTTCTCCTGCTTCCTGGCTGGCTCTCCCGTGACACTGATATTTTCTGCTAAAGAATAGCTCCTCCTCCCCGCCTGGCCAGTGAGGGCAGGGAGAGAAGGGAGGCGGGGAAGGGGCATCAACTGAAGGTCAGTCTGTCATTGCAACGTGGGCAGAATGGGCAGAGGCACTGGCAACTCCTTGCCAGGCTGGAGGCCAGTGGAGCAGAATGATGGGGAGAGGGAGCAGGGTCCCCCAGAGCCAGCCAGCTTGGCCAGGTGATGAATCTCTGCTAATTCAGCCTCATTTCCTGGAAACTGCCCAACTGCTGCTCACCTCCGCTGAAAGGGATGAAGCACTGATGTGGGGGGACAGTCTGAAAGTGTGACTACGTGAAGATCTGGAGTAGGAAGAAGCTTGTTTCCTCCCCGACATCAGGGCTGTTGCCAGACATCCAAGCTGTCATTTTGGCGAGGTTACAAGACCTGGCTACTCTGATGGAAGAACTTGCTCATTACCTGGCAGCCCAGTGGTCCCAGCCATCTGCTCAGTTTGCCCCCTCACAAGATGGCAAAGCAGATTTCACAAGGCACAGCATCACCGCGCCAGAGGCTGAGTAGGAGGTCTCTATTCAAGACCAGAGGGAAAGAGCACCAGCCTTCCTAGAAGGTGTGCCGGAGGCCTGGAAAGTCACTGCAGGTGGCAGTGCACACAGGAAGGCGCTCACAGGCAGCACCCCTGGACCTTGTCCAAGACGATGTCCTCCATTCTAGAGTCACTTGGTTTGTGGCCCTTGAGTACACCTCTGTTCACATGCGCACCGGTTCACTGCTGCCCGGCTGAGCGTTCTCAGTGCAGCCTGGGCTGTTTGGTGCCACTGCTGAGAAGAGAGAGCTCAAGAGCCACAAGTGTGGGGTCTGATCTCTGGAGTTTAAGGTCCTTGAAAGTCTCCGGCCTTGTCCAGCTCCCCACAGAGCTCAGAGGAGTTTTATCCAGGTAGAAGGTGCACTGCTGCATAATGTTTTCCCTCCAGGTCCAGTGAGTCATGTTCAAATAGTTTCAGGGTGATGCCAGATGGGACCCTGGAATCAGAGCGGCTTAGGGCATTAAACGTTTATTTCTCAGTCCAGTTGGCAGCAGGGACTGGAAACCTGGGTTTCTGTGTTCAGGGCTGAAGTTTTCAGAGTTTCCACCTTCAACATGGGTCCTTTACGGCTGATTAGGGCAGAACAAGGAGAAAGGGGCAGGGAGGCCAGGCCACACACAGCAGGTGTAGGGAGCCCCGGCCTCTGTGTGGCCTTCCCTCCGCACACCTGTCAGAGACCCGCATCAGCTGCATGGCATGCTAGCTGCAAGAGAGGCTGAAAATCCAGTCCAAGCTTTGACTGCAAGGAGAAAAAGCAAATAGAATAATACTGTGTCACTGCCACAGACAGTATGAGGATTCACTTTTAGCAGCTCGTCTCTAGGTTTTGGTATAGTCTCCCCCATCTATCTATCCATCTTGCATAGGTTCATGATCATCTCTATGATCCATCCTTCTTTACCATCTGTTGTAGAACATTGAGCACCCATGTGACAGGTCCCAAAACAAAGCCAAAATCTTACCTCTTACATCAACTTACATCTGGCAGCTAGCTGATCATGTGGGTTCCACTCATCCTAGCAGCCCCAAACCTGGGATAATCACCCTCCTGAGCCTGTCCTTTCCCCTGACCTTTCTATAGCTGTGTCTTACTCAGCTGTGTCTCCAAGATATTTACATTTTCATTTGAATTGTCTTTGACTTTGTGAACAGACTCATACTTGTGCTCTGCAGACTGACTTTCTCATGTGAATATTAGACTGCTGTAATCCATCAGTGTTCTGGTATGTTATGCATCATTCACGTTCTGGCTGTACCTTGGTTCATTCATCTTGCCTCCAATATGTGCACATTTGGGCACAGTCCTGCGTCATCATCCTCTACATGCCTCCTATCGTACATGAGCAAGAGTTTTTCATGTCCAAAACTAAGGATGTGGTAACTGGATTATTTTCAATTTAGTAAAACACTGCTTATCTCTCAACTTCTCCTCTTGTCAAGGATGCAAAGAAGATCCTGTGACCTCAGTGTGCCCAGCACCTCAGAGACCCTGGGACCCTGGAATCAGAGTGGCTCAGTAGAGCAGTGTCTGCTCTCAGAGAGCGACATTTGAACTTTCTTAATCCTTGTTCATAGACGAGCATACGGAGCACACAAGAACCTTTGTGCGCTTGCCTTCCCCGGCAGCTGCCTCCCCTTGGTGATTTTCACCACTTCCTGCTGCCCCCCGAGCTGGAAGGCCCGCAAGCCCTGCAGTCTTCTCCCAGCCATAAAGGGCTGCATGGACGGGACGCCCCACAAGTACCCCTTACCACACATACAAGGGGAGGAGCGAATCCTTCCCCTCACCCTGCAGTGTTGTAACTCCTCAGCCTTGCCTGTGGCCGCTCTACCTGCTTTCCAGTTTTGCTGATGTTGCGGGGGGTGGGGAAGGGGCAGGAGTCAGCTCAGGACGCAGGAGTTTGTCTCCCTGGGAGAAGGCACATGTCAGTGCTCAGCTGTGAAGACTGTAGCTGAAGGGGCTGCAGACGGATGGCCCGAGCTGTATTTGGAGAGTGGGTCTCAGCAACAGTCATAGTTTTCCCTGCAGCAGCCTGGTCCTCTCACCGCCACGCCTTCATCTATGGCTGCATCTAGGGCCGAACTGTGCTCTGCCCTGGGGTGAGACCCGCGCTGACACCTACGCTCAGTCTGTCTGGCTCAGTAGAGCAGTGCTGGGAAAATAAATCATGGGAGCAAGTTAAGTGGTGGAATGCTTACTTTTACCCTGCATTTTCAAAGGCTTGTGGCCATCAGTCAAAAGGGCTGCGTAATCTCTCAGCTTGTTAGGAAGCGCTGCCAGTCTCAAGCCTGCACCTGCCTTGCTCAGGTAGCTGGTGCTCTGTAGGGGTGAAAATCCAGCTGGCTTTCTGCTTGGGGAGGGGGAGGGGCGGGACCGGTTCTTCCCAGTGTGGAGAGGCTTTTCTGCCTCAGGGCTCAGTCCTTTAATTTGATGGAATGAGCGACAGAAAACACAAGGCACGCGTGTTACTCCCCCGTGTTCCCTCCCGCTTTCTCTGTGGGCCTCCGACTCTCGCCTTGTGACGTGGGCTCTGATTCTGCTCTGACTTGAACTGGTAAAAGCCTGAAGAGCCAGGCTCTCCATCCTCCACCTGCGGCCCTCTGAAGTGCAGAAGGGGAAGGCCGTGCTTCAGGCTCACTGCAGTCACGGAAGGTGCTGGAGTAGCCCATGAGGGTCCTGCAGAAGCCAGCAGAGCCGTCCTGGCAGTAGTGCCTGTCATGATGCCTGGTCTGCCAGCTGGCTGCAGTCAGCTCGCCTGCACTCCTGCCAGACCTTGGGCTCTCCCTAGACCTGCCCTTAAGAGCTCCTTTTGGAAATCTTGCTAGAATTTCATCCTCTGGAATCTACCAGCCCTGCCTGATGGGGATTCACATTGCTAGCCTTATTGTTAGGTGGAGGCAGAGGTCCAGTTCTGAAATCTTAGCCAGACCCTGGCGCCAGCAGAGGTCTAGAGTGACTTGCACGGCACGTGGGAGTGCCAGGGCCTGTTTCTGAGGAAGAGCGAGACAGGAGGCCTGTGTTGATACACTTGATCTCAGCCAAAAGCCTGAGCAGCGACGGGCCTGGGTTTCTGTATGTGATCCTTGCTGGATCCCAGGATGTGGGTCTCCTGCGGGGTCGCAGAACCATGAAGGTTGTCCACGGTCACATATCCAGGGTCACTAACACCACTAACTCACTGACAATAAATAATCACTAGAGCCCATTCTCGCTACAGAGGGAGATCAAGTGAGGCTGCATAATGTCCTAGACTTACACAGAGGCTGTTTGGTGAATGACAAATTCGAGGGATTTACATGGAATCGCATAGAAGATGTGAAGCGCTGGCCAGGGCTGGCCAGCACCAACGCCACTTATCTCCCGAGGTCTGCAATTCAGACTCGTCCATCTAGACAGAGGACCAAAGATCCGTGAATGCAGAGGTGGCACAGACCCGGGCATGCCCACCATGGCGGTGGTGGCACAGAGTGCCGTCCTGCAAGCTGTGTGCGTGTGCTGTGCCCCTTCCAGATGCCGTCAGGCCGGCTCAGGCCGTGTGATCAAGAAGGGTGGATTTGGTTCTGTGGCCCAGGGTGGGGGTGAGACGAGCATGTACAGCAGTGGCAGATGCCTCTGAGTCAGGAATCACACAGCCTGCTGTACAGGGAAGAGAAACGCGCCATCAAAAGGCGATTATTCAGGTGGTGTGAGTCAGCTACGCAGTGCCTGGCGATGCCAAGTGAAGTGGTGTGGGGAGCCGCTCTCTTCCTCTGTCTGTCTGTTTCTTTTTCTCTCTGTCTCTTTCCTTGTCTCTCCCTCCAGAGCTCGGGCATCTCAGCCGAGCTGGCACCTGGGAGACATCTGGGGAGAGGCCTAGACTGCCAGGTCCTTTTATCTGAGCGAGACTGGTCATGGGGAAGGAGCACCAGCTCAGAAGAAAGGCTTCCATGCCAACAGTCAGGGAGCTGACGTTCTCGAGCTGGTGGGTGTCTGACCTTCGCTCTGCTCACAGCCCCCGCTCCGTGACGTCCTGCCTGCGGACAGACACGTGCGATGACTTAGACGAAGGTGCGCTGGCGGCCGCAGCCCGGAGCAGGTCCCGACTTCCTCCTGTGTGCTGCCTGGTGCTCTGGCTTGCCTGCCACCCCTGCTCTGGCCTGTCTTCACAGAAGACCAGAATGCATCCGTTTCTGGAGCACTTCTCTTTTCTTTTCTTCCTGAGGCTGTTTGGTCTACTGCCATGGCAACCAGCTTGTGTTACTCCTTCCCTTTGAGGGAGGAACTGTGGGGACCCGCAGGCCCCCCGGCCCCTCCCTTGAGGCCCAGGGCAGTGGCGGAGAGCCCATGCATGACCTGCAGATTACAGTTTTTCTTTTAAGGCAGAACATGTTCATGTAGAGTGTTTCTCTGAACTAAGGCCTCAGCGGTGGGTTCGGCTCCAGCGCTGGGCTCTGCGGTGAGGCCGGCGTCTCAGTGCAGCGCGGCTGCGGGGCCAGAGCAGGGGTGAGGCGGCGCTGCCCGGGTGTTCTGCAGGCCCCGCTCTGCGCCCAAATCTCTGTCCTGTGCTGGGAAGGCCAGGGAGGAAGGATCTTCCACAGGACGGCTCAGGCAATGCCCTGAAAGAGGAAGGCAGCAAAATCATAGGCTATGTTACTGTGACAGTAATAAAGAAAAAAAGGAAACAAAGATTGTATGTGTATAGGGGGTGGGGGGCTGCAGGGCGGGGGGACAAGGGACAATGAGAATCAAGTCATGTCATATTCTGGTACAAACTCTCAATGTTGAATGCGATGATAATATGTATTCATAGTGTACCAATAAAGATTTAAATTAAAAAAAAAATCATAGACTAGCCAGTCAAGGGCAGAGGTGGGTTCCAGGCCAGCCCTCATCTTCATACTTCCCCCTTTACTGAGCAGTTTTGTCTTCTCCAGTATTAACAAAGTAAACAGAAATAATTTCAGCTGCTATTTGGACATTGCAAGTGTTTTTTTTTTTTTGAGATAGAGTCTCAGTTTTGTAGTTCAGGCTGGCCCCGAGCTCAGCCTCAAACTCACGTCACAGCAGTCCTCCTGCCTCTGCCTCCCAAGTACTGGGATTATAGGTGTGAGCCACCACACCCGGCACTGTGGTATGTGGTTCTGATTGCTGGTGGACATGTGTGTCCATGCCTGACATTGTTATAGGTGTTTACCAGGGGTCAGACTCGGGCCCCTGCCCTTGCAAGGCAGATGCTGGAACCGCTGAGCTAACTCCCTGGCCCAGACATCACAGTTTTTAAATATGGGCGATTTTAAGCCCCAGTGGAGTCCTTTGTGTCTGTTTCACATTCCTAAGTAGGAGGCAGGTGGCATTTTTAGTCTACTTTTCAGTGTGTCCACACTGAAGGACTTAGAAATTCAGCCTCTCAGTGCTGGGTCCCAGGAAACAGGGCCAGAGCTCAGGAAAGTGGCCCGATGGTTTGGTGTGGGGGGGTGCCGGCACAGGGCTTATGACAGAGGTCCAGGGTGTGACCAGGAGAGACCGATGTGGAGGGGAACGGCGGCTCCTTGGGTGTCAGACTGCGCTGGAGGGCGGCAGTGGTACTGGTTCTGAGGGGATCAGTGGCAGAGGCCCAGCGTCTCTGAGGATGTACCAGCAGAAGAAGAGTGTGCAGAAAGATGCTCGGGTGACCCAGAAGGGGCTCTGGACACGGGTTGTGAGCAGCTTCTAGAGTGCTCCCTGCTCAGCTCGGGCCTCACTGTCTCCTGGGGAGGGAGGCTCCCTGATTTTCCTGTCAGATGTTTCCGTGGCCCTTGGAGAGGCAGCCGGGATCAGACTGAGTTGGGGCAAGGGTTTCATTTGGGCCTTGGTCTCGGGAATGACTGTACCCAGGAGCTCCCTCTGGGCAATTACTCAGCTTCTAAGCCTTGGTTTCTTCCCTGGAAAACAAGGCTTGTCAGTCTGCACACCTCTCAAGGGAGATAAATTGGGCAGCGTGTGTAAAGCCCTTAGCACAGCCTAGACTGGAAAACAGTTGAGTGAATCTTAATTCCTTGCAGGTGAGAAGCGTTGCAAAGGGTCAAGCGCCACTGCGACCATCTTTAGAGGAGCCACAGTCCCAGTGCTGGAGAGCTCGCAACGTCATACCGAGCAGCAGTTTAGGAGTACATCAGGGCTGTAGGAAGGGCAGGGGGAAGCTCTTTGGTTGAGAGTGACACTACTCTTGGGTTCCACCCTAATGAATAGGCTATCGAAAAGGAAGAATGGCAGCGGGGATTTTTAGTTATTCTGAGTGAACTTCATGGTGACAAATGCTCCAGCCAAAGACAGGGCCCCTCAGGAGAGATCCCAAGCCAAAAGCGTGTCCCCCCAGGTGCTGGGGTGGAGGAAGCGCCACCCGGCGTGTCATCAGGGTGGCTGCCCTGGCTGTGGGCTCAGACCGCGTGGGTCTCTGCCACAGCCTACCGGCAGGGAAGCAGGTCACAGAGAGGAGTGTCGCAGGAGGGAGAGGGGCTGGAACAAAGTTCTGTCAGACTCCGTCTGTCAGTGTCAGCACCTTCGACAGAGGAAAATAGATCCTAAGCGTCTTGTGAAGTGGGGTCTTCACGGGCGCGAGGCCCGAGCATCAGCTGGGGGCGGGAGCTGCCGGCTGCACGGCAGTGGAGACGAGCCATTTCTGGGGTGCTGTTGCCAACACAAAAGAGGACGATAATGGCAGTACCAGCTACGATTTCAGCATGACTGTGTGGTCTCCCCTCTTAGCCTCTAGTGCGGTTCTGTTAAATATTTACCACAGCCCTCTGAAAATAAGAATAATGGTAAGACAAAATTAATAATCTTACTAACGACGGTGGCAATATTGGCTTCTCAAGTGTCTGCCAAATACCACAGTCTGTTTCTGTGCTTTATCTGCATCATTCCTAATGCATACAGTAACACTGTGGGAATTTTCCCTGTTTCCCAAATTTGCAACATAGAGTATTAACCACTGTGGTTACAGTGAGCCACGGGCCTGCCCTCAGTTACAGGCACAGGGCTCAGAGGGACAGCGTCGCTAGCTGGACAGCTGGTTTCTGAGCACCAAAACCTGATGGGAAGTGATGTTTTGTGCCTTGAATACCTCTGTGTAGGTTTCGAGATCTCGAGTCCATGTTGTTTACACACCACCGGAAATGGAGTGGGGCCCATGAGCGCACCAGCAGGAACCCAGTGACGCTGTGTGGGCTTCTGAGCGTGGCCGGTCAGCTCCAGCGATGGGGGTGGGGAGGGGTGGGATGAGCCAGGCGACTCTTCCACATACCCCAGGTTTCTCCCATTTGAGCCTATATTTTTCCAGTTCTCTTGGGAAGAGAGAGAGGCCTGACATTCGCCACTGAGGACCCTAGAAAAGGCCATTCTTCACGACCGTGAGAGACATTTAGGCCCTAATGATTGCCCCGTCTCTCTCTCTTCAGTGCAGGCCTCCAACTTCTTTTCTTTCTTGCGTTTTTCTGCTTTCACCCTTACGTTTTGTTCTCCCAGATTATCCCCTACCACTGCTCCTGCTGGATATCTTCTTGTGTCTACTGGCAGTAATGTTTTTCTTTGTGTGAGAGAAAAGAATTAGCTTCTGAGTTGGAACCCGTTTCACTCCGCTGTAATCCTAATCATCTTCCAATTTTCAACTCGTATGCAACCTGCTAGAAGAATGCTCTGATAAGCTCTCCTGTCTGCACAAACGCTCTGGATAATTTTTCCGTCTGGTTACATCCACGTCTGGGGCACTTGTCTGTGTGTGTGTCTTCTCGCCCACTGTCCCGTGAGGGCTGGGACACAGCGTCGTGTCTTCTCAGTGCCTCACATGTACTATGTCCTTGAGAGTCATTATGAAGTAAATAAAAGCCGCCATATTTCCTTTGTTTGTCATGCCTGGCTGCATGTCCAGTTGTGCGTCCCTGCTCCCTGTTCGGCAGATTTGTTGGAACGTGTACATGTGAGGTATGGAAGGAGAATCTGAGCAGACCCTGACAGGCGCCTCCTTCAGGTCTGGGTCTCTGCTGCATTCCAGGTGGCACAGTCCTGTGCGGACGCTGAAGAGCAATGGAGAGGTCGTTCATGGCCGCAGGGGCTGTGTGTGCGGAGAGGCTGGGCTTGGCCACAGTGAGGAAGCTTTCTTGCTTGCCTGTTCCCGAAGTGGGGGTCATCATATGCTGCCTCCCATGGGTCTTGTATGGGTGCGTTTTCCCAGTCTTGTTCCAGCTGCTGGTGAAGGCCTGCCTTCTCTGGAATATAGACAAGGCCAAGAAAGGGCTGCTTGCTTTGTCTTCTTTTTCTTGTGCACCATTTTTGTGCTGAAGACCAGGGAAACTGAGAATCCTGTTCCAGACAAGTCAGAGGGGGAGCCCAGTGACAGTTTTCCCTTCCAGGAATCCCAGCCTTTGAACTGTAGATCAGACACCCTGGTTGTTTAACCTGCCCTACCCAGATAGTTCTCTTTTCTTGGAGAAAAGAGACCTTATGCACCTTATGCACAGACCAGCCTGACACTTGTCCACTAATTGTCTCCCACTGGAATTTAGCTCGCTCAGGTATTTCACACGTCTTGTAGATGCAGAAGGGTCTTTATTGCCTTTTATATTGCATATGGACTCCCTCAAATCATTATTCTTATATGAAACAGTGAAATAAGCCATGATATTTTCTCTTCCTTTGAAGTTTTTTTAGTATACACATTTTATATTCTGCCTTTAAAGCTATTTCTGCCGCACAGCTGCTTTACCAAGACACAGACTCCTACGGCCCTGCTTGGTCCAACATGTACCTTGAATATCTTTTCACAGTGCTTGATTTCTGCAGTTGGTTGTATAATGAGGAAGGAGAGTGTGCGGGGAGTTTGGAGATTCCTATTAACCAGGTCACCCGTGAATCTATCTTTGTGCGCTTCTTTATTAGAAATAGCAGGGAACACGATCATATTTAAACATAACCACTTATAGGAACTTGGCTTTAAAAATACACCTTACAAAGTTTTCTTTTCCTATTTAGTGTTTCAAAATATTATACTCCATTTTCCTATCGTCAGAACTATTCTTCTCCATTTTTATTCTGGGATTTGAATGGAGACCACTAAAAATGACAGTTGCTGTTTAAATATAGTCAGTTGGATTTTTCAACCCTCTGCCTCAGGTAGACCATTTTTGGATGCCTCATTCTGGTCTTGGCCCTGCTGGTGAGGACAGACTATGGTGCAGCAGACACAGCTGTGATGGTGAGGGACAGACCTTGGGAACAGATGAAAGAGAGTTATCTTCAAAAACCTTGATGGAGGAAATCTCACAAAAAAGAGAATAAGACTATTTTGCAGTGTACCTAAGACAAAATCAATGAATGAAAGCTACAGTGAGACATACTTGATTCACCTCCAGAAAACCCTAAAACCCAGAGTGCCCAGGCTCTCTTGAGCAGGTAGCCTGTGAGGGAGACAGTGAACGCACCGGCCCTTCAGGTGCTCGCTGGTCCCCAGGCCAACAGAACCATTGGTGGGAGTGGAACTTCCAGAAATAAAAGGTCCCCATCAGCACGAGGCTCGGTGGTCCTTAGTATCTGGCATAAAGCGTTGCTTTAGGTAGCGATGAAGCAGACAGACGCTGATTCCTTTAAACTGCTGAGGACAGATGCCCTGAATGTGTCATTATGGCCAAGGACAAGGGTGGAAAACAAATTTCAAGTGGTCAAGGCAGGCAGCCTGTTACACTGACAGATCCTTCAGTTACTTAGCTTAGCTATTGAGATGGCTGAAAAATCACTTAAAATGGATCACTCATAATTCATTTTTTTGTGTATTGCTTAAGAACTGATCAACATTTTTGGATTTTATTTTTTAGGGTGCCAGGAACCCTGTTGGGCATTTGTGAGAAAATTACAAACTGGCCAGTTGCTACGGTAGCATCAAGGCTGGGGAGACCTGTCCTGATGTGGGCGCCCCCCTGCCCCTGTGAGGTCCTGGCTTTTCATAGGGTTAGTGACCTTTATTGCAGGCAAGCAGTGGACTCACTTTCCTTTCCTTTCTCTTGATTCTCCTTCAGCCTGATGAAGTCCTCTGATATCGATCAGGATTTATTCACGGACAGTTACTGCAAGGTGTGCAGTGCACAGCTGATATCAGAGTCGCAGCGCGTGGCCCACTACGAGGTAAGGAGTCACTCACTCAGGTTTGAGGGGAAGGGGTCCCGGACACAGGTCAAGGACACCCCTCTGGGGCCTGGGCAGCGCTTCCGGCCTGCAGCGTGTCTGGACGTGCAGGGTGATGTGTCTGCGGGGCAGGGCTGAAGGTCGCAGACATCGTTCCAGGGCCTGGTGGCGTCACATATTCTTTTTTTAATTGTGTAACACAGTTTGCAAGACTTACAGGCTTCTCTGCCTGTTCTGTCATCCCTTCATGGAAGAGGCAGGAGGCCGTAGGCCTAGCTTCGCTTGGACCGGATCCTGAGGATGAGATTGGGAGTCTTACTAGGCAACGGGGGAGACACGCTGTGTGAGGGTGTCAGCAAGGACGGGAGCTTAATATCTACTGAGATTCCTTCACCCCGATGGCTGATGCTCTAAGTTAGTGTCCCATGGCGTGGAGATGTCCCCCACAGAACTGTGGCAAAGTTCTGACACCCAGATACTCCCAAAGGACATAGTTCAGGGGTTTCTGGCTGCTTAACGGGAAGAACCAGTGGCTTAGTTTTGTCTTCCAGGGCAGAGAGGCCGAGGCAGAGGAATGAAGGGAGGGGGCTGGGTCCGGGCGCTCAGCGCTTCAGGGGATCTGTTCTCCGGAGATGTAGGGTAGAGGAGCAAGAGTTTTGAAGTATAATAACCTGTAATGATTTTAGACCGCAGGGTTCGGCCCTCTATTTCCTTTGGAAACTGATGAATCTAGCAAAGGCCAGTTGTCACTGTCACTCACAAGACTCCTCTGGGCCTCAGATTTCCCCATGTATCATGAAAATAATAGTAACACACGAATACACAGCCGCAGGATGGTGGAAGGCTCCCGCCTGCACCTGGAGTTCTGTGGCAACCAAATGACATCTATGCAATCATTATTTTTGGAAATGTCTGGGAAGCTATAATGTCTTCCAAACATGCAAATCTGTGCTATTATCCATTATGAATTCTTTTGCAGCAAGGTTATGATGAAAGAAAATAAAACTTGCTCTACAGAGAATGCTTTTAAAATGAGCATCTGTCAAAAAAATTAATGTACTCATCCCTCAGTATCCACAGGGGACTGGCGCCAGGACCTACAAAATCTTCTGAAATCCGCAGAAATTTAAATCCTTTGCTAAATGGTAGAGTATTAATACAGACTCTACACACAGCCTCTCATGTGCTTCACATCATCGCTAGGCTACCCACAGGCCCGGGGCGGTGCCTGCACCTCCCTTCATTTGCATGGATTCGGCAAAGTACTGGTTTGTGGCAAACTCAAACTTAGGTTTTGCTTTTTGGAGCTACCTGGATTACTTTTTTGAATGCTTTTGTTCTATGGTGAGTTGAGTCCGCAGATACAGAGGCCACCGGGCTGGAGGGCAGACCATATATTCTTTTGTCAAAAGGCAAACGAGTATTGGAAGGATAAATGGCACATTATCTAATGAGAGGAGGTCCGCTTTGTTGAAAGTAATAACCTTTGTGTTTTCTGTGGATACTTTTTGTTTTTTTGAGACAGGGTCTTGCTTATAGTTTAGGCTGGCCCTGAGCTCACTCTGTAGCCCAGGCAAGCTTTAAACTCACAGAAATCCTCCTGCCTCTGCCTCTTGAGTGCTGGATTACAGGCGTGATCCACCACGCCCGGCACTGTGGTGTGTGGTACTGATTGCTGGTGGGCGTGAGTCACCATGCCTGGCATTGTTGTATGTTGTTACTGGAGTTCAAATCTGGGCCCCAGACAGGCTCTGAAACCACTGAGCTAAATTCCCGGCCCCAACTGTGGATATTTTTATAAACCGTATGGCTTTATTAATATTAACTCCTTAGCTAAGAATTGGGAGAACTGGTTGTTGCTCTGGATTACATGGCTCCCTGTTAGTTCTTTACTACGTATTTGTTGTTTATTTTTAATTGTTTTTCCATATTTATAGTAGCAAAGGCAGAGTTTTATTCACTTGCCCTCCAAAATTTCTGGCACATACATATAGGTATTTAATTAGCATTTGTGGAAGGGGTGGTTGTGTTTCAAAAAAGTGCTGGTGACATTTGTCCATTATTTCTTTGGTACTTGAGCTAGAAAATAAACATCAGAACAGTGGCAATAACAATACAAATTTTTGAAGAAGCTCAATTAAGAATTCAGTCATTGGATTCTGTCTTTCCCCATTGCTCTATATTAGTATTAGTTGTTATTGAAGAATCCAAGCCTAGATCAGAAATGTCTCTGCTTGCAAGAAACTCATCAGTGTCACTGAGAGGAAAAAGTCACAGATGTGGCACAAGTACCTGTAGAATGTTGAGTTGATCTGAAGAATTCTGCTGCCTGCTTCTGCAGCTGCTGTTCTATTTTGATGTACACCATGTATCAGTTCTTTTGTGCTTTTGGCTCCCTGATATGTGCCACGTGGAGGTATTAAATTTATAGACCTTATCATACTCCAAGTTCCAAAGAGTAAGCCGTCATAGTGATATCAAATGATTCTTAATAGGGTAAAGACTAGTAGGATCAAGAAAGGCTTGGTGGAGGAATGCAAACTAAAACAACCCTGAGATTTCATCTTACTCCAGAAAGAATGGCTGTCATCAACAAATCAACTAAGAAATGCTGACAAAGGTTCTGGGAAAGAGGAACCCTTCTACACTGTGGGTGGGAATGCAAAGTGGAGCAGTCACCATGGAAATCAGTGTGGAGATTCTTCAAAAACCTAAGTGCACGAGTTCTACTTGATCCAAGTACTGCCCTTCTAGGTTTCTTCTTGAAAGCATTAAAGATATTGTATTACAGTCAAACATGTTTATAGCAGCACATCTCATAATAGTGAAATCTTAGAAGCAGTTTATATGTCCATCAAAAAATGAGTGGATAAAGAAAATATGGTACTTATACAGAGTTGAGTATTACCATGCCATATAGAACGATAAAGTTCAGTCATTTGTAGGAAATGGATATGTTTTGAGACTGTATTGTTCTGTAAAAGAAATTAGACACACAAGCTTAAATATTAGATAGTTTCTCTTGCATGAGAAACCCAAAGTATTAATTAAAGGAAGTATAAATTTAAAAAGTATAAATTAAAGAAGGCAAAATAAAAGGTAGATATTAGGAAATGGAGATTGAATTTTTTTTTTTAAAAGGTTTTTTGAGACAGGGTCTCGCTTTGTAGTTTAGGCTGGCCCTGAGCTCAGCCTCACACTCACATCACAGCAATCCTCCTGCCTCTGCCTCCCGAGTGCTGGGATGTCAGGCGTGAGCCACCACGCCCGGCACTGTGGTGTGTGGTACTGACTGTGGCTGGGTGTGAGTCTGCACACCCAATATTGTTATGTGGTTACCGGGGATCGAACCCAGGCCCTTGCGCTTGCAAGACAGGCGCGGGAACCACTGAGCTATTTCCCTGGCCCAGGAGATTGAATTGTTATGAAAGGGAGAGGGATGTAAGATAGAGGGAAGAAGGATGGAAGAGGGGAGGAGGATAATGAAGATGGGTTATGTCCATGTCCTTATTCTCCACTATGAATGTAATCATTATGCATGAAAAATCATATGATGTTTAAATGAATGTGTCTGACTTATTTCACTCAAGGTGCATTCATTTTCCTACAAATTTATTCTTCGTCGTGGATGAGTACTATTCCACTCTATATGAACATCCCCTCTTCCTTCTCCGTTCATCTATTGATTACACTTATAAGCTACTTCCATGATCCAGCCTTTATGAGTGATGCTGGTATGAACATGGGTATGCACGTGTGACTGTAACATGGTGCTTTAGACTCTTTCAGGAAGATACTTACAAGGGGGATGGTTTGTTAAGGAGGCCGTCTTCCTTCCAGCCTTGTTTTTGGCCCTTTTGCCAAGGATCAGATAGCAGACAGTCCTTGGGGTTGTTTTGCCTTCCCTGCTTTGTTCCGTTGAACTGTGTCTGCTTCCATGCATGTACCAGACCTTTTAATCAGTGGAACTTTGTAATGCAATTTCAGGTCTGGGTTTTGGATACCACCTCCTTTTGTTTGTTGCTGGAGACTGTTTTGTTATTCTGGGTCTCTTCTGGTTCCCTGTGAATTTTAAGGCTATTTTCCTGAGTTATGTAAATGACGTTGGTATTTTTATTAAAATGGAGTTAAATCTGTATATCACTTTTGAGCATATGGCCATTTTGACAATATTGGTTCTGTCTGTCTAGGGTCATGAGGCATCTTTCCAATTTCTGATGCTCTCTTTGATCTCCTTTTTTAGAGCACTGTGGTTTTCTTGGTAGGCATCTTTTACTTTCTTGGTTAGATTAATTCTTAAGTAATTAATTTTTCTTGGTGCAGTTTTGAGTGGTATTTTTTCTAAGTGAGTTCATTATTGGTGTACAGGAACACTACTGATTTTTCTGTGTTGATTTTGTATCCTGCTGCATCACTGAATTTGATAATTAATTCCAGGAGTTTCTTAATAGAATTTTTTTTGCATTTTTATGTAGAGAATCACGTCATCTACATAATGAGAATTTGACTTCTTCCTTTTCTATTCATATCGCTTCTATTTCTTTCTCTTGCCTGATTGTTCTGCCTAGTGTTTGAAGTACTATATTGAACAGGAATGGTGATAGTAGATGTCTTTGTCTGCTTCCTGATTTTACAGATAAAGATTTTTGCAGATTTTCCCCATTTAATATGTGTTGCCAATAGGTTTTCCAAAAGTAGCTTTTATAGGATTGAGGTCAGAACCTTCTGTGCCTAGTTTCTTTCATCATGAATGGATCTTGGATTTTGTCAGAGCTACTTACTGCAACTTTTGAGGTGACTGTGTGATTTTTGTCTGCTTTTGTTTTGTCACGGATTTCATTTATTGATTTGCATATGCTACCCCACACTGTGTGCTTGGGAAGAACCCTGTACGGTCATGGTGCTTGACGTTTCTGATGATTTGCTGCACTCTGTTTGTTACTACGATGTTGAAGATCTTAGTCCGTAAAGTCATGAAAGAGGTTGACTTGTTCTTTTTAGTTGGCTTCTTGTTTTGTCTTAAATCAGGGTAATGCTAGATTTTAGGAATGATTTTGGGAGTTCTGCTTCCCTTTCAGTTACTTTAAGAAATTTGAGGATTATTTGCTTTAGATTTTTCCTTGAAGTTTTTGTACATTTCAGTGTTGAGTCTATTGAGTCTTGCGTGTGTGTGTTTTTTTTTTTTTAAATTGGTACATTTTTCTTTAGCTCCTTCAGTTTAATTGCCTATTATTGCATTATTCAGGATCTTTATATCTTCTTGGTTTGGTTTTGATAATTCATGTATATCCAGGAGTCTATTAATTTCTTCTGGATTCTCCAGTGAATTGGACTACAGGTTTTCAAAGTAGTTACTAATAATATCAATTTCAGTGATGTTCATTGTGACTTTATTTTTATAATTTGTAATTCCATTGACTTGGGTCCTTTCTTTCCTGTGTTTAGTAAGATTGGTGAAGGATCTGTCTAGTTTGTTTATTCTTTTGTTATTCTGTTTGATCCATTGATTCTTTGTATTGTCTTTTAAATCACAATTGCATTAATTTCTGCTCTGGTCTTTATAATTTCCTTTTTATAATAGCTTTGAATCTGGATTGCTCTTGTTTTCTAGAATCTTAAAGTACATATTTAGTTTATTTATTTGGATTCACTGTGTTTTTCTGATATGGGAATTCATGGCTATCAGCTACCTTCTTAGGGCTGCTTTCATTGTGTCCCTAGGTGTTGGTATGTGGTACTAGCATAATCATTCCATTCTAGCAACTGTCTAACTCTTCCCTGAATTTGTCCTTTACATCACTCTTAAGAGTGTATTGTCAAATTTCCTTATGTTGGCACAATTTCTCTAGTTTCTTTTGCCATTAATTTCTAGATTCATTACACTGAGATCTCATGATATGCATAGAATAATTTCAATCATTTGCGTTTACCTAAGCTACTTTATGTATTTCTATGTGGTCTGTTTTGGAGAAAGTTCTGTGTACTGCTGTGGCCTCTCACCACAGCGGATGAGGCTCCTTTGGAGCCTGAGCTGAAACTTGTTAGGGGTCTGGTTACCCTGCTGTCTTTGTGATTGTCTTTTCTTGCTGTCTCCCATGTAGTCACTGTGGCAAGGTGGCCTAGAAACCCTGAAGTGTACTTGTTCTGTAGCTCAGTCTGGAACACCTGACCTTTCCTTATGTGGCTCCTGATTGAACCCTTTCAGGGATGGCAGGCAGTGGATCTCTTCTGCTTTAGCTCGCCTCGCAGATTCACTTCTACAGTAAACCTTGACTGTGCACTTTGTAATAGGCATGGGCTTTTCTTGGGGCCAGTGCTGCCGTCCTGATTTGCTGTTTCTCCCTGGAGCCGCTCACCCTCTCTGGACTTAACCTTGTGTCACGGAGACAGGTACCCCTCCACAAGAGCTGGGGGGACCTTTCCAAACTGCTTCATTCTTTCTCTGTGTGTTGTTCCATTTCTCCAGCTTCTTCATAGTTTCTAGTTTTCCTGTTAGCTCCTTACCAGTTCCAGACATCTTATTTCTTTTATTCTCTTCCCCAGTTGCTTTTCAGGTGTCTCGATTCCAGGTCCTGAGGACGCTATAGCCCGCTGCTGCGCTCTACTCTGCCATTTTGGCCTCTCTGTTTATTCTTTTATCTTACTGCTGAGAAAGTATGCAGGCTGATGGCCTCTTCTGATTGGTGAGAGTTGGGGTGCTGAGGCAGGCAGTATTGCTGTTGCCCATCCGTGCTGCCCGGCATTGCAGGAGCTGGACTTCGGTAGTGTCCAGGCTCCCTAGGCTTGCAAGTGACCTGCCGCTGAAGACACACCGAGTAACAAGACAAAGACAAGGAAGGGCCTCCGAAAAGAACTCCTGAGGAGAGACCTTCTTCCCGCTGTGCACTAACAATTGCTACCTCAGTATCACATATCTCTTGAAGTCATGGTGTGTTTAAGGTCTACTTGACTCTGTTAAAACTATTGGTGCCCTGGCCGGGGCTCAGGGAGTTCCTGCTATTCCTCATAATGTTGAATGGTGTTAACCTATTCTTGACTGTCTACTACTCTGTACTTCTGTTTCTTTGGCCATTTCATTTTATTGGAGACTGTATAAAATCTATATTTTTATATGTCCTTTTTTAAAATTTTTTGAGACAAGGTCTCACTTTGTAGCTCAGGCTGGTCCTGAACTCAGCCTCAAGCTCAGTAATCCTCCTGCCTCTGCCTCCTGAGTGCTGGGATTACAGCTGTGAGCCATCACACCTGGCATTGTGGTGTGTGGTACTGATTACTGGTGGGTGTGAGTCACCACACCTGGCATTGTTGTATATGGTGACTAGGGATCAAACTGTCGACCTTGTGCTTGCAAGGCAGGTGCCGGAACCACTGAGCTACATCCCCATCCCTATGTTCTTTTGTTTTATTCTAGCAGATCTAACATAGTCATCTTATCTTTTATCTTTATCGTTAGTCCAGATAGTTTGGAAGAAAAAAGAAGGAAGACCTAATAATGAAGGAGGCTTAGGTGAAGTAGAAATTGATAGGCCAAGGAGCACAGTGCTCAGGACGCACGTGTGCAGAGTGAGGTGGTCGTGAGATGGGGTGCGTAGCCTCACTGGTTAAGGATGTGTTGAGTATGCTGCGCAGCACGAGTGTTCATTTGCTGAGTGAGTGCAAGTGACATCCCTCAGTGGACAGTAGGTACCGGGCCGCAGCCCAGAGGCTGGAGCTCCGTCACGTGGTCTCACCTACCTGCAGGGCAGTCTAGGAAAAGTGAGGAAGTGAAGGGTGCTCAGCAAACCTGTAGCATCATCTGTCACAGCCCACCTTTCTGCACACGGATTACCCACCTCCTTCTTCCTCTGTGATGTGTGTCTCCTCTCCACATGAGTGATTCCAGTTCCTATGAGCAACTGGAATTTCACATCTCCAGCAGACGACTTCTCTGTGGACTGTGGCTATGACTCCTGTTGGTTCAGCGACCTCAAAGCCAAGAGAAGTGTTCAGCTCCTCACCGCACACCGTAGGGCAGTGATGACAGGAGCGCGTTGTCCTGCTCAGAAACAGAAGGAGCGAGGAGAAGGGGTGGACAGCCCGGTCTGCCGCGCAGTCAGCGCCCTGCAGGGCAGACATTGGGGATTTTCTTGGTAGTGAAGGGGCAAGTTCCCCAGGAGGGGCCCGATGCTCCTTCTCAGGGAGACATTTTCTTACTCACTCTGCAGGCCCTTGGGACTGGCCTCCAGAGCTGCACCTGTCTGCTGTCCCCTGGCTGCCTCTGGGATGGACCTTGGGTCCTGTAAGGTCCCAGGAGCTGCTTCTTTCTTAGATTACTTCTCCCCTGAGCTAAGAGTTACAGGCTTGGTCCAGAGACAATGCTGTGAGTTTAACCAGGCAATTTTACTGTTTTTTTTCTTTCCAGATCATTCAGAGAAGCCCGCCTTAAATATTCTAAAATTTAAAAATTCAGGATCATAGTCTTTTAGATAATATGGTCGCTCAGTAATATAGAAAGCTTATAATATGTTTTCTTTCAGAAATTTGCATGTGTCAGGAACCAGGTAATTCTCTGAGACTTAATTTCCAGTCCGCTTTATTGTATTCCTTCCTTACTACTGTGCTGCTTTCTTTTTTAATTTAATGGTGGGTACTTAGAGGTTATTTTCCAAAAAGTAGGTGGGAAGGTCACATCCTGAGCGAACTGCACAAAAAGCTGGAAACAGCGTTTGACTGAGAGGTCTTCTCAAACTCCGTTGCTCACGCGCGCTGTGCCAAATCCCTGTCAAATGCCTTCCCGTTTTTGAGTTCCTAAATTTCTGGGGTATCTCTTTTATTTTATTTGTCTCTTCTAATGAGTCAGTTACATTCCAACATTTTTTTTTCTATGAAGGAGCTGACAAATACCAATAACAGGCAATTGGTAACAAACTGTACATGGAAGTATTGTGTTCCTCCTTGTCCAGTTCTTCTAACCTGTCTCTTCCTCCTAGAATATAAGCATCTAATTTCCTAAAATGGTAGTGTATTAGTTACTTCCTTGTCACTGAGACAAGACACCCATGGTAAAGGAGGAGAGGTTTATTTGGCTCATGGTTTGCAGAGTTTCAGTCCACAGTTGGCTGGCTCCAAGGTGGCATGGTAGAGGAGCATCGTGGAGGAGAGGCAGCCCCGGGCTTGGCAGTAGGAGGAGAGGAGCTGAGGGAGAAGGAAGGGAGACAGACTTTTCCAGCCCCCACTCCCACTGACCTTCGTCCTCCAGCCAGGCCTCGCCCCCCGCAGCACGTTTAGTTCTAATCAGTGGACCCAGCCACTGTGTCACAGCCGCCCGGTCCAGTCAGCTCCCCAGAGCTCCCTCCGGCAGGGAGTGGCTGAGGCTCTGGCGGATACCTGGATACAGGGCTCTGGGGTGAGCTCCAGTCCGTGTGCTTTATAAGGACGGTGATGCGAGTTCTGCCAGGACTGCCCCTGAACTGCATGCCTCCTGTACCTGTGGTATGTGTGCCCGCCCCATACGCCATCCACCTGCCGTGTCAGTGTCATATGTGTAAGCTTTTTGCTAAGGACACATTCAGATTCTGTGTTCATCAAACAGATGATAGTAATCTAAGTGTCTTAGAAATAAAACTGTTTCTTGCCCACACTGTAGCCCATGGAGGCAAGTGGAGTATTTTGTGCCATAATGATTCAGAACTCACGCTGCAGTGGAGCCCTCGTCTCCGGTCCTGCCATTGCTCTGCCTGTCAACATCCAGCAGTATCCCGGGGGTAACAGGAAGCGCCAGGCCTCAAAGTGCAGCTGTGTATCCCCTACCCGCCCTGTGCCACTGGGAACTCAACCTCATATTCGCTTTTTACTGTAAAGAAGCTGGAAAATGTGGCTTCTCTGGGTGATCAGACTGGTGTAATGCAGCCCTGTGAGTGTGAGCTGTGTGCGATGCTGTGTGGGGGAGGCCGGGTATGGTGCAGGGGTGTTAGAAGTCCACCTCCACAGTGGAGCTGGAGAAGGAAGAGAGACCACAAAGGCTGTGATTTCCAGTGGAAGTGGCCTTGACAGACAGACGCACAAGATGCCCATTCATCAGTGTGAGGCGGGAGATGGAAACGAACCGCGAGCTGCCTGCAAGAAAGACACAGAGCAGCGTTCCTGAATTAGGACTTGCTCTGCATGTGCTTTGATTTACGTGGTCAAGTGCACAGTGTTCCATCTTGACGTGGCCGGTGTCCCGAGTGGCTGGCTGGTCTGCTCTCTGGCATCAGCCTGGGTGCTTGTCCTCTTGGGCTCTGTGGTTCTGGGATGGGGAACATCGGGCCCGCGCTGCACTGAGCGGGCGTCAGAGTAGCCTCCTGCGGGGTTTCCCACTGCAGAGCTGCGGTCTAGGGCACTTCACATGGCGTGCCTGGCTGAGTGGCCAGGTCTCTGTGGGCTCTGGACTCTTCTGCTATGCTTCCTGCTTTGCTGTCAGTGCCAGCTGCACAGCCAAGACTGGCAACTTGACGGGACCGGTGCGCACTCGTCCTCAGTACGGCTGCTCCCCTTCCCTTACTTTACTTCAGATTTGCATCTTTCAAATTTTTATCCTTTCGTATTACATTTAGGCATGTTTTTTTTATATGTTTTAAAGTCTTTAAAGGAAGTGGTAGAACATAAGTATGTAAAAACTTAATTATTTGATCTTAGCATTTTACTCATTTTTTGAAAAGATGATGAACTCACAATTCAGTGGGCGTGGGCCACGAGAAGGTAAAGAGATACGCGGCGTTCCTGTTTCTTAGCTTCTCCTCAGGAAACCAGTGACCAGTTTTCTTTGACACTGTCTATTTATATAGCTTCAGCTTGATTTCCATTTTATGTTTTTCACAAGTGGGAACTTGCTATCACCTTGTTTTAGATTGGTTTTAATTGTGCCACCTCGCAGTTGTATCATGGTTTGTAAAGGAATGCGCATTAGGTTGACCTGCAGCTCACTGGTAGCCTTGGAAGAACCCTGTAGACTCTGCTGCGCCTGGAACACATGTTGAGTGGCACATATGTCTGTCTTTGCGTCCTGGCCATTGCGGACTGGCTGCTGCTGATGAGTTTTTCTTAGAGTTTAGCATCCCTAGAATTCACTCAAAAAACATGTGCATGCCTGACCCCCAAGTAACTAAGCCATCTGGGATTGTTAATTTTTCCAAAAACATATTAGTAGTCAGAGGGCAAATAGCCTGAGGACAAACAGCCTAAGTAGTGGGCTTGAGTGTTGATCTAAAACATGTGCTTTTGTCCAGATTTCTCTGGATGCTTGGGGATGTGCTCTCCTTGTTCTCCGTGACTTGAGAATTCAATAGTTTCCTCAGGATTCTGCTGAAATGAGCTGATTTTGAGCAGAACTTTTTTCATTCTGAATCACATCATTTTCTCGGAGGTGTTATCCTGGGGTAATGGAGCTGGTCGGGGGTCCCTGGTCAGAGCTTACTCTCTGTGCCTGCTGCTTCCCTCCCTCCATCCCATGAGCCTTCTTCTGCTCGGGGACTGTCTTTGCCCCTACTATGCCTGTTAGCTGCTGGAAGGGCTCTTATATTCTTCCGAAGTATTTCAATTTTTACTGAGAAAATAGGAAGAAATACAACAAAATTCTTTTCTCTGCCATGGACATTTTGCCTTTGAACCCCTCAAGGGTACTTTATAGCCGTCAAGTCATAGCCCTTCCCCTGTTTTGGGAATTTTCCCTGCCTTCTGGTCCAAAAAATCTTACTCCTTGGTGTTTTTCATGAGTCCCACAACCTGCTGACATATTGCCAATAACTCTGTCTTCTGTGAACTCAATCCCTGCAGGATTTGCCCGGGATTTTGTAGCCTGCCTTACTTCTTGCCCTTAGAACCAGCTCCTGCCTCTAACCCAAGGGAGCCCTTTACATGCTGTATCTTGCTTTAGAAGTCCCAAAGCAACTTCTTCTTTTTCCTTTTCATGAAAAGGTCCATGCTCCCTCTGGGCTCATCTGCGCGGTTCCTCATTTCCTGTCTCTGAAGTGGATTTGCTCTTAGTTTATCCTTAGAGCAGGGATCGGGTAGGAAAGAGCCTTTGGTGTCCTCGGGGTCAGAGGGCTGGTGCTGTAAGGAGAGTGTTAACTAGGTCCCACGGCCCTCCCTGATTCCGATCCTTCCTCGGTAACATGGTGAGGTCAGGGCTTTCTTTGTTTTTCCCCTCTCCTCATCCATCCCTTTCCTACGTCCACGGGTGACCATTTTACTAGAGCTGACTGACTTTTATGTACATATTTTCACTAAAATATGTATGGGTGGCATGGGTTTTTAAAAATATAATTTTAAAATTTTAGAATAGATTTGGGGGAAATTTGTAAACCAAGTATGGAATATATCTCTATACCCTTGACCTAGTTTCTCCTCCTGTTAGGAGCTTACGTTACTATGGCAAATTTGCCAGTTAATGGAGCAATCTTGATGTATTACTATTATATAACGTACCTTATAAAGCATCAAGTCTAAACTTTATTCAAATTTTTACAATTTCTCCTTATGTCCTTTTCCTGCTCCAGGTCCCATCCTGGACTTTGCAGGATGCACAGCCATCGAGCTGTTTGCAGTCCTGAGGATCACTAGTCAGGTGTTCAGTACGGGGACCCTTGAGGGGTTTGACTGATGTCTTTCTCCTGAGTGGACTAGGTTTGTGTTGTTGGAGGGAGACCGGGAGCCGATACCCATCTCGTTAGTGTGAGGCAGGGGACGGAGACAAGCTGTGCCCCGCTTGTGTAAGAGATGCAGGATGGCGCTTCGGAATGAGGGCTTTCTCTGCATTTGAGCGGCCTTGTCACCACGCCATGTCAGAGTTGGCACTGTCACCATGCCTACTATTAACGTTGACCTTGAACCCCAGGCCGAGGTGGGGTTTGTCAGACTTTTCCACTTCAGAGTTATCCCCCTGCCATGTTTCTATAGCATGACCTTTAGAAGGCTATCATGACGGACAGTGCAGACAGTCTGCATGTGTGCCTATGGCCTATGCTGTGGGAATGATTCTTACCTTGCTATTTCTATCCGCAGTGTGTTTCTAAGGTCATCCTTGTTTTTACACATGTGTCTGGTCTCCCGCTTCTAACTGCTACCAAGCACTGTATACTGAGCATTGGGTATTTTATCCTAGTAACAGCAAAGCTGACTCGTACACTGAGGATCAATTAAATTTTGATTTTCTTATTGTTTTTAGGGGTGGGCATGCAGATTGCTTCCAGTGTCCCACTAGTGCAACGAATTCTGTGATAAAAGTTCCTAAAGAACTTTATGGGGGATTTATCTGAGATGGGCACACAGCTGAGAGTGGAGTTTCCGCATCATAGGGCATACTGTTAATTTGACTGAGCCTTGCTCTACTCTCCAACCAGCGACACCTGAGAGTTCCCATATCCCTGTATCCTGCCCAGTAACTGACTTTATTCAGCTTTCTATTTTTTTCCTACTCTTGTTAATATTCAGTAGCTTATTGTCTTAAATTACTTTTCTTTAATTACTATAAAGTTTGAAAAACGTTTTGTGCATTTTCTTAGCCTGTTTTCCTTTTGTGTGATCGCTGTGTACATCCTTGTTCTACTGGTATTCTGTATACATCTGTTCAGAGCTTTGCGTCATCTTTGCCATGTGTTAGTTTTGCACATGAGTCCGAATTCAGTCTACTTTGTTCCATGGTTCCGCTCACCTTGATCAAGGCTGCCCATTCTGTGTTTAACTACTATGCCACGGTCGCATGTCTTGATATTTCAGGAAGGAAAAACCACATCTTTCTTCTTTGTTAAAGGGTTGACTTAGTTATTAATGCAAGGGACAATTTTTGGTGCATATAAATGCTTGAATAAGTTTCCAAATCCAGTTAAACAGTTAATTGAAATTGTATCATTTTTAAGAGTCAAGTAGAAAAAAATATCTTTATAGTATTGAGTCATCTTATTTTCAAACAGGGGTATCCATCTATCCTTTTGTTCAATTTTAGAACAATTTGCACTTTTAAAATTCCAGAGGAAGGTAATGTAATAAATATGTAAGCCATGAAAGCACTTATCATTGTGTAATTTGGTTTTTAATGATCTCTTTATTCCCCTCTCTTCTTCTGTCAACATTTAATCATTATTTTTCAATTAAATTGTAATCGTGTTGAAGACAAGGGTCATGCCTTTGATTTGTTTTCTTCCCTCACTGTGTCCTGACATAGGGAAGACCTCGTAAGTAGCCCGCTTTAGACGTCCAGGAGAAGCACCATTTCGGAGACTCTGTTTTCTGGCTTCTTTTTATTTCCTTGCACATTTCTGCCTTTCCTTTCTGCTCCTCGATTTTCTTGCTCCTTGTGTCCTGTTCTCGCTGCCTGCCCCGGTGAGGACCTGTGACAACAGCTCTCACCCTCCACACAGCAGGTGCGGGGGCAGCTCCTCCAAGGATGAGCACTATGACTGAAGACCCAGAGCTAGGGAGAGGTTTGGCTTTAGACAGCTGCATTCCCAACCTTTCGAAAGATGTTAACCTTCATTGCAAAACTGCCCCTTAAATTCCTCTAATAAAAACTCAAAATATGATCTTTTCAATTTCTGCCCCAAACTGCATTTTTATTGCCACTTTGAGAAGTGTTGTGACATTCTTTATTGAAACCTTTATTTTTCAGATGTTCCCCTACTAGTCTCATTTGATGCAAAAATTTTTATTTTCTTCCCAGACAAGGAAGCACTTGAGAATATCCTCTTTATTTTGTTAGTAACCCCTCCGAACTCGTCCCTGCTAGCGATAGCTGTTCCCTCCCCACCTTTCAATCTGCAGAATTATACTGCTCAGGAGACATGATTTGACCTTTACCATATCCCAATCTATAGAATAATAAACTGTACAATAATGAAGTTTTCCTGCTTCAAAGGCTGTCTTAACATGATTATGTTACTGTGCAAGGATTAGTCAAGTTGCTTTCCTTTGACACTCTATTAGTGGAAAGAGAAGACTATGTTTGAAAGAAATAATGTAAAAGCCTAAGGCTGATAAGCCGATGGCACCAAAGAGTCACTAAAGGGACTCTGGCTCTAGTACTTATGGACTCAAATATCTTTGGATGCCTGGCAAGCCTGAGATAAGCAATACTGGTGATAGTATTTATGAACTAATCAATATTCTGATCCTATTGAGAAGTAAACAAAATTTTGAAGTTAATCTTTTGTCACTGGGTTTCTGGCATTTAGAATTTTTCATAATATTCTCTCTGAGCACAGGAATATGAAATTATGTTTATTGCAGTAGCACTTTAAATACCAAGTACAGCAACACACAGTGATCAGTGTGCCTGTATTTAGGTCAGTCAAGAAGCGTAGTATCCGGAGAGGCGGGTAACGTTCAGCTATTTCTGAGCAGTTTCTTCTGAGTGAGGAGCCTGGTGATAAACAGCCCTGGATGTGTGCCTGCATTTATTCTCCAACATAGTTTTTGAACATCTACATTGTGTAAAAGCAGCATAATAGATTCTATTTTGCTACACTACAGGGATCCTCAGATGGAAAAGATGAAAATGATGCATTGCTTTTGGGTCGGGAGTTGAGACTGTGGTAGAAATGAGCCCTACAAACGAGAAGGTACTGCCCCGAGAGAAGCAGAGGTGTGTGCTCTCCGTCACCCAGACGCAGAGGGACTGCTCAGAAAGAGAACACAGCTCGGCGTGTTCCCTGTAGATCAAATATGAAAATCATGAAAAGAACTCCTGGTGTAATTTCTGTAGTCAAGATCTGTATTCAATGTATTTAAAAATACAGAGCAAAGTTCTGCGGTGGCAAACATCTCTGAGAATTAAGGCTGCTCAAGTTCAGACTTCCAGCAGTCTTTGCTTGTCTGACTTTGGCCATTGGTCATGCCTGTGACACGAACAACTGCCCATCCATGTCATCAACAAATAATGTCATTTCTAATGCCCTGAGTTAAAAATGACAGAAACAAACAAGCAAACAAAAGCTGTTAGTGATGCCTGGATCTGCCCTGCTCAGCGTTGAACTATCGCATGCAGTAAGGCTTAGCGCCTGTTCTTAAACCTTGACACACAGACGTAACCCTGATAGTCTGTGGTTTTTTTTTTTTTTTTTTGTGGACTTTTGAATCTTTGTTCATCTAAGCTATCTTGTAATGCATGTGTTGTCAGAGAAAGTGTTTCCCTCTTCCATGATAACAACCAGAAGATAATTTTTAGAAAGAGACTGATTTAAAGTTATTTTTTCTCATGAGACATGCAATAAATATTTCAGAATTTTGATCTGCAAACACATGAGAATTTCTTCTTTTACTTACATTTGAGCAATATTGGTTTAAACTATGTATAAGCCCACCATTCAGTCCCCCCTTCTTAGCCTTTTACAAATTATATTTTATTTTAGTGTTCAATTTTAAATATTTTATTTATGTTAGATGTACATGATAGTGGGACTCGATATGATATTTCCAAAAGCCACATGCCACGCACTGATCAAAGCGCCCCTCTTTTCCCCCATCCCTGCTCTTATCCCCTTCCCAGCCTCTACTAATCACTGTCCCACTCTCTGCCTGCAAGTTGACTCTCTTCAGCTTTCTCATATGAAGGAGAATGTGCAGTATGTCGTTTTGGGTCTGGTTCACATCACTTAACGTACTGTCCTCCGGTTCCATTTGCTTTGTGTGGTGGGCAAGGTCCACTCTTCATGACTGAAGTCAGGAGACTCCACCATGCCTTTGTCCCCTCACCTGCAGACGGGCGCCTGGGCTGGCCCACCTCTTACCCACTGTGAATACCGCGGTCATGACCGGGTCTGTGCATGTGCCTCTTTAGTTTGCTAATTTCACTTCTTTTGGATGCATCTCCAGTAACGGGATACCTGGATCCTGTGGTAGTTCTATTTTTAGTTTTTTGAGGAATCCCCATATGGTTCTTCGTTAATGATTGTAGTAATTTATATTCCCATCTACAGCATGTAAGGGCTGTTTTCTGTTTATCCTGACAGCATTTCTCTCTCTCCTCCCTTCTCTCCTTCCTTCTCCCCTCCTCCCCTGTCTTCCTGCCTCAAGGTCGCAGTAATCCTCCTGCCTCTGCCTCCTGAGTGCTGGACTCACAGGCATTGTGGAATGTCGTTCCCTGGGATTGAACTCGGAACCTTGTACTTGTCAGGCAGATACCGGAATCACTGAGCTAAATCTCGAGCCCCAAGTTGTATCTTCTTAATGGCCAATAATGTTAAGCATTTTATCATTTGGCTGTCTTCTGCTTTTGAGAAGTATCTACTTAGAATGTTTGCTCATTTTTAGTTGGATTACTTGTTTTTGTTGCTTTTGAGTTTTTCAAGTAGCTTATGTATGCTGAATGTTATTCTGTGATAGATAAATAGTTGGCTGATTATTTTAAGGTGTATTTGTTCTTATAATACTCACAGTTCATCAACCAACAGGTTAGACTATGAAAATAATCAAGAGTTTGATTGATTTAGCAATTGATTTATCATTTCCCAGAGACATTAGTATTGCTTATTTCTTTTTTTTTTTTTAGGTTTTTTTTTTTTGAGACAGGGTCTCGCTTTTTTGTGGTTCAGGCTGGCCCTGAGCTCAGCCTCAAACTCACATCACAATCCTCCTGCCTCTGCCTCCCGAGTGCTGGGATTACAGGCGTGAGCCACCATGCCCGGCACTGTGGTATGTGGTATTGGTTGCTGTTGGGTGTGGGTCTCCACACCCAGTATTGTTATGTGGTTACCGGGGAATCGAACCCGGGCCCTTGCGCTTGCAAGACAGGCGCCGGAACCACTGAGCTAACTCCCCGGCCCAGTATTGCTTATTTCTAATGAACCTCATTTTCTTAAGGGCTAGTTTAGATAACAGCAGAATTGAATGGAAAGGATAGAAATGTATAGAATCCATCCTCCACAGGGGTATAGCCTTCATAAACAATATCCTCTATCTCAATGGCCTGTTTGTTAAATTAATTAGATTGCCATGTCATTATCATGTAGAGTTCATAGTCGACACTAGAGTTCATTCCTGAAGTTGCGTGTTCTGTGGGCTTGGACAAATGTAGAGTGACATATATCTGACATTACAGTATCAGACACATAATTTTATTTCCTTAGAAGGTTGTTGTACTCATTCCTGGCTTTATGGCAACCTGCCAATAATGATTTTTGAAAATGTTTCTTTTGTTTTGTCTTTTCCAACATGTTATATAGTTGAAATCATACAGTTTGTATCTTTTTCAGATTGACTTCTTTAACTTAGTGATGAGCAGTCTACATTTACATTTCCTCTGTGTCTTTTTATGGCTGATACCTCATTTCTGTATATCACCGAGAATGCTGGAAAACTGGCTGTTCCCACGCAGAAGGCTGAATATGCACCTCCATCCTCACCATGTAGTCAGTTAGAACAAAAGTCGATCAAGCATCTGAACATTAAAACAGACATGTAAATACCTGAAGATAAATTGGTAAAATTTTCCAAACATAGGTATAGGCACTGACTTTTCTGATCAGAACCTCCATTACGCAAGAAATAAGATCAAGAATCAACAAACAGGATTATTTCAAATTAAAAGCCTTCTGTACTACTCCTACTCCTGGACAGCTACTCCTTAGACGTAGGGCTAAAATCTAGAATATATAAAGAACTCAAAATCTACTCCCTACATAAAAATTCAAATTTAAAAAATGGGCAACTGCAATGAATAGACACTTTGAAGAGGAAGAAATAAAAATGGCCAATAAATGTGTAAAAACATGTTCAGCATCACTGGCTATTAGAGAAATGCAAATTAGCACAATACTGAGATACCGCCTTACTCCAGAAAGAATGGCTATCATTAAGAAATCAAACGATAATAAACACTGACAAGAGAAACTGTTTTATATTGTCAGTGGGAATGTAAACTGGTATAACCACAAAGTAAATCAATATAGAGATTCCTCAAAAAAAAAAATAAATAAAAACAACTAAAAATAGAGGTTCCTTTTAACGAAGCTTTTCTCTGTCTAGAAATCTTCCTGAAAGAGTTAAAGACATTCAGTGAACATGCTGTCTTAGATACTTTCCTTATGGCTAAGAGAAAATACCTAACACCCAAAGTTAAAAGAGAAAAAGTTTACTTAGCTCACAGTTTGTGGAGGTTTCGGTTCATAGTTGGGTGGCCCCATGGCTGGGTGGCATGGCAGAGGGGTGTCACAGAAGAGAAACAATCATGGTAGACAGAAGGCAGCCAAGAGTGAAGAGTGGAAGTTATAAGTGAGCCCAGGACTCCTCTTTCTGTCCCTTATATTCTGTCCATGCCACTGAACCTTAGGACGGGTAGCACATGCACTGAAGATGGGCCTTCCAGTTGTCCAGTCCTTGAGCTAGGCCACCAGTCTTTGGACTAATTTACTAATGACACACCCTTGACCCATGTATCATACACTCCAGATCCAGCTGCCTCTGAAAAGATCCATCTTTGAGTTCATGAGGCTTTGAAGGGAACATCTGGACCTGAGCTACAACACATGCATACTCGTATTTATAGTAACACAATTCCCAATAACTAAATCCTGGAAGGAGCCTCTGTATCCAACAATAGATGGTTAGATAGCTAAAGAAAATTGTGGGATCTCTACACAGTGGAATACTGTTCTTCCTTAAAGATTACATTTCAGTCACTGGTAAGAAAAGGATGCACCTTAAGGCTGTGGTAGGTAAAATGACATACAAGCTTAAATATAACATGGTTTATTTTATATGAGAAACTCAAAGTATAAATAAATTAAAAATCAAAATAAAACACAGATAACAGGACACAGGGAGATAGATCTTTTGCAAATAGTAAGGATACCAAGAGATAAAGGGATGGGGGTGGGAGAGGAGGGCAAAAGGGACACAAAAAGAATTAAAATGTGACATGTACATGTGCCAATTCCTGCAATGTATTTAACCATTATGTACTGAAAACATATTAAAAAATAAAACATTTTATTTACCCCAAATATTTAATTGTTTGAAAAAGTTTTTAAATTCCATTGTGTGCACGTAGCACAGCTGGTTCATTTACCTATTGAAAGATACTGCTTTTAGGTCTTGGCAACTATGAATAAGCTTTGGTGTACATCTGTGTGTGAGCTGTGCTTAGATACATATTTTCAAGTCCTTCAGGAATTTCAAGGAATGTAACTGCTGGTTAGTGTGAGAGGAATACTCCTAGTTTTATATGAACCACCAAACTGTCTTCCAAAGTGGCTGTCCATTTTACATTCCCACCAGTGATGAATGATAAATCCTTTAGCTCCATATCCTCATCAGCCTTTGGTGCTGTTAGTGTTCTGGACTTTGACCTTTTTAATATGTATATAGTGGTATCATTGTCATTTTGTGTTTTCTCAATGATGTAGGTCGCTGTCCACTGAGTACTACAACAGAATACCAAAGACAGGGTAATTTATGAAGAACAGAGATTCATTTCTTGTCTTCCGGAGACTGAGAAGAGCACAGTCAAGTGGCTGCGTCTTGGGAGGGATTTCTTGCTTTGTAGTGACGTGGTAAATTGTGTCAGGTGGTGAGAGAGAGAGTAAGAGAGGACCCACTTGATTTTCTATTAAACACATTCTTGAGAAAAGACACTATCAGTTTTGTGATAATGACACGATCCATACACAATCTAATTGTAACCTAGTCTTTTCTGAAAGGTCCTTCTTTTCAAGAGTATTTCACTGGGCTTAAATTTGCATGACACATTCAAATCATGTTGCTGTTGTTAGGTTGGGAAAATCTTTTCATGTGATAATTTTCAGCTGTATGTCTTCCATGATGAAGCATACCTCATTTTTTATCATAAAGTCACAGAAACATGGGTGTATCAAACTGACATTTACTTTTAGAATGATTCTGTTGATAAATTACTACTTTTAATTTTTGAGTTGTATTACATTAAACAATGAATGCTTATTAGGGAAAATCACAAAGATAAAGTATGGCATTTTTAATATTTCTCGAATGTATATAAAAATATCAAAATTTTCAACATCAACTGTGTTTTGGTATACAGATTCTAAAGAAGAGCAAGATAAATACATTATTATATGATCTACAATGAAAATATCAATTATCAGCTTCAGTTATCATGACGGTCTTCACACGTGATAACACATATATCACTCATACCAGCACCACATGTGTCTTTTGCTTTCCTCACCATTTTGTCAGACAAACTTGACATCTCACTGGTCTCGCTATTTTTTTAGGAGGCTCTTATAATATTATATGAGGTATAGTTAACAGGAACATGAAATATCAATAAAATGAAGTATTTGTATGTATGAGGGATTTAGAATAGATATTAACATTTTCACAGCAGTTGTATATTTGCTTGCAAAATCTAAAAGATAACATCAGTATATTAACTATAAAGAAAATACCAGTAGCACTCTACAAAAAGAAACTATACCAAGAAAATAAAGTAAAATATCAATAAAGCAAAATATCAAATATGTAATGAGTGCTTAGAACAGACCTCAGAATTTTCACTTGTTTACTTGCTTACAAAGTTTACTTTGTTTACTTGCTTACAAAACCTAAAAGAGAATTTAGAAATAAAAACTTGCATGTATTTTCAATGCAAATACAAACAGAAGTCTACCACAGAAAGAATCTTTGCCTCCATTGCCACACAGTCTTCACACATGAAAATTGCATGTTTTGTACACAAGTATGGCTTATACTGATAGCAGGTATGTTCTATTTTCCTGTCCTTTCTTGTAGAACACAATTGACGTCCCTTTGGTTTTCCTGTTGTCATAGCAGTCTTCGGATGCTGTGCCTGCACGCTCACCAGTGAGCTCAGCAGCGTGCTGCACAATTTGTTTGCATAGTTCCTGGGGCAGAAACATTTTGTTTTTCCTCTGCCATACATTATCGCTCATGAATTCCAGTCTCAGTCCCCTAAGAAAATTTCTCCATGGTATTTTTCACTTGTTATTTTCTTTGTAAACTGTCAAACTATTTATGCCACACATGTTTAAGACAGAGTCAAACCAAAGCACTGGCCAGTGCTCTGTGTTTTGAGTGATGTCATAGTTACTGCATAACTCACCACCAACGTCTACTCTATGTTTCTGGTTTTATTGTAGAAAGTTTCCATTCCATTGCTTCTATTTTATTGAGGTTTCCCTATCAATGTTTCCACCACAGTGCAGTATTGATATTAGCAGTCTATGTTTGTTTTTCTTTGTCATATATACAGCCAATGTAAATCTTTCTGAAATCTAAGGATTGTACTGTACAATTCTCTGTTTTGAAATTGCAACATTTCAGGGCCAGAGATGTAGCTCAGGGGCACTGCACCTGCCTCTTGAGCATAAGATCCTGAGTTTGATCCCTGGTAAAAAAAAAAAAAAAGAAGAAGAAGAAGAAATTGCAATAAGTGCTTGAGAATAGCTTGTGCTCTGTTACCAATGTAACATCAGTTAGAAAGTGATAAACTGTCAAATGTCACATTCTGATTAGTCTGAGAGATGGGAGCAAAAAATCTTTATATGGCATCGTTTGGTTTATTTTTGTATAAATAAGGGCCCAGAGGTTGAATTCCAGGATAAATTTCTAAATTGAAAGCATAATAAGTCTTTATATCCAGAAGGTATAAATTTTTATGCTGTAGTTTGACTCACTGCTTTTCCATAAGTCTTTTACATTCCTGTGATTACCATGAGAAATCCCCACTCAGTACAGCAGACCTGTGAATGCTTTCAGTTTAGCGAGTGAGGTGTCATAATAAATACATCTTTGAATACCTGTACTGCAGCCTTTGTGTATTGCCAACACCTTGCTGCCTTCTGTCTGCTACAATTTCCAGCACTGAGTGGCAGTACTATCCAAGAGCCTTCACCCCTTTCAAGACTTTCACTAGACTTTTGTACCTAGTTCTAACCCGGATCACCCCATTTGCTTGTGTGACCATTTTGCAACACTTGATTAGTAAAATACATACTCCTACAGCTGGTTTCTTTGCCATCTGAATCAAGAAAGTCTCCATTTCCCCTCTGTACTCATCAATTCTTGCTCTATTTCACTGTCACAAGAACTTTGGCTGAAGTGGCCAGTGTCGAGGTCACTGCTGTCATCGTCGTCACCATCATCACCCACCTACACCACTCTTCTGTGGTGTTTTAGAACGACTCATCTTCATCCTCCGTACATGAATAATCTGATGATTCACTTTGACCACTTCCAAAACTTGCAAATCTGAGTTTTCTTGCGCCATTGTACTGAACTGGGCTACAGAAAAATCTGAAGAAAACTTTTTAAAAGACAAATCCTAGAGTCATATGTATGTATTGCACCCTCTGTGATGCTCAGATAAACATACACAGAACCTGTTAGATGCAGCATCATGTGGGTGAATATTCCAATTTGACACTTCTGCATACCTTGCCATTCACCCTTCCAAGTGGATAAACCGAGACTGCTTCCTGTATCCTCAGGGAGAGACACTGAGATGACAGCCATTAAAGTAAAAATCTACACTACAGCCAAATTCTATAGTAGGAAAGTAAGGGATGTGCTTGTGAGACCAAAGGTTATGCTCATAGGGCTGAAACCTGGGGCATAAAGTGACTACTGATGTCTGGGTCATGTGGCTGGTCTTCATCTTTTCACTTTGCTTCTTGTATCAAATTTGGCGCTTCTTTTACAGGTTCATTTTCTTACCAGATTATTAGTTTTACTCATTTTCTACTTTTAAAAGTGGTTATTCTGAAATATGCTGATACGTTTATTTCCAATCCAAGTTTACTTTCAAGTAAGGCATTACTGCATCATGGGCAATGTGAGCACCTTGTTTTACCCACATGCAGCAGTACAGCTCCTCTTCCGGTCCTTCCTGGTTCCTTTGACTGTCCTGTTATTCATTCTATCTATTCATAAGCACATATAAAATTGAAGACACAGTTAGTATTATTTTGCAAAAGCTGTTTTCTGTTACAACAATTACTAAGAAAAATGAACATTTTAAAATTTATTTCTTTGACATTTTTCCTGAGTTTGAGTAGATCTGAGCTTTGGCCTTTTATCATTTTTCTCCTAGAGCCTTTTAATAGTTTTAAATTTTTTAATAGCTTCTTCCTTTTGTGTATTTGAATTGAAAATCATTCAGAAAGCCCTCAGAGCTCTCTGCAGAAAGTTTTATGGACAAAGAGGGACAAATCTGCAAGCTTAGAATAAAGAAAAATGCTTTGCTCGTCATCTTGTCCGACTCTGCATTTGTTTCTCTGTCCTTGTGTCCGTGTTAGGGAGGGTTAGGAGCGGAGGGAAAGAGAGCAAGAAACAGAGGTCTGACGCGTGTTTTGTTACGATGTCTAAACAGCGCTTATTTTGAAATGTAGTATCCACCCAGCCCTCCGCCGCCTCCCTTTCCTTCCCTCCCTGCACAGACAGAAACAGACTTAGGAAGAGATAACCTAGCCAATAGGGCTGCCCCTGTGGCACATGTGCTGTTTTGTCTTTAAGACAAAGATGTTCACGTGGATTTCTTCTTCCTAAACTAGAACCTCACGCTCAGGGTTAGCAGCGGAGCTGGTACTCTGTGATACGTAGGGGAGTCTTTGGCTGCCGCTCGGGCGCTTGTCTCTTAAAGGTCGGCCGCCACTGTCTGGACCGAAGGGTAAAGGTGAGAGGAGCAGGGAGTGAGTCCTGGCCACTCGCTATCCTTTGAGAATGCTGGCCTGAAAAGCCTACTGAGTGCTTAGCTAAAGGTCAAAACCCCAAGGGCACAGGGTGAGGGGAGAAAAGTCTGTGGGTGCTGAGCGCCTCGAAATTCAGCGGTGATTTGACCACTGAGAAGACACCGGGTCGGTCCAGGTTGAAGCCTGAGGAAGTAATGTTGAGACAGCAGGAGAAGTAAGGGAAGATCAGTCTCAGCGGCGCGATGCTCCAGGCAAGTGAGTAAGAATTACCTACTTTGTCAGTTTTCTCTCCCAGAGCCGAGGAGTGTGGAATGATCAGGACTGTCAGGCGCCCGAGTGGAGACCTCTGTTTCCGAATTCGGGTAGATTTATGCAGGTGTGGAGATTCCAGCCAGCTTTTCAAGAAGGAAGCGGTAGGGGAGGAGGAATGTGTATTGAGCTCTGAGCATTCTTTTCTATTTAGCTTTAGCAATACCTTCTTGCATACAGTTTGCAAGCCAGGCTTCACAAATGAGATATTCTGGCCACTGAGGGCTGTCACATGGTAGCAGCCTGGTGCAGCATGAGAAATCCAGAAGTGAACCCTGAAGGTGTCAAGAAAATATTCTACTGTGTGTAGTAGGACATAATAAATGTTTGCTGGGGGAGGCAAAGAGAACATTGGAGAGAGAGACAGACGATGTTTAGACACGAACACATGCTTCAGATTCTGAATGAGGCGTTACTTGGGTATTGGGCGTCTGAGCTTGTCTGTGTTGGCGTAGGGTAATGTTTCCGTTATCCTTGAAAGACTGTCACGGACCACCCATATTGTTAGATGTCTTTTCAGTCTAGTTCATCAAGTCTTTCCCTAAGCCAATATCTCCAAGAGTGCTACCTAACCTGTTTTCTAGCAGGTTTAGTGATTTCTGTTTTAATATTTTGGTCTCTAATCCACTTTGATTTTATTTTACTGCATGGTGAAAGAGATAGGTCTAGTTTTAGTCTTGACAGGTTAAAGCCCAGTTTTTCCAGCACCATTTGTTAAAGGACTATCTATCCTCCACTGAGGTTATTTGGCTCCTTTGTCAGAGACAGGTGCTCAGTGTATCTAGAGTTGTCTCTGGATCTTCTAATCTATTCCATCGATCTTTGGGTCTGTTATCTTGCCAGTAACATGATGCCAGTCTTCATATGCTCATCTCATGTCATTCTTTTTTTTTTTTTTTTTGCTGTGCTGAGGGTGGAATCCCAGGTCCTAACCTCATTTCAGCCTTTTGCCTTTACCCTTTTGAAGAAATTGAAACTCAAAACAGTTATGTTTTTCCCAGCTGTAATACCTGAAATTTCTTGTTTGGGAAATTCTCCAGCCACTGTCCTTTGGTCCTGTCCCTCATCCCTTCCTCTTCTCTTATGAGGAGAGAGCGCAGGAGCCCTCAGTTGAGTTCAGTCGAGCTCTGTTTGGCTCAGTAGTAACACTGTGCTCTGCAAACGGCCAGTGCCGGGCCCCGGCCCCGGAGCAGAGGCTTAGACAGCACGGCCGGGCCATCCAGCAGTCGCGGATGCTGACGTGCACCCAGTGGGTGTGCTGCAGACCAGCTTAGCCGGGGGCCACATCACAGCATGCCGACTCCCTCGCCAGCAGTGGGGGCTTTTCTGGTGCTCGTGGTGGCAGCAGTTGAGTGGAGTGTGGTGCATGTGGCTGGATTTTCTAGGGAAGAGCGAGAAGGTTTCAACAGTCAGACAAAGGGACAGAGAATGTGGATGATACAAGATCGCAGAAGACAGGGTGCAGAGAAGCAGCCTGGAGCTCGGAGGGGGTGGAGGGACCTGGGAAGCCAGCCAGGCAACAGTAGCTGCCTGGGGCCCTGAGGTGCAGGCCCGCTCACGAGCTAACTCTGAGGCTGCGGTGCGCAGTCTCCCAGGGCTCTGCGCTGATGCCAGTTCTGCCTGGGACGTCACGAAGCTTTGCCGGTGCCCAAGGGGAGGAGGAGACAAAGTGACTTTGCCTGGAGCCAGGGAGAATTCCAGACGGGATGTGGCGAAAAAGCCAAGGGGAGCTCTGTGGCAAATGCCTCAGGCTTACAGAGGCAGGCACCTTCGCCAGGCCGGCCGCTGCAGCTGTGTGGGCTGCGGGAGGAGGCGCCCTTCTACTTAGTGCGCTTAAAGGTAGAACTGTCGGTGTGCAGTTCTGAAAGTTTTCTTTTCTTTTTAAATACCACCAAGACAGTGATAAAAAGCTGGGTGAAGTTCCAGGGTTCTGGTGAGAGGGCAGGCACTCTGTGAGCTGCTGACTTAGCGCGTGGCCTTTCCCTTCTGTGAGGGATCGGTCCTCCGGAGCCCAGCAGCACGGAGAGGAGCACCTGCGTTGGTGTGTCAGTGGCCTTGGTTGCATGTTTTACTTCTAATTTGAGTTGATCTTGCAGGGACCGTTTACCTGGCAGGGGCATAGCGTGAAGGTGACGTGGCGTCTGGGCTGGACTGACAGCTCTGGAGTCCTGAGATCTTCCGTGTGAGGTGCATCCTGGACTCCTCTGTTAGATGTACATTGTACGGAAGGGCCGTGCTCTCTGCGCATACCAGGCTCTCAGAGCAAGTTGCGTACAGATAGAAGCTCCCTGAGTCCCTCACAGCCACTCCTGCTCAGATGCCCAGCCAGCGGGGTGAGTGTGGTGGTTCTAGAATAGAGAAACTCACAGCACAGGTCTTCCTGGCCACTCACACAGAATTGGTATGGAAAACTCCGAGTAGGAGGACAGGGAATAAAAAAACCAAAAGAAAATGATGGAAACTCAAAAGCCATGCTTATATACTTTAAATACTTCTTTTGCTTTTCAGATTCATTTTGTTATAAGAATAAACCAAAGCCTGCCCAGTCAGAGTCTTTGATAAGCCCTTTGACACTTGTAATAGTGAAAGCAGTATAAAACTCCACTCTAGATGCTCAGGAATACCATCAGCTTGCAATTGCAGAACAGAAAATGTTTATTATAAAGCATGGAGAAGTTTTTATATGCAACATGAATGTGGTAGATTGTATAAAACAAACACGGCAGGCGAGCTTATATCCTCAGCCTCTGGCCTTTAAATCAGCACTCCACTGATGAGTACTGGTCCCCAATTAATGCATCAGTGTAACCATTCAAGACCTTAAAAAGCCCCCAGGGAGGAAGCAGGTGGACACTAAATTCTCTTCTCAGTCCAGAGACAGCCTCGGCTCTGAATCGAATTTCTGTAGCTGTAAATTCTACAGGTAAGTGTGTTGGCCAGAAATTGCTCTAAAAAGCAGTCCTGAGTCATGGCATTTCATGAGGGTTCCTTGTAGCCCTCAGAGCTGCCCTTGAAGGCCTGATGGCCTCACCTGGTGAAGTCTAGGTTTGTGACTTCAGGAGTCAGGCCCATCAGGACCTCTTTGAAGGAAAGAACCTTGGTTTCCAAGCAGGTGGCCATAACTGTCCACGAGGTGTGCCCCGGCTCAGCTGGAAGGGCGGAAGCATGGCTGTTACTGTGGGCCCACAGTCAGGGCTCTCCAGGAAGTACAGCGTGGAGGTGTGATGACACAAGGCACTGGGAAGTGGTGGCTGCGACAACTTGAGCAGGGAGTAGAATTACAGACGAGTCCTTATGAGCAGATGAAGGAAAAGAAGTCTGAGAGGGCTTCTGAGTTGTCCCTGGGTTTCCAAGTGGGGGAAAGCATCCTGGCATCTGCTAAATTCTCTCCTGGGCTTCAGGACCATCTGCTTCTGCTCTGCTCGGCTGTCAGGAGGATGAGGTTCCATTGGCCGTCACATTGTCTCACCTCATGTGAATTTCACCACTGTCACATGATCATAGACCAGAGAGCAAACAGCTAGGTAACCGTCTGTCCCAGTCCCCCTGAGACAGAGACCCAGAGAAGGAAAACTGGGTGGAAGAGAGCACAGCTGCGTGGGCTGGGAGCACGCTGTTCAGTAGGGGAGGGGGCTGGGAGGATGCGTGACAGCAGTATCGATAAGCCAAGACCTGTGTCATTTCACTATGAGGTTTCTTTTTTTCTTTTATTTTATGAAAAAATAAAATAAATTTTCATAACCAAATAAGTGAATAACAATAGCTATTACACTTTGTATCATTATGTTCAAAGTAGTTACTCAGTGTAAAACATAAACTGAACAGATTGTTCCAAAAAAACAAATAATAACACAAACTATCTTTTCAGCAAGCTAAGGTAAACTAGTAGTGTAAATGAAACATCTGTGTAAGTAAGAACTTTCTGAAGCTTCTGCACTGCAAAGGAAACCACCAGCAGTAAAGAGATGATCTGCGGAATAGGAAAAATTTACCAGCTATTCTTCAGAGAGAAGATTAACATCAAGAATATATAAAAAAACTAAAAAAGAGACACCCCTCAAATTAAAGATCTAATAAAAGAAATGGGCAACGGAAGTAAATAGTCACTTTGCAGAATAAGAAGTGTAAATGACCAATAAACGTATGAAAAAATGTTCGACATTGCTGACTATCAGAAAAATGCAAATTAAAGCCACCCCAGAGACTTCATTCCCCCACCCCGAGAGAATGTCTGCCATCAAGAAATCTAAGAGTAGCAAAGTCTGGTGAAGATGTGGGGAAAAGCGACTCTCCTGCATTGTTGGTGGGACCGTGAGGAGGACAGCCAGCCTGGAAGTCAGCATGGAGGGCTCTCAAACAGCTATAGGTAGGAACTTCGCTTGGCCCAGCTATTCCTTTCTTCAGTGTCTCCCCCAAAGAGCTAAAATCATCATATTATAGGGATACCACAGCACATGTTACATACTATAGCACAGTTTATAATAATAATTTATAATAAATAAATCCTTGGGAACAGCATATGGTGTCTTGCTCCGGGAAGCGTTCCCTGCTCCCTCAGCTGTCCCTATCTCACTCTGCCAGCTTAGGACCTTCCTGTGGAAGAAGAGGGACTATCTACCCACTAAAATACAGGGTATTTTAACAAAAATGAAAATGAAATGCACTATCAGATGTGTTTCCTTCCTAGGTGCCCCGCATCCCAGTCAGTGTTTAGAATCGAGCGCACAGGACTGCAGTGCTGTTATCGGTGTTGTTCTACACTGGACAGAGTGGACACGTTCTTGGAAGGTGATGTTGGCACTAGCACAGACCCTGTTGCTCCATATGCTGGCAGAGTCTCTTAGGCGCTTTTGCACTCATGTCACTAAGGGCAATTTTTTTTTTTTTTAACTTGACTTCCTAGGTACACCTTCAATGGAGAAAAGATAGCCTCCTCAACAAATGATGCTGGAAAAACTGGGCTTCAATTTGCCAAAGATTAAAGCTAGATCTATTTTTTTTCTCCTTGCACCAAAATAAAATCAAAGTGGATTAGAGACCTAAATATTAAAACAAACCCTGAACCTGCTGGAAAATAGGTTAGGTAGAAGTCTTGGAAAGATTGAAAGAGGGAAAGACTTTATGAACAAAAGCTCAACTGCATGGCAACTAGCAGGAAGAATCAACAGCTGGGATCTCATCTTACTAGAAAGCCTCACAGTAAGAGAAACTACCAACAGAGTGAAAAGACAATCTACAATATGGGAAAGAATGTTTAGCAGACCAAGGACTACTATTTAGAGTATATGAAGAACTTAAAATAATCAGGCCCCCAAATTTAAAGACCCAGTTCAAAAATGGGCATCTGAAATGAGTGGACATTTTTCAGATGAACAAGTACAGGCAGCTAACACACATAGGAAGAAATGTTCAGTATCGCTGGTCATTTGAGAGATGCAGTTCCTTCTGCATGGTACCCTAGCCTGAGGATGGAGCTCATGAGGCTTCTTAGCTGTTACTGTGCCCTGCCATGTGCCAATGGTAATGGGCCAATGGATTTTATTAAATAATGTTTATATTTTGGTTCAAATATTTCTAATATAATTTTTTTTAAAGCTTTTGATTTCTTATAAGTTAACCGGTAGATAACTAACTCCAAAGGAACTTCTGTTTAGTGAAAGTGGGCATGTTGCTTAATTGAATGAGAATACAAGAGAAAGGAGAGAAATAAAGAAGCTTTGTTTCCCTCAGATGGAAGCTCACCGTTTTCCTTGAATAGTGTACAGATCTGGGGCAGAAAACACACACATAGATACAAGCCAAGAATTACTACGTGAAACATGGGAGCAAGTCCATCATGCTCTTCTTAAAGATGGTGACAAGAGGAACCCAGCTAGGTGGTAATTATAGATGTCACATCTCAAAGGACCTCCCAGCCTTGGGAAACATTCTAGCTAGAGAAATGACACGTCTAAGTGAGTGGCCCACTCCACCCGGACCACCAGGTTTGAACACACCGAGGACGCTGCTTGTCCTGAATACTCATTTGACTTGGAAATGCTTGTAAGAGTCAAACTTCTAGGTGTGCTCAGAGAGAAGATGAGACACCCTGGAGCTTTGGAAACACCCCAAATGGAAGATTCATAGTGCTTGAAAGGAAGTGGTAATTTCGCAAAAAGATTTCAAGGCTCTCGTTAAGTCATGCTATTAGGAAGAAAGGTCAGTGTTGGCCGTTGGAGGGAAGAGGGAGCCCGTCCCTCAGAGAGGGCCTTCTGGGGCACCCCAGCCTGCTCTGTGCTCCCCGGGTCTCACTTCTCCTTATCTACGGTGAGAGGCCAGGTGAGTTTAGTGTTGTTTTTCATTTTGGTCTTTGTATTTTAAAAGATTCATTGTATTTCTTTTTCCCAGTCCTGGGGACTGAACTCAGGACCTTGTACTAGCTAGGCAGGCACAATACCACTGAGCTATACCCCTGGCCTGAGATTTATTTTTTAAAGTTTCAGTTTTGCAAAAAATGTGAGTATAACCTACAGAAAATACCTTTTCTTACCACAATTTCTTCTCCCTGTTATTAACATCTCGCATATTTTGTGTTATTACCTTTCCTACAATTAATGAACTCACTTGGATTCACAAGTCTCACTGAAAAGTGACAGCTAACACCAGGGCTCCTGTATTATCCTGTTTGTGGTTAGGGCAGTTGTATACTATGTGTCCACCATTACAGTATTATGCAGAGTACTTTTACCACCCTAAAGGTCCTGACTCTCCACCTGATCATCTTTCCTTTCCTCTGTCCAAACCAGTAACCATTGATCCGGTTAGCAGCTACCTGGCTGGAGGTTTTCAGAGTGTTGGTATGAAATCATACCATGGACAGCCTCAGTCCTTGCACTTAGTAAGATGCCTTTGAGGTTCGCTTGTCTTTCCGTGGCTCAGGAGCTCATTGCTAGTTTTTGCTGAATACATTCCACCCTCCGGTGTCCTCAGTTCCACGCTCACTACTGCAGAACATCTGAGTTCTAGCAGCATTGTTTCTTTTAATCGTTATAATGTATTAAAGTTACTGAAACTGAAAGGAAGAAAATGGGTGTGTCAGGAAAAAGAGAAACATTTACAGGTCACAACCTGCCTCGGTATCTAAAGAAAAGATCAAGATACATTCTTCCTACTGTAGAAGAATATAAAGCTGAAGCGTATGAAAGCACCAGTTCTTGATCCTTTTTCACTTACAAAAATAGCAGTTTCACATGACTCAACGTAACTTGTGCTCACAGTAGGTGGGTCAAGAACGGAAATACAGGAAACTAAAAGTGAAATATGGGACTTTTATTATAGGTAAAGTAACATAACATTAATGAAGGACTATTTCATGCTCCAGGTCCATCTTAAATTTGTCCCAGAGCTGTCCAGGCTTGAACCTTCGCTCTGATCCCAGAAGAGGGCACTTTGCGGTGGGCTTGGGAGGGGCACTGTGCTGGAGCGAGCTGGACATGTGGTTCTTCAGCTATGGAGGGCGGCACCCTGATGCCCACACATCTGAGTGGCCAGTTGGCCTACGGGCGGGCACCAGGGCACAGGCCTGGCCTCCCCTGGCTCCCAGGCCAGCTCCAGGGATGTGGACACTTCACGGTGGGTCCTTTGCCGAGTCTCCACTCGCCAAGTCCTTCTTCAGATGTGTCGGAGCCTGGTGTCTCTGAGCTCTGGATTCATGAGGTGCTTATGCTGCAGAGATCTGGAATTGGGTTAGAGCGGACGTGAGCCTCGGTGCCCTACCTCAGCACGGGCCGGGAGGAGGGAGGATAACCTGGGTGTCAGTTCGCCTGCATGCTGTAGCTCACCCACTCTGCTTGTTTCTTCCTGCACCCTCATTTTGGACAGGCCCTTAATGTAGAGCTTTCTAAGGCTTTCTTCCTCTGGAATTACCACACAGCTTCTCCTTCAGTTCTTATGTTGAAACCTGGTCAGATCTGTGCTTCTTCCCCTTCCCTTTGTCCTCTCCCTGTATATGCATCCATTCCATGACGGGGACTACGGATGGACAAAGTGTGGCTGGAAAGCATTACTGAAAGCATGGTGTATAAAGGTGAGGTGAAAGTTTAGGAAGGGTCTCAAGGAGTGGTGAGCCTGCTTGGGTTCTACACGTTGGGAAACCTGTCCCTCCTGAGCACATGCAGGGTTTCTGGGTCCGCGGTGCTGGGAACGGATGCCACTGTGGCTGCACAGGCACCTTGCAGGGGCAGTGATTCTCAGAAGGGGGACAGAACTTGGCCTTGGGAAGCTGTAGGCTTCCAGGAGTAATGGCCCTAAATCTTCCTTCCTGCTGCTCTCTTGGACAGACCAGCTACACAGAGTTTGGGTCCTGGTCAAAAATCAGTAATTCCAGTACTTACTTGGGCCACAGGTTTGAGAGCCAAGTGCAGGATCTTGCAGAGCACTTACCCACTCAGGCTGTCCTAACAGCACTCCAGGGTCTATGAGCTGGAGACTTAGAACCTGCTCTGGGTGCGTGTGCTGGACTCACTCTCCTCAGACCGTCCTCCCACTTTGGTTTCCTGCCTCTGTGCTTGCTTCCTCATCACTTGTTCTACACGTAGAAATCAATCAACTCAGAGTCTGAACTCTGAATCACCTTCCTTTTCAGATCTTCACAGCCTGTTCATTGTCTGCTCGTCTGTAGACCAGTACCCTACAACTGGGGACAATTAGAACCTGCTGAAATTATTCCAACTAGCCAGCCTCAAAACCACCCACTTCGCCTAGCATCCTGGGGAAACCCGAATTCAGGCCTGTGCCCGTAGTTCTCCCTGCTCCCTCTGTCTTGTGACCAGTCCAGGTCACTGTCATGTACAGCTCCCCCGGCCCCCATGCCAGGTGGGACATTCCTCCTTTTGAGAACTAGGAACTGTCTTTTCAGTGGCAGTCATCTCTCGGCTTGCTGGTACTTCCATTTTCCATGCTCTGCAGAGTAGGGTGCACATCAACGAAGCTGGCTCTCCCTGCATGCTTCTGACAAGCTGAGTGTAAAGAAATACTGAGGATAATTGACTTACAAGGAGAAAGGTTTGTTTTTGCTCATCGTTTTGGAGTCCATCGATGACCAAGTGGCCTCTTCAGCTTTGGGCCGGTGGTGAGGCAGCTTATCACGGCGGGAGCGCACAGTGGAGCAGAGCTAACTTCACGACCGAGAAACAGAGGGAAGGAGGGAGGACGGCCGGGCTCCGCATCTCTGTCACCTAAGGACTTCCCGCCAGCCTCCAGCTTTTAAAAGCTGCATCACCTCGCAGTAGTACCCCATGGGGACGGAGTCGTGTATTCATGGGCCGTGGGAGCGTGCAGGTTCAAACTGTACCTCTGTTGGTGGGTGTATCTATGGGTCAGTATTTTAAAAGATTACAGTTGTTTTCAGAATTATTGTTCTCAGTTTTCTAAGTTCTTCATACATTCATATGCCTTTTAGAATCAGGTCATTGATTTCTACATATAAAGGGTAAAAGATCTCGGAATTACACTGAATTTTAAGGGAATTAACATCTGACCAGCGTGGCGTTTTGTGCTGCATGAGTGTAGCACATCTTGCCACTTTCTCAGTATTTCTTGAACTTTCCGTAACAGTATCACAGTTTTTAGCGTACGGGTCTTGTGCACATTTTTTCAGATTTATCTTTAAGTATTTCACATTGTTATTATAATCATAAGTGGCTTCGAAAGATCAGTTTCTGATTGTTGGTATATGAATGTTTAATAATTGTGAATTATTACTAGCCAAGTAATTGGGTCTAGAAGCTTTTAAGGTAGATTCCGATACTTTATACTGATGTGACCATAGTTTGTGAATAGTATCAGTAGTATTTCTTTCTTTTGTGGAATAAATGAATTCTACTGGGATAAGAATAAATAAACCTTATTTCTTTAGAGAGTGTTGCATAAATTGAGGGAGTCAGCCATTCTCACTTATATTAGTAGAGACTCAAAGACAAGTGGAAGAAGGGGAAAGCCTTGTATTGGAACAAAAATGAGAGATTTAAAGATGCCTGATTAGAAGCCGTTGGCACGGGCCAGTTTGGGGGGAGTCTTTGTGATTGGTTTGGGGTATTTATTTGGCTTTGTGCAGCAGTCCTAAATTGGAAATAGGGATGATTAGGAAAACTCAGTAATTAATCATGCTCAGTTTTGGGTGGATTGTACAGTGGCTGTGTGCTTTCTTTGCCTACAGAGTAGTTTGCCTTTTGGGGCTGGTTACTGCAGACAATAAGTTGTTTTCCTGGGCTGGTTCCTGGAGGCTGTCAGAGTCCTACTGTTTTATATGGTCTGACTATTTTCCATCTGTATATTTATCTGGTCCTTTGCAATCTGAAGGCATTTTATTTCTTTTTCTTGTCTTGTCCTGGCTACATCTTTTAGTACAACCTGACACAGGAGAGGTGAGAGCAGATACTGTTGCTTCATCTATCTGGAAGGAAAACACTTAGGCTTTTCACTATTAAGGATACTGGTACAAATCCCCATTATGGAGTGCAATCATGATGTGTATATGTAATGTACCAATAAAGATTAAAATTTTAAAAAAAAGGATAATGTTAGCTCGCGCTTCCTTGTAGATGCCTTTTATCAAGTTGAAGATATTTTTCTTTATTCCTATTTTGATAAACTTTTAAAAAATAAATCAGGATATTATGTTGGAGTTTTAAAATCTGTTGCAGTATTAATGAGTTTATCTCCCCTTCTCTTTTGTTCTCTTCCCTCCCTTTCTATTACTCCAACACTCCCCTTTCTTCTTCTTCTCTCTTTATATATATAATTATATACTTCATATATATATATATACATATATATACACACACATACATATACACATACATATACACACATACTGTGAATTTTAATGATTTATTTTTAAATGTTAAACCTACCTTACATTCTTGGAATAAATCTCATTTGGTAATATGTGTTATTTTTTAGACAGTGTTGGATTTCACTTGCTAAATATCTACTACTAATTTTTAATCTGTATTCTCTTTTTTTTTTTTTGAGACAGAGTTTTGCTTTGTAGTTTAGGCTGGCCCTGAGCTCACTGTGTAGCGCAGGCAAGCCCCGAGCTCACAGCAATCCTCCTGTGTCTACCTCCCAAGTGCTGGGATTACAGGTGTGAACCCTGCACTGTGGTATATGGTACTGATTGCTGATGGGTGTGAGTCATCACACCTGGTATTGTGGTGTGTGGTTACTGGGGATCTAATTGGGCACCTTGTGCTTACAAGGCAGATGCTGGAACCACTGAGCTAAATCCCTGGCCCTTAATCTGTATTTTTGATGAATATTACTTTATGATTTCAGTTGTATTGTCTGTTTTGATATCAATAATCTCAGCATCATATAGAGTTGAAAAGTATTTTAGCTTCTTCAACTTTCTGCAAGAATTTATGTACAATGGGTGTTATTTCTTTCTTAAATGTTTGGTATAATTTCCCGATGAAATTATTGGAGTCTGGTTTCCTTTGTGGAAAAAGTTTTTAACAAAAAACTGAATTTCCTTACTAGATATGCTGTTCAGGTTGTCTGTTTACTCTTGAACTTTGGCAGTTTGTTTTTTCAAGTAATCTGTCTCTTCTAAGTTGTATAATTAATTAGCAGAAAGTTGTTAATAATGTTGCCTTACTATTTTGATATATGCAAAATCTGTTATGATGCTATATCTCCTATTCCTGAGATTATTGATTTGTACCTGTTTTGTCTTACCAGGATGACTAGAGATTTACTGATTTTACTAATCCTTTTAAAGAAACAGCTTTTTTCCTTTTAATGATTTTCTATATCTTACTCTCTTCTGTGTTCTTGATTTCTACCTTGTTATTTAGTTTTTCCTTTCTTCTATTTATATTAGGATTTACTCCCCCCCCATTTTTAAAAGGGGCAAGCTGAGGCCATTAACTTGAGATTTTTCTTCTTTCTGTTATGAGCATTTAAGACCATACATCAAGAAATTATTTTTAAAGTCTTTAACTCACAGATACAAAGTATAAACATGCTTTGCAATTTTAAGAAATTAGCACATTCTATCTTTATATTTTTTATAGTTAAGGATGCATAACATCTTAAAATTAATTTATGTATCTTCAGTGATTTGTTCTTCTATGAAATCAGTTTCAGGATAATACATATACGTGTATTCAGAGACACACTTTTTATTCTTTTCTTGTCTTTGTAAATAACTTCCAAATTACATTGCACTTACTAAGCCCACCATGTAGTATGGTCTTCCTTCCGTTGTGAGCTGTGTTTGTGCCAGTCTTTCTTAGGCCTCAGGGACTTTGAGGGAGGGCAGTGGCAGTAGACTCCGAAAGCGAAGTGAAGGTGCCAGAGCACAGCAGGTATCTGCGAATTCCGCTTGGTCAGGACTGAATGAGGATGGCAGGTGAATGGCTGTTCATAGGGAGGTTTGTTCAGGCTTCATGAGAGAGTGATTGCAAAGTGCTTGTTAGCTGTTCTCTCTTTTTATAGCAGTAATTCAACATAAGTAACCCACTCTGTGAGGATTTATGTGGATAGATTTTGATCTGTGCCTCTATCTGAGATGCATCAAGGATTTGGGGAGCTAATGAATTAATGACTTGTAATTCTGTGTTATATTTACCTGCTGTTGTTCACGCTCATTTAACTCATAGCTGAAATATATCAGAATTTGTTTGATCGAGTTTAATCTAGTAAATGAACGCTGTGTATTAATGGTACTGTAACAATAGTTAACGTCCTATCTCGTACTGACCCAATTTTGTCAAGTCCATGCTCAGCTGAGAGGAATAAGATTAGAATTGGACTAGAACATGACTGAAAATCAACATATCACCCTTGTTGAAATCCGGAAGGAAGGACTGGCTAGAGGGAGGCAGATGGCTGTTTAAAGCTCTAATTTCTGCTGGGTTCCTAATTCAGCTAAAAAAAAAAAAAAAAAAGGGACCAGCAGCCGCAGCCTCCTCGTGTTGCTTTGTTCTGTCATGTAAGCCAGAAACAACTGCAGTGGGCTGTCGGGGAGCTGAACACAGCTAAACTCTCAATCTTTTAAGAAATAGTAGTCATAATTTTCCCACTCTAGTTCTTCAGTTTTCAAGACTTTAGTGCATTTACGTAAAACAGCAAATTAGTCTGCAGGTGAGGAGTGAGGTGGGGTTCCTTGGAGTCTAGTTAAGGGCAGGTGGCAGGACAGGAAGGGCTGCGCAGGGCAGAGCGTGGGGTGCGTAATGTTTGGACGCGGCTATTTTCCTCTGATGAGAAAATCTTCTGCCTAAATGCATGTTACGCCAGTTACACAGCTGTAGTTAATCTTTGGCTAACTTCGTATGTGCATGCTCATCTGTGGGGTGACTTTGGAAGAGAGATGCTGAGTCCAAATGAGACTGTCAGCAGTGAGGAGTGCAGACAGAAATTATGGAATTACTGACCGTGTGTTTGAGAAAGACGAGCAGAACCGAGATTGAAAAACAGTTCTATTTGCTTTGCTGTAACACCAGTCTCTAGACAGTGAGACTAACACATTACAGATATGCGGTTCAAGTGAAGGGAACTCTGTGGAGACCTACAGTGTGTTCCGCTTTGTTAGAATACAAGCAGTAATCCAGATGCTGTCCTTTGCTAAAGAGGTGATGGTTTCCAGCCACATGAGATAAGTGGGAAGTCTTTGGACTATTTGGTTGTTGCTGTGGCTTCATATGAAGTGTCCCCAGGAAGACATGTGTGTCCTGGCACACGGCAGGGCTCAGAGGCCGGTCTGGAGGCAGGAGCGGGCCACAAGGGCACTGGCCTCACCAGTGATGCATCCCCGCAGGAGTCTGTGGCTGACTCTGCTATGAGGAGTCTGCTATGAGGAGTCTGTAGCTGACTCTGCTATGAGGAGTCTGCTATGAGGAGTCTGTGGCTGACTCTGCTATGAGGAGTCTGCTATGAGGAGTTTGTGGCTGACTCTGCTATGAGGAGTCTGTGGCTGACTCTGCTATGGCCCCGCTGAGGAAGCAGGTCCCCTCAGCATGCCTTTGAAGGATGACCTCTCCCTGACCTCTCTGGCTTCACCTTTCACTCTGCTTCCTGGAAGGCACCAGGTGAGCAGTGTCTTCCTCCGCGTCTCCCTTGGAGCCAGTTGGAATGGACCAACACCATGAGCCAAGATAAAGGTTTCCTCCTCTAAATTGATTTTGTTAGGTATTTGGTCACAGCGATGAAATGCTGACTGTTGCAACTGTGTTTGATGAATTACTGAAGTGAAAATAGTGAAGGATCTAAAGTATATGATACAGTAAGTCCCCAAATTATAAACAAGTTTCCTTGTAGAAAAACATTTGGATTCATTTCTAAGCCCGACAAAGTCACCTTTGACACAAATATACAATAGAAAGTGTAAAAAACTACACATACATGTCCAGAAAAGAAACTATTTTATTTGCACAGTTACCTTAAATGGCGGCACAGTACAGTACAGCTGGCATATGGGGACTGCATGGAGTGAGCGGAGAGGAAGAGGGTTACCAGCTGCAGGAGGGAGGGGAGACGGGAAATGGTGGAGGTGACGGGCCCTCAGCAGGAGGACGCGGAGGGCACGATGGGGATTCTCTCACACCTGGTATCGATGACGCGGGTGTTTTGATGGATTCAATCCTGTCTACCGCCTTGATAACAGCTGTCTAAGTGGTAGTGCTGGATGGTATTCTGAACAGCTGCTGCAGCTCCGTGTATTGCTTTACTTGGGGACATCGGCCTCAACAAGCGAACAGCACAGCTTCAAGTAAAGAAGATCCCCTTGACGTCTTCTGTGAATCTCTTCGATTCCGCCCTTCCCTCTTCCTCTCGGCTGTTCTCATCTTCTCCCTGGGTCTTTAATTCCATCACGTCCTCATTAGTGAGCTCCACCCGTAGCACAGAAGCATCCTTTTGCAGACCAGGCTCCAGCTTCTTGCTGCGGGTCACTAGGTTGTAGAAGACCTCTGTGGACTCCTTACGTTTTATCACATCCGTAAACTCCATGAACAAACTTGGGACAGATGTTCTTCCCAAGCTCATCCGTAGTGAAGATGAAATCTCACACCAAGCCAAGCTGACGTTTCTCATGGCCTGTGGATGTCACAATCCTTCCAGGATGGTTTCCAGGTTGCTCCTGTTTCATCAGTTGCCTTCACTGTCTGATGAAAGCCATTATGTAAATATTTCTTGAAAGGCATAACTCCTTGGTCCATAGCTTGGATAAGCATTGTGGTATGGAGTGGCAGATGCATTGGGATGAAAATCACCCCTGAATTTGGGGTGAGCTGTGCACTGTCGAGCAGCAGAAGAGTGTGGCTTGGGATGTCTTTCTCCAGACAGTAGTTCTCTAGCTCTGGGGTAAAGTGGTGGATAGACCAGTCCTGGAAAATGGTTTGTGTAACCCAGGCTTAGTTTATTTTCTTTTTAATGTAACTTATTATTTTACTATAATATGAACGTGATGTATGGACACTCCACACTGGTAATTTGTTATTACTAATTATTTTCATTCACATATATTGGATCAGGTTTGCCAGATTGCTCTAGAGTTAGTGAGTGCATTCAATAGGAATGTCCAGGTCAGTGAGAGACCAGAGTTTGCACAATGCTGCATCATCTAACCCAGCATCTATAGGACTTATCTGATCCTTACTCTAACCAGGACTACACTCTTTTTTGTTTTATTTTTTGTCTTTGGTTTTGGCTTTCTTTTTTCTTTTTCTTTTTTAGGTATACCTTATGATCACATTCATATTGAGGACTTGTACCTGTACATGATATGTCTTCTTATTTTTACCCATTCTCCTGCCTTCCCTACAACGACTCTACCCTCATACACAAGCTTTGTTTCAGTTTTTTCCTTCTTACCTTCATTTTTCCCCCTAGGCCCCTCTCTAGTTCCCATTCCCTTTTGATCATTTTTTTCAGGCTTTGGAGTTACTTTTGGCTGTATTTGTGAGGGCTCCTGGGTTCTCTGGATGGTAACTAAGAGAGACTTTAGTTTCAGATCACCAGAAGCCTTACCGCCAAACAGCAGAGAGAGTCTGTCCTTTGCTGCCCCGAAGCCTGGCCTCACTGTTCCTCTTTCCTGACGTGGCTTTGTTCTGGCTCCTCCTCCAGTCCAGTCCTGCCTCACCGATATTCAAAAGCTGTTGGGTCAATGGGCGCCTTCCTCGGTAATTTCTCCTAGTGCAGCCGGAAATTCTTGGGCAGCCACGGGGTCTGCGCGTGCAGCCTCGTCACTTGCTCTCGAGCTGAAGGCTGCCTCCGGACCAGACCGTTGAACCGTGCGTGGCTGGCAGTAAGAGATGCACCTTGTTCCCCTGTTTGTTCTTTGAGTCTTCACACAGGTTTTGCTTTATCTTGAGTAAGCACTAAGCCGAGGGGCACTCGACACTGATGCTGACCCTGCACCACACACTGAGGACTTCTCCATCTCCTCTGTCTCCAACACTCTGGGTGTTACTATTGACTTCAGTGACAGCAGACTTCACATGTGCATGGGCTTGTCCTTGTCCTGCAGGACTGTGCCAGTGATAGGGGGACTCAGGTTACAAGTGATGTTGAACATCTTTTCACTGCAGTCCAGTCTCTCAGTGATGCTCGCTTAGTTTCCATGGTTACTGCTGTGCATTTCCTAGTGGTCCCTGCGCATCGGCAAGGCTCTTCCTCTGACTTCCGAGGTCCCTGAGCTCTGACTGCTCACGGAAGCTCCCAGCAGCACAGCTGTGACGGTGTCCAGTAGACATGTGAGCTACTTCCACGATTGTTCACATCTGTGAATGTTTGTATGGTGAGGTCTTTTTATTTCTGTGAAAGTTTGCAACTGAAATGTTTCCAAGTCGGTGACTTACTAGACAGTTGTCCTGTTTGTGGTTAGAGGAGGGTGAAATTAGTGTTCTGGAGCTGCTAACAGTGTCATTCTTGAGATAGGTGTGGAGGGATTACTGTAATCAGGTATGTAAATGGAAGGCATACGTGCTTCGCAGGAACAGAGTGAGAATTACACGTGCAGCAGCACAAACAGGCTGAGGTCATGCTGCCTCAGATGACAGAGGAGCTCATCCTGTGGTAGAGCACTGCAATCGAAACTTCAGCCTGTAGGACAATCAGGGATGTGTTCACTTCCTGATCCACACAGCCTACTAGTTTTGTATCCTTGTACAAGTTCATTATACTCAAAGTTCATAATGGTCTCTAAAGTTGTCTGTGTAAGCTCTCTTGTTATTGATTGCTTGCTCGATTGATTGATTTGTCTATCCTCTACTCTGGGAGGAACTTGGCCTTTGGCACGCAGCTGTCTATATGTGAGGGAATCCCAGAGAGACCTGGCAGTTGAAGACTTTGTGGAAGAAATCCACAAAATCCTCCCGGGAGCAGGGCAGGAAGCTCTCCTGAGAAGTGGCGCTGTGTAGCTTCATAGCCACCATACTGACAGAACGCTCTAGTTCTCGTAGTCTATTGGTTCTTCAAGGTTATTTTTAGATACATATATACAATTACAAACAATAGTTACACCTCTTCTCTTTTTATTTTAGTTCTCTTCTTCTTTCTTTGTAGGGTTGGCTAGCCTTGAACTTACGGCAAACCTCCTGCCCCTGCCCCTCACGTAATGGAATTACAGGCATGAGCTACCATGCGTGGCCAGCCGTACACTTTTTTGATCACCTGTAAAGAGAGAAAAATGGTCCTCTTTTCTTGGCTTACTAAATTTTGAAAATACATGTAATTAGATGCTACATTTTATAAAATTATTTTTCTGTACAGTTTGCAGTGTGTTTTTAGTATCTATTAATATGAAGAATAATGTGGAGTTTTAAAAATATTGTGGCATGCATGCATATATGTATGCATGTATGTTTTTGTATGTCTTTCTCTGGCAGTCTGTCCACACTGTCGAATGCTCTGTCTCCTTTTTGACTTCTTGTAGTGACAGTGGTGGTGTGGTCCTGGGAGTAGAGAAGAGTAGGTATTTGATAGCTATTGTAGATTTTTAAAAAATTCTTGCATTGTTCCAAGTCTTTCTCTGCTCTTGGTATGCTTTGCCGTATTTTCTAGAATGTTATCAACTTCTCCTATATAGTTCACAACACTTCATTTAATTTTTACATTTTTAATACTACCATTTTAAGTGCACAGCTTGGTGATTTCTCACAGCTGTGTATTGGTCAGCAGTAATCCCAGTCCACTCTCCAAAGGCCCATTTTCATAGCAGCACGTTCTCATAGTGTTACAGTACTTGCAGTCATTTCTTCCTCTGTCCTCTTCTAATCTATTTTCTCTCCCTGGGGATTTGCTTTTGTTTAATAAAATCATTGTCTCTTGTGCCTGACTTCTATCTTACCACATAGCACTTTTAAGGTGTATTCTTGTTGTATTATGTATCAAAATCTCACTTAGTTTAATAGCTGAATAAAACCCTACTGCAGCATATATCTTGTTTTGGGTTGTGTCCACACTTTAACTCTTATGAATAATGCTTTTGTGAGTAGTTATGCACGAGTTTTTATGTGGGTGTATGCTTTTTGGTTCTCGTAGGTGCGTACCTATGGAGTGCGGTTTTTGAGTAAGGTGGTAACTGATTTTTTCGGAGCCTACCGAGCTTTTCCCAGTGTAGTCGCACTGTTTCGTATTCCCGACTGGAACTGGAGTCTCAGTTTCTCAGAGTCAGCAGCACTCACCGTGGCCTGGCTTTGGGATAACCAGCCTAGAGTGTGGGAAGCGATATTTCACCGTGGTTTTGGCTTTCGTCTCTCAGATGACTGGTGAGCAGGGTAAGCATCTTCTCAGTGTGCTGGTCCTGTGTTCTCTTTTGGAGAATCAGCGGCCCTGCCCTCTACAACTTGGTCCTTGTATGTGAGTCCCCACTCGTTCTGATGGTAAGTAGAATCAAGCTCATCTCTCTATTCTCTTTCTCTTTTGGAATAGATTTCGTCCCTTTTGGAATAAAACCGGTATGTACCATTTAACACCCATCTGACTCTCACATTCTTTAACAGAGTCTATTATACACTACTTAAATTGAGATAGTTGTCTTTCTATTGTTATAAAAGTTAATATACTCTGAATAAAAGTAGCTTAATAAATGCAGAATTTGAAAATACTTTGTCTCATTCTAGTGGTTCTGTTTTTACTTTCTTAATAGTATCTTTGGATCACAAATTTTAAAAAAGTTTTCTTATGCTAAATTTATTTTTTCCTTGCTATAAGTAATTTTGTTTTGTTTTGTTTTGTTTTGTTTTGTTTTTTGAGACAGTGTCTCACTTTGTAGTTCAGGCTGGTCCTGAGCTTAGCCTTAAACTCACCTCACAGCAATCCTCCTGCCTCTGCCTCCCGAGTGCTGGGATTACAGGCGTGAGCCACCATGCCCGGCACTGTGGCATGTGGTACTGGTTGCTGCTGGGTGTGAGTCTCCACACCCAGTATGATGTATGGTTAACCGGGGATCGAACCTGGGTCCTTGTACTTCCAAGGCAGGCACTGGAACCACTGGACTAAATCCCCGGCCCTGTTTTTTGTTTTTTGAGACAAGGTCTCGATTTGTAGTTCAGGCTGGCCCTGAGCTCAGCGTCAAACTCAAAGAAATCCTTTTGCCTCTGCCTCTCAAGTGCTGGGATTACAGGTGTGAGCCAACACATCCAGCACTGTGGTATGTGGTTGTGATTGCTGGTGAGTGTGAGCCACCACACCTGGCATTGCTGTATGTGGTTATCAGGGATTGAATCCTGGCCCTTGAGTTTGCAAGGCAAGTGCCAGAACCACTGAGCTAAATCCCCAGCCCTACTACAGGTGTTTTTAATGACATAGCTAACAATGTCACAAATGCGCTGTTATATTTTATTCAAAGTGTTTTATGATTTTAGATGCCACATTAAAGCATATGATACATTTTGACGTAGTTTTTGGCTAAGATACGAGATCTACTTCGTTCTTTATATATGACTGTTCCATTATCCCATCACCACTTGTTGAATTATCTTGGCACTTGTCAAAAATCAGCTAACCAGTCCCAGAAACATTTATTTATGGATTCTCAAATGCTTCTATTGATCTGTGCATCTGTCCTTATTATATGCTCTTAATTACTGTGACTTTGTATTAGGTTTTAAGTTGAGAGTTGTGAGGTCACAAACTTTGGTCTCTTAAAGACTGTTTTGGCTAAGCTGAGTCCAGATAATGTTAGAATTGGCTTATCTTGTATAGTTTTTTGATGTTCCCATGAATGAATTTGTTTTTTTCAGATTTCATCTCTTGATTATTTACTATTAATATTTAGAAATTCAGTGGAATCTTGTGTATTCATGTTATGTTTTGTCACCTAGCTGAACTAACTTATTAATTCTGATTCCTCATGGCTTCATCAGGATTATGTCACCTGCCAATAGAAATGTTTTACTTTGTCCCAGTCTAATGCTTTCTTTTCCAAACATACTTTGTTGCTTCAGGTTGCGTTGTGAATCCCCAGCATGAGGTGGAGTAGAGGTGACGATAGGAGACGTTCTGGTGCTGCACTGATCACCTACCATGAAAACTGCTGTTCTGGCCAGGGATGGAGCTCATAGGTGTTGATGCATGCTCCACAAGCGGGAGGTCCCGAGTTCAATCCCTAACACTACGTACACACACACACACACACACACACACACACACACACACACACACACACACACTCTAACATAAAATAAAATAAAATATCCTTACTTCAAAAACTTGCTCCCTGGCTTTTCCCTGACCCTTTGGCCAGGCTGAGAAACTGCATCTCTTTTCTTGACTGTTGAGTGTTTTGTCATCACAAGGTATTCCACTTTCTCTAAAGCCTTTTCACATACTATTGAAATCATTATGGGATTTTTGTTTTCCTTCTATTGATGTGGTGTATTGCATTAATAGATTTTCATCTGTCAAACAGTGAAACTCACTTCATCCTTATATGTAGGTCTGCTATTTATATTTTATGGTTTCATGTTGTTTATATTGATAATATGTTCTCATCCCTTTATATAGTACCTTGGTTCATGAACTCAATTTTCTCCACAACTCTGGTCACAAGCAGAACTGGATGAGAATCAAATTAAATTTCCTCATAAGGTCAACACTGAACCTGACTTTGAACTTGATTCAGATCTCGTCCAAGTTAGTTTGCGATTGGAACTGTGGAAGAATCAAGTCTATGAACTGAGGTTCATATGTACACCTGTCTGTTCCATGGCCTTTGCTTCACTGGCTTTGTGCTTGTTGCCAGTGGGAACGTTGGTATTCCATGTCAGGATAGGAACCGTGAGAAGGATCTGCTGTAACCAGGAGAATGGTTTCTTTTAGAAGAAGTCAGCGAAAGATGAGACATCAGCTACGGGGAAATGATGTGAAGGCTGTAAGGAAAGGACCGCGGAAATGGCAGGAGTAAGAAAGAGCAAATTCTTAGCCATGAAAATCAGCAGTCATGAGGTCTGCAAACCGGAGATGTTAGAGCAGGCCCTGCTGCAGCTGGGCGTCTGAGCTCAGCAGTTCTCCACCTGCCTGTTCTTCCTGGCTCTCCGGAGCCTGGCCTTGAGGCTGGTTTTTCCTCAGTTTATTTTTGCACGATCTGGTTGATTTTGGTAGACACTCAGTCTGTCTTCTTTTCCTACCAGCCTGGGCTTAGCAACCATAGGAAGGGAGAGAAAATGAGAAGAAAGATCTGAAGAGAGGAGAGTTCTACTGCGTGGTTCATAAAAATCTCTTTCCTAGGAATCACCAGAGATCTGGTAAAACAAAGAAAAAAAAAAAACCACCCAGATTTCCCTACCCCCATTCTCATTACTAGATCTGAAATGTGCCTCAGGATGATCTCTGATGCTGAATCAGGTATCCTGGGGACGACGCTGAGGAGGAGGGGGAAGGACCGGGCTGTGCAGACGTGTCTTGTCTGCAGAAGGTGCAGAGAAGTCGCACCCAGGAAGTCCTGCAGCTCCTTGGCTCCCTCCAGAGAGGCTCGCACGCGGTCCCCGTGGGCCTGCGCCTCTGCTCGCTTCTCTCTAGCCGAGGGAGAGGAGTGACATAAAACAGTGGGCACACCTGGGGGACAGCATTTGAATGAAAACATCTTCTACTCAACCATCTGCTAGAAAAGATGCATTATTTCACAATTTCCCTATTTTGCTTCACTTGTATGATGAGTTGAAAGGAACCTGTAAACAGACTAAAATCTGGGATTTGAGTAGGTGAATAGATAAATTAAAGAGCAGGTGGCAGTCGAGTTCTGGGTGATAGTAGATTGCAGCTGGCTGCATATGTGGGATCCCCCTGAAGGTCTGTAAAGTAATATGAAACAAAACAAATATTGCCAGAAAAACAAAATTTGCATCTGAATACTGAAATCTGTCTCAGGGCTCTGTAGTGTGAGATTCAAAAGAAAAAATAATTCCTGTTTTCCTGCCATTAGGTGAAACAAAGCTACAACCTAATTTTATACTCATGTTACAGCTACACATTTCAGCATTGACTAAGAGAATTCTGAGCCCTGCCATACTTCACCGAGATAGTTTTGTTTTTAACACAACCCACTGAGTCTGTGTGTGTGTGTGTGTGTGTGTGTAACAGAGGGAGAGCTACTGCTTTGTGTATATTATTTCATACTAATAAATGTAAATGAAATTTGATGATCACTTTTTTCAGGTTATAAATTCTGTATGTGCCAAGAGATAGTTTTGCAAATAATGTGGATGTAACATTTTTAAAAATAAGGTTCCATTTCCAGTGTTCCCAGGGAACTTGTCTTTGGAATATAATTTATTGGGGGATAGAAAATCCTTTTGCTAATGGTGTATTCTGTTTTGTCAGTTCACATTATTTATTTAAATGATCACTTTGTTTAAAGTGAGGCCCAGTGAGGTTGTGTTCTGTAGTCTGACTTATCTGGCCACTCACATATTTAATGAGTATTTATAGAGGAGATGCTCTGTGTTGACTATTTAAAATTGCACTGTAGATGGAGTAGGATTAGAAAAATTAAGAGATTGAAGACTTAGTCATAAGAACAGAATTCAGTTTGAGAATAATTACATGGTACATACCCAGCAGTATTAAATAATAGAATAAAAAGAGAACACAGTGTGAGAATCTCGTGTGGACCAAGGCGGTGATCTGCACATTTTTGAGCGGCACGGTGAGCCTCCTTTTTGCTAGTGACCTCATGTGATCACTAGGTCATCCTCCTGCGCGCAGAGTCATCCATCTCTGCTGGTTTTCTTTTCTGCAAAGGAAAAGAACAGGGACTATTGTTTTGCTTTTCTATGAAGGCTAAACTTTCCTCTGAACATATAGGTGAAGAATGCACTAGTGTTTTCTCTGGCAGCTGTGTGTGTGTGTATGTGTGTGTAGGTGTATGTGTGTGTGTGTGTGTGTGTGTGTGCACATGCACATGTGTGCATATGCATGTATGCAGATGTGTGTGTGTGTGTATGTATGACTCTTTGGAGGCTCCACCCAATGATATTTTTATAAAGTACTAATTATTTTTCTGAGTCTAGCCATGAACTTTACAGGAGAAACCAAGAAACCTTGGGAAATGAGAGCCTAGCACTGGTTCATGTTGTTTAAGCTCTAACATTTCAGAAGGATTTGATAGCTTTGTTACTTCAAATCACCCAATCTTCCCTGACTTTAATCTCTGATCACACTGGCTTATTTTTTCCTCTCATCTCTAACTTTAACTTCTCTTAGAGGGCTTATGGGGGAATATCACTTTTGGTTTTTCTTGAAACAACAAAAAAAGGCCTAGATGTGCCTGTGTTATTTCATCTCTCTGTGACTCTGCTTAAAATGCACAGACATCATGGAGACATATTTAGGCTGTACTCCCACCGCAGAAAAACTCCTCCTCCACACTTTGATGGTAATTTAATTTTGAGCTGCAAGACTTTGATTTACAATTGTAATGCATTTATGTAGTTACTTGTGTAGGCAGACAGCAATACAGATTTAGTACAAACATGTTTACATAATGGCATTATCCATCCCATCACATACATTTTCCTCTAACAAAAAACTTATTAAAAATATGGTACATGTTTAAGATGAACATTCCTCATTTTAAATGCTTTTTAAAAATATTTTTAAAAAATTAAGTGACCTAATTCTGAGAACTTTAAAGACTACCGTTTTTGCTTTTGGATAGTGGGCCGATTACTGTATGCTAGAAGAACGAGTCCAAGAGTAGCTAGTTTAGATGGTGAGCATATGTATTCATCATCTTAGCCTGTCATAACAAGATACCACATGCTAGGAGCTTGTACAACAGATACAGATTTTCTCGGTGTTCTGAAGCAAGTCTGTGGTCAAAAAGGGGTGATTTCTGGTAAGAGCTTTCTTCCTGACCTGTAGATGGCCGCCATCTTGCCATGACCTCATTAGGCCTTCCTTCCATACACAAGGAGCGTAAGGGGAGATGGGGGGGTGAGAGAAGGGAGTCAGAGAAACTCGGCACCTCTTCCTCTTTTCGGAAGAGCACCATCCTGTTGGATCAGTGTCTCACCTCTCTGACCTCAGTTAACCTTAATTGGCTCCAAGTACAGTCAGGTTGGGGGATAGGGCTATGATGTGTGTATTTAGAGACATGGGCTAGCCGTAGCAGAAAATAGCACCACCATGAGGATTCTGTCACTAAAAACCAGGAGACACATGTCAGCAGCACATGTCTGGCTACAGATAAAAGAGACTTGGTCAAACCAGCATCTGGTAAATATGGCTTCTTAGAAAGAGAGGAGCAATTATCTCTGCTTTGCCTGAACTCTCCCGTCTGGGACAGTCTCGATCCTTGTGTGCTCCGGCATCGGCAGCACTGGGACCTCCACCTTGCATCAGCTCCTCGTGTCCCCGGAGCTTGGCTTTCAGTGCAGTCTCCATCAGGTCAGCTGCTGAGCGGCTTGCTCTCTGGGCAGAGCCTGAGGGGTTGTTGCTAGGGAGTGCCTGCTGCCCTGACCTGGGCCCTGCAGTGGCGTTAGAGATGGGAATAGAAGGGGTAGCTTTTGATTTCATTTTTAGAAAAGAAGATCTGTAACAATGCACATAACACTTTCATGCAGTGATCTTCATCAGGGGTCTTGGGTCCTTCCACGAGCGCCCAGGTCCACAGAGAGCATTAGCTATGTGCCAGGCATTCTAGTAGATGGTGAGAGTTTAACAGGACTTCAACAAATATAATGAAAATTTCTAAATGTTAAAATGTTGCTTACAGGTTTGAACTTTCTGAGACTTCTTTTTTTCTTTCGTCTAATGAAAAGATAATGAAATGATGAATCATTAATGTTGGAGTGGATTTTTTAAATTGTGATTTTCCCCCTTCTGATAACTGAAAGGATTTGGTCTCTTAGAAATTTTGGAAAATTCAAAGATACATGCATTAAAAAATTAAAAATCAGTTGTAATTCACACAGACAAAACAAATATGTGGGTACATTTTTTCCTTCCCTTCCTTTTATATATGTGTATCAGTCACCTTTCTGTCACTGGAATAAAGTATCTGATGACTGCTGTTTAAAGGAAGAAGATTTGTTTTGTTTTGCGGTTTCAGAGGTTGCAGTCCCTAGTTCATCAGCTGCAGGGCTGAAACTTCACTGCCGAGAGACAGTGAAAGAGACAGACAGAGAGAGACAGAAAGACAGAGACAGAGAGAGGGAAAGACAGAGAGAGATACAGAGAGGCAGTTGTGGGGAGAGATTTGCCTCCAGAGGGAGCCCTGGAGATCCACCTCTCTTCTGGACTCTACCTCCTAAGAGCTTTCGCATGATGTCGCTGATGGATGAATCCATTGATAACTATGGTCCCTCTGATCCAATCACGTTCTGAAAGCTCCATCTCTGCTAGCTTTGTGGGGACACTTTAGACCTAAACTACAACAGTATGTGCATGTGTAGACGTATATGTTTTTGTTTAAAAATTTCCTATCCTTTATATTCTGGTTTGAAACTGCCTTTTTTCTTAATGTTATTTCATATATGTTTTATCTCATTGAATAATATTCTGCCTGCTAATGGCTATTTGGTTATCTTTGTATATTTATAATAATACTTGTCTTTCTTGTTTTAGAGCATTTAAATAATTTTTGCATTTTCAGTACTATAAATCAGTGGACATACATGTCTCTAATTATTTTCTTAAAATAAATGTACAGAAGTAGTATTGTTGGATCAAGTTAAGTTTTGCCTCTTGCATACATATCACACAATTTCCATATAGGAAGCTAGAGTTACTTTTACAAGCCTGTTAGGTCTGGGCAGCCATGGTAATTTTATGCATTCTCTCTGGTATAGATATGTATATTATGCAAATTTTTGCCAGCTTGGGGAAAATATATAGCTTTTTAATTTAAAAGTTTTAAGGAAGTATTTGAATAAATTTATTTTTTAAAAATTAATTTCACTGGTACATTTTATATACATATAATGATCACAATTGATGTTAAGGGTCTTGGAAGTGTCTTTCAGCTACTTGTGTTTCTGCAATTACTATTTCTAATTTTAGTCTGTTATTACATTGCTTTTTTTCTGCAAATATTTGTGAAAACACTCTACATCAAAAGTATGGAAATTTATTTTATGTGTAGCACATATGATACCTATTTTGTTGGCTGCCTCCTACATGTGTTTATCTCAGGCTTAAAACATGTACTTCTTGCAGCCGTATTTATGAGTCTTGCTTCTTTTATTCTGTAGCTTAGAAAGTTTCCAGCCTCTAGGTTAGGCATAATTTCCAAGTTTTCTCTTTAGCCACAACTTATTGCGTCTGTTTTTGGACTGTTTAATCCAATTCCATTTATTTGTTCTGCTACCATAGCTACCATCTATAACTGATATGTACTGACCTCCCCTTGTCATGACATTTTCCTATTATTAGCTCTTTTATTTTTTGTGTTTTCCCCGCTTTCTAGTTAATTTCTTGCCTTACCTAATAGTTGTACACTGTTGGGCCTCATGGAGTGATGACCCTCACTGTCTTTTTATAGGGTATTGTTTAGCATTTTTTATAACACAGGTTCAGTATTCATGAAATTTCTCGGGTGTTCTTTCTTGTGGAAGAATCTTAGTTCCTCATTAATTTCGAAAGGTAGTTTTGCAGGGTAGCTCAGTCTAGGTTGGAAGTTGCTTTCCTTTAGGGCTGGAAACGCTTCGTCCTAGGCTCTCCTTGACTCGAGGGTTGAGGTTAGAAAGTCTGCTGTGATCCTGACGGGCTCTCCTCTGTATGTGACTTGCTTCTTTTCTTTAACTGCTTGCAATGTTTGTTTCTGTGTTGGGTTTCCAGAATCTTGACTATTATACGACTAGGTATGGATGTTTCTTGATCACAGCCAGTTGGATTCCTATGTGCCCCACTTCTTGTGTGTCAGAGTCCTTCCCCTGCTTGGGGAGTTTTCTGCCATGACTTCTGGGAGCAGTTTTTTTAATGGCACTTGCACCAGCTCCAGTTTCTTCATTGACTCTGATTAGTCTTACGTTATTCTGCTTTGAATGATCTAGCAGCTGCTGAATTGATTTCTCATGTTCTCTTGTTATTTTTAAGAAATCTTTCTTTTCATGGTCACTAACAGTTCTGTCTTCTCCGATACTCTGTCCTTGCATTGGCTCATTTTGGTGCATGAATTTTCAGTGGCGCTTTTAATGTTCTGGAGATCCATTTGAATCTGTTTAATTACTTTCCACATAGTGGGGTTCTGTTATGTTTCTGAGTTCTTTAGAGTTATAAGCGTGTCTTTCACTATGGGCACTGTCTCTGTTGTTACCTGAGAAATTATTTCTGGTTTAATTTTTTTCCAGATCTTCTCTTGTTGCCTGTTCAGGGGGTCCACATGGTTGAGTTTCAGGTTGTTCCATTTTCCTTAATTTCCCTTTATAATTAGAGTGTACTAGTGTACTATAGTACATTAGTGATCTGGAATTCGAGGTTTGTACCTTATTTAGATTTCTTCTCAGTTCTATTTTGTTGTTGGTTTAATCCTTGCATCACTGCCTGTAAAATGCTTACTGCAGGTATTTTTCTTGCTAATATTTAGAACTCTCTGGGAATAGCTACTTCCTGGATCAGGTACAGTTGGGTGTTGGACTTTAAGTCTGTAATGGCCCTTGAGCAATCTCAGTTCTAGAATACTAGGAAAGATACTTGAAGAGAAAAATTGTGTTACCTTAGCAAAAGTGATATAGTCACTATCAACAACTGCATCAAACAGCAGCCACTATTCTGACACTTTTAACTTCCTGAATTAAACCCTTACCCTCATATCAAAATCAATAATTAACCAGAAGTAGGTTTGTCATACGCAAGCCTTCAACATAGGGGCATTACCCTGTGTGGAGAAGACACAGAAGGAGTTGGGTGTGGGTAGAGATAAAAGGAAAGAGAGAGGTTAGAAGTAGGGTTAGAGGCCACAGGAAGATCACAGAACGTTGGGAAACTGGTGGAGATGGGAGGAAAAGAGAGGTGGAAAGAGGAAATACAACACAGCAGATGTACAGCACCAGGGCAGCGAGAAGCTGCACTCACCCCTGTGAGTTAGGGACAACCAAGAGAAGAGAAAAAGTCAAAGTAGAGCAATAGCAGGGACAAGAAGGGAGCAAAGAGAAAAGAGAAAGAGAAATGAGAGAAAAGGGAGGAAAACAAAAGGAAAACAGCAACAGAAAGGGTCCTTTTCAAAGTGTGTCTCTGTCACTGATAGACAAGAAGTCAATAGCCTGCAGATCCGAGTCAGATCATCTCAGTGGTCCACCAAAGTTTACTGCAATTCAAATCGCTTTCTGACTACAAGGCCACAATTCTGCTCCCAGATCTCCTGCAGGTTTACACTCTGTGCGGTTCTCCTGCATATTTGAGCTGCCCTTCCCCTGCAATAAGTCCAGGCTCCAGTAAGAGGCGCCGGTCCCATCAGCTCACCAATTGCTGTAGTCCACAGAGTTCTCACTGCAGTGCCTCCCTTACTTCTGCCCTGGGTCTTCACCTTTCTGATAATTGGTGTTGACCTTTGGGGCCTTTTGTCAATTACCAGTCTTCCTTGTGTCTCGTGCCCAAATCTCCCCTCTGTGATATGCCCACACAGCTCTCAGCTGCTGTGTTGCCTTTTTGGGGGTGTCTGCTGTTCTAATGAGGGTGTTTCTTTACTGCTACCAGCCCAGACCCCTTGTGCCCCCTATCTGGTCTCAGGGTAGAGTAGATGTCTCCTGCTACTTTTGATCAACGCTTTGGGAGGACCTGGGAGCAGAGTTTGGCTAGACCTGTTCTCTACTTTACAAGATAAATTCCCTTGAACTGTAGACCTGTTGCCAGCAGTCCACTGTGGCTGTTCATCTCTCCCCTCCTTCTCAGGGTCACAGAGTGGCCCAATTTTCTTTTCCCGCACAGTGGACATTCAGGGTGATACTGTCTGCTGATTTCTCTGTTGCCACCAGTTGTACAGCTTCTCCCCTTTCAGATTCAGGGCTCTTTCTCAGTAAGAAGCTGAGTTGTCTTCTCAGATCCTGGATTCCCTATGGGGTGGGTCTACAGTCAGTTTGCTCAGTCAAATGCCTGTGTTCTGCATGATCAGTGCAGTTCCTCTGTAACTGTGGATCTTATCTTCTCTCCTGTGTCCCTTTCCTGATGCTTTTGTCCTCTGCAGGGTTCTTGGGAAGCTTCAGTCTGATGATTTCCAGGTATCAGGTATCTTGGAAGAGCTGATGTGTATATATATATATATATATATATATATATATATATACATACATACATACATACATATACATACATATATATATATATATATACATATATAGGTACATATATACATACATACATATATCTCATGTACGTGAGAAGGGTCTTTTGGTCTGGTGCCCGTCCCAGTGCTGGATCTCAGGTGACTTCAGGGGCCTGGCAGCCTGCGTGGGAGGCCTGTGACCTGGAGCCTGTGCAGTGCAGCAGTGCAGCCTGCTGTCGGGGTCTGGTTTCCTTTTCCTTGTGTGCTGATTTGTCTGTTCTCCATGGTGGGCTCAGGAAGTCTCTGTCCCTGACTACTCCTATGGAGCATTGTCAGGGAAAATGAGCCCCTACTCCTTAGAATGAATCTCAGAGCTTTGTGGTTTTGTTTGATTCTCTGCATTTCGCCTTAACTTCCCGGTGCAGTTGTGCTAGAGTCTCTCCAGAGGTGACACCTGGGTCCTTTGGTAATGGCATCTCGAGTAGGGTTCTGCCGGGACCTCCTCTCTTTCTACCACATGTGGGGGGATTTTTAGTCTGACACCATTCATTCTCAGCTCCTCTGGTGGGTGGGTTAGATCCTTGGTGTCTGTTGCTGTTTCCCTAGTTGCCTCCTCTTTACTCCGCATGAACAGAAAAACCTCAAAGGTGGTGTCCTGTGAAAATCACTGTTCCATAATTATCAGTCTGCTCCAGATTTTCTGTTTTTCTTAAAGTCCTTGGCTTGTTTTAGCTAGTTTCAGGAAGAGGAATAATTAGAGATCTCTAATGAAAGAAGATGGTGGAAGACTTATCTAGCGAATCAGAAATGGTTGACAAAGCTAATTTGAGATAACGCCTCTTCTGCAAGTTTCGAAACTGAGGTTTGAGGATGAAATGAGATGATAAATGTGAAAAGGTTCTAGAGACTGCTGGAGGTGTTGTTCAAATACAAACTTGCTTTGTTATCCCTGCGTTTTATAAGACCAGAAATCAGTAGCCTTGACGACAGCACATTTGAGTTGGGAATTCTTTGAAAGGCTATGTGATAATGGAGGATGGTTATTTAGGGAAAAGCCATTCTATTCTTATGTGTTTTGCCCCTTTTCTTTTCAATAGTACATCTGAAATAGAGGTTGTCTTATTCTTTATCCCCCTAAAGAGATGGTGAGCCTGAATTTTCACTTTAGATAATTTCATTGAGTGCCAAGGGATTGTTTTGGCAAAAGAAAGTAATCTTCACATAGGTCTGACCCAGCACAGTGCCTGGGGTTGGGGGCAAAGGTTTTAATTAAAATGGAAGAGTAGGTAATTTCTGCTCTATCTGGGAAGCTGAGACTTGATATGGTTTGAGTGAAAGCAGTGGCTTTTGCTTAAAATGCAAATATTAATGCAGGGAGAGTCTGGGGCTGACTCTCAGCAGCTGAAGGAGACTGTGATTTCCTTTTCATGCCTTCACTTTGAAGTGATGGTTCTTTTTCTTTCCTGGAGCTCCGTAACACATACATTTACCATGTGAGGATTTTTTTCTCCTTAAAGTTCCTTTCACTTGACAGTTTGTGTGCCTTTTCATACTGTCGAAAGCAGTGCACATTGTAGGTATTGATAAGCGTGTGAAGAGGCCGTGGGGCTCGGTGGAGGCTGTGTGGGCGTGTGTGGAGGGCGCAGAGTCCGCTTCAGACGTGCGTTCTCTTCCATGACTGCTCAGTGTGGCCTGAGGACAACGTGGGTCTCCCCGCCCGAGTCTCCACAGAGACGCAGAAGCCGGACACGACCACTCTGGGGCACGTGAAGTTACGAGCATCTGTGTGTGCCAAAGCAAAACTGTAAAAACTGAAGGGTCATGTGTTGTCCTTGGGCTAAAGACTTATCGAGCAGTATTGCAGTGAAAAAGATCCATTTTTATTGTTGATTAGCCATTAAAAACAAGGAGTGGAAATGTGGTCACTTATACCAATACTGAGCATCCCAGAGCATGAGGCTTTTCACTAATTCCATAATTTTGGGTGAGAAGTATAGCTACTGTGGAATTACCATGGATTGAACATTTCTGGGTTGGTTGTTTTCATTATATTATAAAACACTTGTTACAGAAACGGGAAAGAAAATCCCAACTTGCTCTAACATATTTCTTTTTCCTTTTTTGAGATAGGGCCTCACTTTGTAGTTCAAGCTGGTCCTGAGCTCACTACGTAGCCCAGGTGAACCTCAAACTCACAATAATTGTTCTGCCTTTGCCTCGCAAGTGCTGGGATGACAGACGTGAGCCGCCGCGCCTGGCATCATTTTCTATTTTTGTTCCCACTTCTTGATATACTTACAAACGTTTATGTTGCTGTAATCATAGTATAGGTGCAGTTGTGAAGCATCTCTCTTCATCCTTCATTTTGCAGGAACCGTTTTCTGACCCGTACCAAGCACCAGGCTGCTGCATGGCTGCTGCTTTGACTGGTCTCCTGTAGGTGCACAGAGCTTTCTACCCTATTTTCTTTTCGTGGTTGTTCAGATTTAAGTGATGCTGCCGTCTGCTTGGATTTCATTGTGTCTCTCTGTGAGGGAGTTGATGACTTTTAAAAGAACAGATGGAAAGCAGAGAGGTTTCTGTGCCACATTTCAAGGGTGTCCTGGACAGTCGCAGGTCGAGAAGAGCAACTGGGGACAGAGTGTAAACGACTCTCCTGAGGATGAGGTGACGCCGAGGAGGGAGCCGGGTCTGGGGTCAGAGGCAGGCACGCAGCAGAGCACCGGGACGTCCGCCGACTCCCCCACCGGAGCCGGCGCGTGGAGGGAAGGCAGCGGCTCTGCCTCCAGCAGCCTGGCAAGTCAGTGCAGGGCGGGGAAGGAGCTGGCAGGCAGAGGGAGCACCGGGAAGGGGGAGTGCCCCGCCCGCCCCAGCCAGGTGCTGCTGGCCAGCGCTCTGGGGTCTTTGCTCCTGACCTTGAGGGCCCCCGGGGCCTCGTCTGGCCTCCCGGACCGGAAGTGGGGAGCTGGACAAGGGGCCTGTGGGCGGCCTCTGCCCCTGCGCCTCAGCTCCCCCTTCTCCATCACTAATGGCTTCCCAGATAAGCTTGTCATTTCTTTTCATTTAATAGGCTTTTACTAGATTTGTCAAACTGCAAAGAAATACCTCATGAACTTTTTCTTTGCCAGAAAATTTTGGAAATGAAAGAGAATATTTTAGGAGAAAAGGAGTAAACAAAACAAAATGGCTGCAAAACGGCAACGTGCGAGGTGTCCGGTTTTGCCCACGATTTTGTTCTGTGGGAATCCAGAGCATGGTGTAGAAGGATGTGGAGGAACTGCGACCACAAGTTCTTCTGTGACAATAAATGGCAAACTGAAAATCCACGTTGAGTGCTCACATTCGCCACGCTGTCTTTTCCCCAGTTACCACACTGTGCTGTGTTTACCTTCAGCCTCTGGTGGTTTTGAAGAGCTCTCTTTTTTTATCGTTTTGACTGTAGCAGCATTCCCAATGTTGCCACTACCTCCTAGGGCCCAAACTCGACACAACAGTAGGAAATACAGACGTATTTTAGTAATCAGCCCATTTATTTTCAAAAGAACAACAAAATAAAACCAAACAAAGGAAGTGGCTGCTCAGGGCTGCGGCCACGACCATGCAGAGCCTGAAACTGAACAGTGATGCTCAGCTGTGTGACATACATCCTTGGAGGTCTTTGTTTTTCTACCATTCCGGACAAACAAACAAACAGACTCCAGATAATCTCAGTGAAGACCTACGATAGAATCTAGAAATAGACACAGATGGCTGACGATATATTTCAAACCACACTTCAGTACTTTTATATATCTGTGAAAATTGTTCACATTCCGTTAGTACTTTTAAACCCATTTAAAGGCCTTTACAGTGCCCAGGGACTGTTTCAAAGCCTCCTCGCTCTACACAGAATAAAGGAATTAAAAAGTGATGAAGAGAGAAGTCCTGGCGGAAGGTATTTACAGTGTGTCCTGTAAACACGATGCAGCTGCTCTGTGTTCTCCAAAAATCACTTTGCCTTTGTGGCTAATCCATAAAGGTAACTCGTCATCCGGGAGACTGGCTAGAACACAACTGTAAATGAAGGCAAAGCTGAGCAGAGTCCTTGCGAAGAAGAGGGCATCCCCAGAGTGCGGAAGAGGCCGGACTCGGTGTTAGAGCTGGGTGGCGTCAGGAGGTATTCAGCGTCGTGCAGGTGACATTTTTCAGATGCACCATCTCACTTGGTGCTCAGAGCAGCCCCAGTAAATATGACGTTCATTTTGCACTCGGGGGAGACGAGCCGCGTTTGGACCGCACTCGTGTCAGTCACGGCCCAGCGCCGCCCCGTCAGTGAGGGCTGGAGGGGACTGATTCAGCTTGCGTCCGGCACTTTCCTTCCGGTCAGTCGCTCTGCCCCGCAGTGACCCTGTGAGCAGCGTGATGATGGGGTCTGGCTGCACTCTGTAGACACCCCGAAGGAGGAGACATGGAACTAAGACGGTGTCTATATCGAGGATGGTGGCGTGTGTCAGGAAGCTGAGGCAGGAGGGTTGCATATCTCAGAATAAATACATTCCTTTAATAAAGGGCTAAGATGTAGCTCACTGTGAAGGTCCTGGGCTCAGTCCCAGGTACCAAAAAAAAAAAAAAAGACAAAGAGGGGGTCATTAGTTTCTCCACAGTGGGTGGGGACCAGCCTGCACTGCCTTCTTTCCTGCCAGCTAGCAGGTGGCCCAGGTGCTGAGCCATTTCCAGACTGTGGCTCGGTGTCGCTTGTGTGTTCTGCTTGGACCTCAGGGAATCCACCTTGCTAGCTTCTTAGTGGGACTCAAGTTGGGGGCGCTGGAAGGAAGAGCCGCCTTGCAGAGGGCTGTGTGTCTCAGCAGGGCACGGGATGAGAGAGACAACCCCACTGCCGCTTCCTTCTGCCCCCCCGTCCCCCTGTTCTCCCTCCCTCTCCTCTCCCCTCTCCATTTTGCAGCACTGGGGCCAAGCCCAGGGCCTTGTCCTTGTATCCCTGACCCTTTGCGATTTGATTTTGAGATCGTGTCTCACTGCATTCCCTGGGCTGGCTTGAAGCTTTCCATTCTCCTGCCTCAGCCTCCTGAGCAGCTGGAAGTACAGTTGTGTGACGCCGAGCCTAGCGCACGGCCTTTCCCTGGCACGATCTCCTGTGGCACGACCTCTTCTTGCCTTCTTCTTAGGACGAGTGTCTTATCCATGCTAAGTGAGAGCATCTGAGTGTTCCCACTTGTCCTGAAATGACTGTGTCTTTAGGGTTTTGGGCCAGCCCTGGGGCCTTTCTGAAACCGTACCCGCGTAACTCACAGGAGCACAGGATGGCGTTTCGGCCGAAGTGTTGCTTTGCAGTTGTGGTTGTGGACTGAGCTTTGCTCCTTTTTTCTTCAAATGCCTTCATCATTACAGTTTATCTTCCTGCTTTTTCTCCCCAGAGTCGAAAACATGCCAGCAAAGTCCGCCTGTATTACATGCTGCACCCTAGGGACGGGGGGTGTCCTGCCAAGAGGCTCCGTGCAGAAAACGTGAGTATCACGTCCCACAAGAGGAGGTTTCTTGAGAACTGCAGGTCTGGGGGTAGCAAAGTAACAACAGTTCTAAGTCTCCACAAAACCTCGTGTGTAAGTGAGACTGTTTGCTTTTGCTTTGCACAGCACTCTGCGGGGTGACTGCAGGGGTCCCACAGACAACTTGGACAGGTTCTGGGAGGGGCAAGACTGGGTCACAGGGGACAGAGACTCGGCAAGACAAGACCTCAGGCCAGCCTGTCACATTAGAGGCTTTGCTTTTTACATATTTCATTTTTCCTTTGCTGGGTAGAACAGAATGTCAGTTTGTTAATTTATAATGAAGACTGAACATATCTTGCAAACAAAAATACTCAGGCTTTTTGATCAGCACCCTTTCTCCCTGAGGGAACATTGATTTGAAAAACAGATGACATTTGGAAAGTTGCTTTGAGGGTGTTGACTGCGTGCAGAGGAGTTTAGTGTTCAGCTGGGCCTAGGCGGAGCCTGAGGAGCTAGATGTTCCGCCTCCGTTGGGTGACTTTCCCCAGGAGGGAAGGATTCAGACCCACCAGCGACACAGTCCTTCCTGCTCAACGCTGAGATTCACAGCTGAGATTCCGCAGAATTGATGCGCTGTGCTACCCGCGCTTGTCTCCAGCTGGGGCTGAGTTCACAGATCCTGCAACAGTCTCTGCCACCCTGGACAGGGCTATGATCCAGCCCACTGGGGAGTCAGGGCTGTCAGTAGCCCTGGACACAGCGCGTGGTGGGGAAGATGTTTGGATTGCAGAGCAGGAAGCATTTTTAAGCACTGTGTGCCAAAGACCTCTTTGGAAACTTTTTCTTCTCATGTATTGTGGATTTCAAATATTTTCACCTGCCAATTGTTTATTTATTGTGATTTTTCAAATAACTTAGTCAGTGTAAAATGAATACAAATCAGCTAGCAGCATAGGCAACAAGGTAATCGTACTCTTTGAGAGACATGATTGACACTCCTGTCACCCTGTGGGTCTCGCAGGTGAGTGCACGGCTTGCATTATGCAGCGAGTGCAGCTCGGACCTGGCTGTGGCCCCTCTCGAGGGCTCTGAGGTACACGGGTGTCACTGATGGGTAGGGTGTGCCTCCCACTTATAGGAGAGCAGCGAAGGCTGGATATGCGTATGGACAGGATCTGATGAATGACAGAGACACTAAATTCTGTTCCTGCTCCCCAGCAGAGAAAACCAAGTACGTCCCCAGCAGTCACAGGATGCTGTGCTACTGGTGGCCCTGTTGCACCTCCCTTGGACAGCAGCTTGTTCCCAGGGGCCACCTGAAGTTCACCCGCCCTCCACTGTGGAGCTGGTCACTCCACTTGCCTCTGCGTCCCTGCCAAATGCGTGTGAGAGTGGCTGACCCCTTGGCCCCACATGTTCCAAATGTCCAGGCTCTGGTTTTCTCTTTGGGCTGGAAAATGGGAGTGACTGTTGCTCACATAGGCCTGTCTGGGGGCCCCTGGCGATTGCTCGGGCTGGATTAGCTTTGTTCACACACACTTTCCTCCTGCTGCACGCGGTTCCCAGGACTGTCTCCACAGCACCCCGCATGCTCTGAAGGATGTAACGTTCTCACCTACTTGCTCCTCTGTTCCTACCCATCCTCTGCTTCTAGAGGCTGTGACAGTTTTGCATCCCAGCATTCCCCGGACAGAAGACCTTGCCTTCGGGGTTACACACCTCCAAGGTCACTTAAAATTGGAGCCGGCTGCCTGTCCCTGCACCTGTGGTCTATTGTTGCCATTTGTACTTCAGCTCCTTTGGCCTCTTTTGTTGATGTTGCTCTTATTGTCATTTTAAAAGCATCAATTAATTTCCATCTCCTGTTATAGCGTATCACATTCCCCCACTTGCTGTTTGGAATCTTCATCTAGATCTTTCCCCTCCCCCGAAATGCAGAGCAGGACATTTCCCCCCTGAGGTCGAAGAGTAAAATTAAATGTGAAATAAATTGTTAGAGTTGATTGCTTCAGAGAAATTTTCGGTCATCCTGGGAACGCTGGCGCCCAGAAGGATTTTGGCGATCACGCAGCCCGCGGCTGCCCTCCGCTCCTCACCGCTGGCCCTTCGATCTCTTCCCTGTGCATTGTGTGCTTTGACAAAAGGGCCTCTGTTTGGGAAATGGCAATTTCAAGTAAAAAGATGATTTGGTTGTACTTTTTTTTTGTTCCGGAAAGATATAATTAACTGTCATTCAAAATTACCAATTGTTATTAGGTAAATGGTATTTTTCCATGGAGCTAATATAAGTCTCTCTCAGAGCAGAGGAACTTGACCCTAGTAGAATGGACAGCTTGGAGCTCCTAGCATTTATGTGCTTCCCCTTAGCCGTGAAACATTCGGTATCATTTGAGAGCCCAAGGGCCACTTTTGCAGGCCCCTAACCACCTGCATTCCAGGTAGGAAACAGCAGTCTGATCTATACTCTTGCCACTCTAGACCAATGAGTACCCTGACTGTCCACACCGGCAGAGACAAAGTGACGGTCCTCCTCTCCCTCGCCTCCCCCACGTTGCTCCAACCATGCTGGGCATTGAAGTCAGGGTTGGGTCCAGAGCCAGAGAGCACAGCTGTTCTGGGCGAAGAGATAAAAATAGCTGGAAGGCGCCAGGCGCTGCCTGTGTGCTGCAAATGCCTGTGCGCACAGTACAGGTCATCCTGTGACCGCCACAGAGGCAGAGCCAGACACCCCGCCCTCCGCAGGGAGAGGACCCCAAGCGCAGATGAACACACTGTGGCCAGCTGGCTGCCAGGTGGCAGGGACATGGCTGCAAAGGCAGGAAGCCCGACCTGGTTTCACTGCATCTCTCCACAGGCCCGGCCATCAGCTCTGTTGAGGGCTGGAGCACATGGGTCCCCACCCTGACCCGAGAGTGTCGATCTTAGCTTCGTGTGGCTGGCAGTCCCAGAGATGAAGCCCTGCGGGGTGAGGGGAGGCAGTTTCCGGAGCTAGTGACCTGGGCGAGGCCCGGGCGGAAGTGCGGAGGGCCCTCCGAGCTGGGATCAGCACAGGCCCTGCCTGCAGGGAGGCGGTCGAGTTCCTCCTCACCGGCAGCTGCCAGTTCCCAGCAGCCTCTCCTAATGTTTTGCTTCTGCATGTTTTCAGAGGTGCAGTCTCACCATGCAGTGCAGCCTTCGTCCCTCCTGCTTCAGCCTCAGGAGCCCCAGGATCACAGGCTTGTACGGCCGCACCCGGCACCAGTGTTCTTCCTGATATGTATCAAATTCATGCTGAACAATGAGTTCTGGGCTGTGAAAGGGCTGACTTTTCTCACGTGTCCGTTAAGTCTTCGTCTACAAGTTAAGACAAAAGCACACCCCACGGCCGTCCTGCCGCTTCCCTAACAGAGCAGGAGGTAGACAAGACCGAGCCTCTCACTCTGCTGGGCGGCGTGTCCGGCCCCCGGTGACCGCGGGCTCCTGTGCAGGTGCCGAGTGCGGCGCTCCAGGCTGCTCTTTCCCTGCTGCTGCTGGGCCGCCCTCGGTGTGCAGCCCCGTCCGCCTATCTCAGCTCCCCTCCCCTTGGCTTCCTTCCTCGGGAGTGTCTCGGGATAGCTCTCCCGGGTGGCAGCCTGCTCTAAGCCAGTGCACACTCTTCTCAACCAATCACATCCAGAGAGAACCTGTTTCTGAGTAATATCCCATCCAGCGTCATAGGAGGACATGAAATTTGGGAGCGAAAATAGGACTCGAGGTTGGAATGTTGGATAAAGGTAGCAGAGCAGCAGTGACATTTACTTTATGCAACTGTTGTGTTTTCCCAAGTGGCCTGCTGCTGAATTCATGATGAACTTTCAGACATAGGAGTGTTTGCCAACAACGCTGTTTGGTTGGCACTTGCAGCATTAGCCGACCTTGAACTCACTGTGTAGGCACGCTGGCCTCCAACTCCCAGCAGTGTCTTGCTTCAGACCCCCAACCCTGGGACACTGTGTGCCACTCCACACTGAGCGCGGGGACAGTCTGTCCGCGTCTCTCTTGTATGTTAGTATCGCAGCTTTGCTCTGCACTTCTCAGATACAAGGGCCGTGACTGTAGCTGAGAGCGGTAATTGCTGTCCTCACATTCTGTCATCATCGAGGGGCTCAAATACACCTTCCTGTTTGCACCATGAAAAACTGCAGTGTATGTGAAGGGGATGTCTACTTTGTTTTGAGGTATTTTCCCTGATCTCTGGTGCCTGTCACAATTTATCAATTAAGTTTCCACTGTGCAGTGAGTACACGGAAACGAACTGTACAGGACACAGGAAGAGGATGAAAGATTGGGCTTCTCAGGTAGGAGACAGAAAAGACGTCCATAGAACAATGTAGAGACGATTAAGTGCTAATTAGTGTTGCCCTGGTGTTAATGCGATAGGAGATCAGAGAAGTGGCGCTGATGGGAGCTGAAGCGAGCCGCGCACAGCCGCCTCCCCAGGCAGATGTCGCTCTGAGAGGGTCTGGAGCTGGTTCGGGCCTGGGGGACTTGTTTCAGGTGACAGTTTGGGGAATAGGGCCTTCCCGAGAAGAGTGAGGAAGGCTCGTGAGACAAGTGCAAGAAGCCTTCAAAGTGGTTTTCATTCCATATTTATTTACAAAGGTCCTTTGAATCACCAATAAAAATAATTCCTCTATATTCAAACTAAGAAATCGAACCCACAACACAGTTACAACATTAAAACTTGTTTGGAACTGAGCCCCTTATCGATAGTAACATTTGCTTGCATGCGACAAAGAAAGAAATACCTTTCATGGGTATAATTATAAAACACTGTTTGAAATATGCTTAAATTGGTTTTTTGAAGCAGAATCTCACTATGTAGTCAGGCGGGCCTGGGACCGCCCCTCCTTTCTCAGCGTCCCGAGTGGGGGGGTCTCAGACTTGCACCGGCGAACCCAGATAGTACACTCAGAAAGGGTGTGTCAAGTGGAAAATAAAACTGGACATGGGTCAGGACAGATTTTATGCGAGAATTGCACCGCGTGATCTGTAAGTGTCCCAGAGCAAGGCCGTAGGTCTTCTTTCACAGAGAGCAGTACCAGGCTGGGGGAGCAGGGTGTGGGAAGCGCAGAGCGGGACCTGGAGGAGGAGCTGGGCAGGGGAGGTTTCTCTGCCTGCTGGTGGTGCCAAGGCATAGGCTCTGGTTTCTGGTCCTTGTGTACGTGTCAGCGCTTGCTCATGCTTACGGGGGGTGGGGCAAGTTCAGGGCTGGGAAAGGACAGAATGCTGTCTGTTGTTGACTTAAAGTAGTTGGTATTTGTCCCAGTTACATTTTATAAGCACACACGTAATCCAGCTATTTATGAGACAGAGAATGGGAACTTGGCTTGTCATAGGTGAATAAAAGAGTCACACACAACCCTTTTCTGTGTCTTGCTGGGAGGCGTTGGTCTTTGTGGGGAGGCCCCTCCAGAAATGCAGAAGGATGGAGGATTTTAAACTGTCCCTGTGTCCCGCAGCACAGAGCTCCGGGGAAGCTCAGCAGCGTCCTCGGGTGGCGCGTGGCCGAGGTCATGACCTGGCCTTGTTAAGGGAAGCTGTGTGAAAGCACCGTGGACCGCTTTACCGAGAAGAGCCCCGTCCGTGGCGTGTAAACAGCGAGCGTACTTCTCACAGTTGTGGGGAGTCTGGGGTCAAGGTGGCCATCCACGCTGCCCCGGTAGGGCTCGCTTCCGGGCTTTCGCTGGATCTCCTCCTGCCTCATCCTCACACGAGAGAGGAGAGAGGACAGAGAGAAAGCCAGGGGAGGCGCTGGGGAGAGAGGAGGTGAGCAGCGGGGAGGGAGTTAGAGTCAGGTCCTCGTCAGGGCTCTCATCCCCTCTGCGAAGGTCCACCCTTACTACCTGTCACTTCCCGAAGGCCCTGCCTCCAAATCCCTCAACACTGGGCCGAAGATTGTAGAGGGACACAAACATCTAACCCATAGGAACCAAGACTGCAGCCTGGCTTTTGTCAGGTGTCATTTCAAGAGGCTAATTTACTTAATAACTGCAACGCAGTTTCGCAGATTTCTTTTTCTATTCTCCAATGGGTTATTAGGAGCATTAGTGATTTTATTCCCTTAAATGTGTAGCCTCTGCTTTGGTGTTGCGCCTTTAACTAATGCAGATAGTTCTCTCTGTAGCAGTGAGAGCCAGTGTTCCTGCCCTGGACATGAGCGGTGTGCGGGACTGGCCTCCCGAGCGCTCTCGTGTCCACGGTCCGTTTTTCTCCACCCCTGGTTTGTTCGCTTTCCGGCACAGGTCCCCAGGTGCCCACGCTTCCCTCTTGTCGTTACTTAGAATCTTGTTCTAAGTGTGCCTTTTTTTTCCTGTCAACACAAGTGGAAAATAGAACTCAGACAGAGTTGTGAAGAAGTCAGTAATTTGCTGAAAATTAGTGTCCAGTGAACAGTGGCTAGGAACCCTGAAGTCAGATCCAGGGATCAGGACTTGACAGTTCCACGTCACATCTGCACAGGGACAGGCACTTCTGTTGTGTAGATGTTTTGAAAGAGGCGCTGTTAATACACATTTGAAAGGGTCACGGTGACTAATGAATTTCGGAGGTTGTCCTGTCCTTGAGACTTTCTCTTAGCCCGCTGTCGACCAGGGCTGCTGTCTCGCTCGGGAGGGATTCAGCTCATGATCAGAACAGAACGAAAACACAGTACTAAGTCAGCTTCCCATCTCGGTCCCTCAGGGAAGCCTGAGGTCACGGATCATCCTCCCTGCGTGACTTGAGACCTGTATTTCACATAGAGTAGTTGTAATGTACACACTGTAGGACTGTGGATATTTTTTCATCTAATGATGCACATCCCGTGCTCATGCCACATGCGTAATGTGCACACGTGTATGCACACACATGTATGTATGTACGGTTGTGTGTGTCCTCTGAATCCTTATTACTCATGGATTCAGTGTTTACTAATTTGTCTCTTGCTGAAACTTATTTGTCACTGAGTCAGCACGTACCTATGTCTGTGGTCATTCACGGTTGTCTGTGCGCAGAGGCACGTCTGCATCGTTGCACATGTGCTTTCCCAGCTGGGGCACACGAGGCAATGCTGTACCCACATGCCCTTCCGCAGTGGCCGGGCACTGTGCTTCTCTCCGAGCTCCCTGCAGGCGGCTTGCTGTTGGCGTGCCCTCCTCCCTGCGTGCACTTTGGATCCCTGTCCCTGACCCTCAGTGCAGGAGGGTTCCGTGTACCTCAGGCAGGAAGGACATGTGTTAAAGTAGCATGAATGTGCTCCGCACGAGTCAGAGCACCAGTGGCCTTGGGTTTGATGTGAATATTAAATATCAGATATCAAATATTTTAAACAGTGTGTCGTGCACAGAACAAGGTTATGTACTGATTGGTTGACGAACATGTGACCACAGGCTCACGGGAAACTAGTTCCCTGCTTCCCCAGGAGCAGTGCTTCAGTGCTCGCTGAGTCACTGTTCACACTGATTTAGTTTCCGGAACGTAACAACCAGAATGAGTGAGAGTCAGCTGTGTGGTCACAGTGTACATACTACACACCTGCACGTATGTACAGTTGTGTAACATTCTACCGTATAGAAGTTTCACAGTTTATATGATATCCTACTAATGCGCATTTGGGTTTTCCCTATTACTTGCTACTAGAAAGAAAGACATAATAAATGTGGTTTTCATTTTCTTTCTCAGGAATAAAAGACATGTATGCTTCTCTTTGATTCTCAGTCTCTATATATACATGTATATTTAATGTGTATATGTATTTACATGAACTTTCCTAGAAGTGGGACTGTTGGATCAAAATATATATGCATGTATAATTTCAAAATATATATGTACGTACAGTATTCACCAGGCGTCTCTGTCGTGACTGTACTCAGTTACTACACCTGGTGCCCCCGTGCCTGCTGTGTTTTGGAGCACCTTTGTGCATAAGGCAGGCGGCAGGATGGTGCACATTTCTGGCTCTTCGTGTTTTCTAAGGCCAGCACACAGATCTGTAATTCTGAGAGGACTCCGCGTCATGAGAGTAACTTCTAAGTGTGACGGTGTTTTAGCCTCACCATGAGAGTGAGGAGGTGCGGCACCCGGGTCGGGTCCCTGTGAGCAAAGCAGTCATGAAGGCGAGGTGTAGTGGGCCTTTCCTTGGGCTTCTGCAGTACAGTGTGTGACTTCTGTAGTGCTGTCTCTGTCTGGCAGGCCTGGAGAGAATTAGGAGGCCCATTGACAAGAACTCCTGCTTCTCCCGCACTCTGCTACCTTAAGTCATGACAGAGAAATGACCCCCTGGCAGACCCAGTCGCCTCCTGTGTCTGCACAGTCTGCAAGCTAAGAACGGCCTTTATCTTTCTAAAGGCTTCCATCAAATAAAAAAGAAGGGTAACATATATTGTGACACATAAAAATTACATGGAATCAAAGTCTAGTATCCGTAAATAATGTGTAGTTAGGGCCAGCCTCACGCGCCTTCCTGTACTGTCCATGGCTGCTTTCGCTCCACAGGGGCGGTGGCACCGTGGGGACAGAGACGCCCTGTCTCTGGAAGCCTGAGCTGCCCCCCTCTGGCCTTTGTGGAGCACGTTTGCCTTCTCTATCAAAAGTGGGTCATTTGGGGAGAAAATGGGAGTCGCTGCTGCTCTGCGTGAGACCCTCTTGCTCTCGCTCACCAGAATCACCCCTCCGGCCCTGAGCCTTCGTGAGAGGCCCGCCTGCGCGCCCTGGGAGGAGGTTTATTTGCTTTCTGACCAGAAGGTTAATGGTTTGGCTCGATAGGAAATGCTGTTTTAGCCCCCAGAGCTATCAGCTATATTGTTGGTATTTTGTTTTCTTTAGTACAGATTTTTTAAAAACTTATTTTTATTAGTACATATTTGGACTATATAACAATTACATTTATCATGGGGAGTTGGAACATGGATAGGCCACATCTGAATTCTGTTTTCATCTCCTCCTTCCTCCCTCCATCTGTTGAGGGAAGAGGACCAACACAGATATTTTGAACTTTAAGAACTGGCTGTGTGGTAAGAGTCCGAAGTTGGAAACACTGTGCCAATAACAAGGGTGGCTTGTTTCTTATCACATCGCACACGTCTTACCAGAGGTGATAAGAAAGCCAAGTTGTGGCTGGCAATTTAGCTCAGTGGTCCACAGCGCCCGTCTTGCAAGCACAAGGGTGGGGGTTTCATCCCCAGTAACCACATACCACAATGGCAGGCGTGGAGACTCACGCCCACCAGCAATCAGTACCACACACCACAGTGCTGGGCGTGCTGGCTCACGCCTGTCATCCCAGCACTGGGGAGGCAGAGGCAGGAGGATTGCTGAGTTGGAAGCTGAGTTCAGGACCAGCCTACTACAAAGTGAGACCTTGTCTCAAAAAACTGAAAAAACAACAGCAACAAAACAAAGCCAAGTTGTGACAACCAGAATTTCAGATTTTCCAGGATAGCCCAGATCAGGGATTTTCTTGCATTGTAAACTTAACCTCTGCAGCCTATACCCCAAAGTGGAATAATCTTTTGTTATGTGGATCCAAATTCATAGATAAAACAAGTACTGCATATCAGCATTTGGATGGACTGCTATACACTGGCACCAGTAAGAGTGTATTCCCTAGTAATATGGTGGTGGTCTTAGTTTGTGGAAGTCTATGCTACAGTGTCTATACCATTACCAAACAGTCTAATGGTGCGTTTCCCAGAACACACTGCTCTCCTGAAGCGGTGCATCCACTGAATGGGAAATGCTGTTGGTGGAATTCCTCACCAACGCAATGTGGTCTCCTGCCTTAGCTATACATCATTTTCCAGGTCTGGAACTAATTCTCTAGCCCATTTACCATTGGGCATATCTAAATCTATATCTATCTATCTATCTATAGATATATCTCTATAGATATATGTATATATATATATATATGCTATATAGCATATATAGCACATATATATGTACAGCATATATGTACATACTATATATATATATACATTATATATATATATATATACATATATATATATATATCCACACCTCTCTGTCTATCCATCTATATCATTACTACTGTGTTGGATCTATTTGATACATGGAAGAGAAAAGAAGGAGTCCATGAAAAGCGAGCGGCGAAGCAACTTTGAGCCAGTAGACAGTGCCGTGGGTCTTTGATGACCAGAAAGGCTTGTACCTGCACTGCCCTCCCTGGACTCGGTAAATTCATCATTCCTTTCTAACATATCATTGCATACATTCTCTTCTTAGTTTTGCTGTTTAGTAACCCTCACAGTTAGGCTCTGTACTAAACATTTACTTCATTTGAATTTCACAAATTCTGTATCAGTGCCAACTTTTTTATTGTCTTTGTTTAGAAGGATGAGATTGAACCTTAGTTAACTGTTGTATCCAGAAGTCATGTGCCTTGCAGTCCAGGCAGCCAGATTCAAAGTGAGTGCAGTTTGGCTCTAGATGTCCAGGCTGCCATCACTATGGATTCTTCCTGCCCTGTTCTGTAAAAACTCTTGTGGATTGTGTACCTGGCAGCAGCTGCCACGCTGATTGCTGAGAATTTAATGGCAAATGAAATAGATGCAGTTTCAGATGACGGCATTTAGGATAATGAGGGAAATAGACATTCACATTTAAAAAACCTTGCAGATATATAAATGAAGGAAAGTAGTACAAAGGCTGAGAACTGAGAACTGTTGCTCTTGTAAACAATGTCTTCAAGAATGATTTTAATTAAAAAATTTCTCCTTTGCACAGAATCATTTGTACAGTGAAATACTTTGAATCAGATTTTAATAATATACCTTATCAAAGTGGCTTTACCATAAAGAATGTTTTCGTCATTGAGTGAGGGCTCATACTTTGATCACAACACTGGGAAATGGAGGCAGAAGAGCCAGAAGTTCCATCTCAGATCAGGCAGCTTAGTAACTCAGGAAGACCCTCGCGCAAAAAAAACAAAACTCCGTGGTGAATGAATCAGTGAATGACTAGGGCTGGGCATGTAGCTCAGTATGAAGGCCTGGGGATTCAATCCTCACTACTGAAAAAAAAAAAAAAAAAGAAAAAGAAAAAAAAGAGAAGTGAAAAAGAGAAAAGGCTTGACTTTGTGAAACTGGGATTGTTCGGGAGAGTCTGAGGGTTGTGCAGGCTCCGCAGCGCTTCGCCGTGCTCCTGGTGCTGTGCCGATGGCCTGAAGTGGGGCCAAGCCAGCCAGCAGGTCCCTCGGGGCTCAGTGCTGCCCTCTGCCTTCTGCCCCGCGTGGGAGTGCTCCGCCGGAGCCGGGGCGGTGCGTCAGGAGCTGGTGGGCTGGGAGCAGGCGCACATCCTGCGCAGGCCTCACCTGGTTTCATCCATACCACACGGGAGTGACTGCGTCTCAGTGAAGAGGCGGATCCACCTGGCGGGTTTCCAAGGCCGTGGAAGAGTACAGGCCGTCCTCCTTGTATGTGCAGTGCACCCTTGCAAATTAATCAAAATCTGTTTTGGTTTAGGATAATTTGAGGAGAGACATTCTGTTTGGAAACTGAAAAATTGCTCTTTACTGGGTGGTAATCACTCAGCTCCGCTCTGAAATGCAAGTTTTATGTTATGATGGCTCTTCTTCGGGGGCCCCAGCTGGGGACGAGATGCAGTGAGGCCACACCTGGGTCTTCTGTTCTCTGCCTTTCTGTTCTATTCTTAGGTGTCTACATTTCAAACGTGTCTTTCCTGTCCCAAATTAGTTTCCCTGATAGATAGATTTCTCTGGTTAGTATGCCACAATTCCATAATAGATAAGTTTGTGCTTTTCTTCGATCTCAGTTCTTTCCCCAAACTGTGCATCACTCATTTCTAGTCACATCTTTGCTTCCGTATCTGGGTCCAGCTGCCTCTGGCTCTGGCCCGCCGCAGAGCGCCTCGTTTGCCTCTTTCCTTTGTCCTACATAGCACGCTGTGTCTGTCCTGTCCCAACGCTGTGCCATAAATCATGCCTTCTGCCTCCCCACCCGGTGACCCCACGTGGCTACTCGGTTTATCCTTAGTAAATCCTGGCCATTCCTCATGTTCAGAGTGTTATTCTTACAAAACAAAGAAGACTTGTTTTCGTCACTACACTCTGGCTGTGACTGGCATTTGTCTTCTGTATTCTTGATATCTACATACTGCAAATGGTATGTATTATTCTTTCTCCTCTCTCCTTCCTCCCTCTCCTACTCCTGAGCCCTGTGCCTCTTATTCCTCCTCCTGTTTCTTCATCCCCTTCCCCTTCTTCCTCCTCTTAGAATCGGCCACGAGTGGCTGTGGTATTATAATGCAATAGACATTTATCACTTCACATGACCCGGGTGGATTTTGGTGCAGGTAATGCTGACATATATGTTTCCCAATAAACATGAGAAAACTTGACAGAAAACACATTTAAAGAATCAGAGTGAGTTCTACTAATTTGCAGTTAAATGCCTTTTTAGACTTAAATTCAACAGCCTCTCCTGTGGCGGTGCTCTGTGTCACTCTGGGAGTGTTGCATATGTTACCTTATGTGATTCTCGGCACAGTTTATCACGCGAGCAATGCTTTGTAGGCTTCACACACGAGACAAAGAAGGGGCCGCGGAAGCAGAGACTGGGTCGGGACAGAGGTTATCCAGTTGTAGTGACCTTCTCATCTTGCCAGTTCCTTTGATGGATTGTGTTTCTCTGTTTTTAAGAAGCAACTTGTACTCACTCCTGGCGTGATCATTTCAGCTGTGTGACGTGAATGCTTCTAGGGACCTGGAAGACATTCTCACAGGGAATTGCTCAAGGGCTTCTCCCACTGCAGGCCTGCGCGGGCAACAGCAGCGACCAGAGGGTCATCCTGAATATGTTCTTTCTCCTCAGGTCTGAGAGTCGTAGATCTGTTTAAGAACTATAAGTTTCAGTACCTTGATGCCTGGACACTGCGCTGGGGCTGCACCTGGCTTCCAGTTCTGCCATCTGAGTGACTTCAATCATGTTCCTCATTTTCTCCAAGACTGTTTCCTTACCTGAAAAAAATCATGAAAACCGAATGTGATGGAAACATAAAGCAGGGGATACAGGGCCTAGAGAGAGCGGCTTGGAAGCGGTTCCTTCTCTCTCCTTTCTAGTGGTCTGGAGAATGAGGAATTTCTGTCTGAATTTAAATTTATAGAGGGGCAAAAACAACAAAAGATTAATTAGCATAAGCTCATTGGGAAATTCCGTGGTTTGTATTCCAGGATTAAATGTTGCTTAGAGATGGATTTTATTTATTTATTTTTTTTGGTAGCAGCGCTAAGTAATTGCCCAGGAGCTAGAAAAACTGAAAGAAAATATGACTGTTCAATACCATTCTTGTTTTAGAGTCTAAACTAAGACAGAGTGAGAAATACAGTGCTGGCATTTGTACATGGAGCTGTGCTGGAGGAACAGGGACGTCTTGTCATTACTTGGCTGTTTTCCAGGCCCAGTGTTTATCTCTAGCTGGAAGACAGTTTGGATGCTGAGAACAGCTCTGGCTGACAGTGTGCAGGGCCTTCGGCCTCGTGCACGGTGCACTTGGCTGTATTGCCACCCCCCCCCCCCCCGGCTCCCGGGGAACATTATTCAGTCTTGGCACAGTGACTTTAATAGATATTAAAAATGTGACTGTTAAAGCGTGTCATCCTTGAAGCCCCATTGAAGCTCTCTGTGGAAGCATATGGAGGTGAGCATGGTACAAGACCATTACCTGCCTGCTACAGGAGCCATCCCTTTTGATCTGTGACACTGTAGAGCAAAATAGTCTTGTAATCATGTATAATTTGTCTATTAGCTTTGTCTTGGTGCCAAGCACAGTTAAAAGAAAAATCACACAGAAAAGGAGATTATTTTTATTGTGAATTCATAATGGAAAAATGCATTTTTTTGCAGAGTTATTAACTTGGCTTTCCAGCTAACCTTTAAAGGAATGTCTATGACTTAAGCTACTCAAGCACTCAGCAGATATTATCCTCCATATAATCTAAATAGTCATTATTGCTTTGACTATAAGCACTGAAAATGTATCAGGAGACGCAATGTTGGTTTTTGCAATTTTTTGGTATTTTACTGAAAAGAGAAAAATCTTGTTTCGTTGGTGCGCTGAATGATGGTTGACCTTTTCTTATTAAATTTCAGCTGTATGCAATCCTGGAAGGTCATGGGTTGGCATTAGCAACCTCGGAAACGAATGGGCCTGGCGTCACATCCCAGAACTGACAAACTAGCTTGTTTGAGTTCTCATTATCCATTATATCTTTTGTTGCAAAAAAAGATAAGGGGGTGTGAAAAACATTCAAGAAGTAATTATTACCTGAAATACTGAACACCACGAAATAATGATCTTTATTGTCTTTCCTCACACCCCCTTGCTGTATAGACCTTGCATTTCTATGGTGTGTGTGTGTGTGTGTGTATGTGTTTTAAGATCTTCTCCTGGACATCAATCCTCTTCTTTTGTAGCTAATGGTGTAAAAGGAGAAAAAGAGAAGGGAGAGAAAAGAGGTGAAATACCAAGTGTTATGGAGGAAAAAGAAACTTAAAGTACAGCCACTGAGAGGGCAGCAGAGCTTGAGAGGGCAGCGGTGATCTCTCTCGAGTCCACAAACCTGCAGCCTGTCTGCCTTGCGCCTGGACTTCCAGAAAGGCTGAGAGACTGGGCACCAGCCACTTCACTTTCCTCCTTGGCGATTCTTCCTTTGAACTCTTTGTTTATTTCCAATTTCAATAGTATGTGATTTAAATATTGTATGGAAACTGATACTGTGGCCCATAAGAAATAGAGATTGGTGGAGTGCTTCTAATTTGAGTGTTTCTTTTATTTTCCAGTGCAGTAAATCTGCATCCATGTAAACCATGAGCTAGTGTTGAGTGCTTGTTCCAGACTCAGAGCAAAAGATGAGCATTTGTCATCGAAGGACCCTCTTGAAAAGCTGTTTTCACAAGCTTTTGTCCATACACACAAAGAAAAGATACTGAAAGATTCTGAACTAGTGTAATGACGTGATCACATTTGGATTTCTGAATGCATGCTGTTGAAGTGCAGACGATGCTCTGGAAATGAAGTCTGTGGACACCTCACATCAGACATCCCTCATCCCTTCGTGGTTCAGAGCCTGTGCTAGAGGCAGGGGAGATGTGACTGGAGTGCAGACGAGGGTAGAAGAGGCAGAAATTAGATGGGAACAGATGGAAATATTTGGAATTGACGTCTTCAGTGATGGAGAACTGATTGCATTAAGGGCCTTAATTTCTTTTCGATCATGCTCCTTGGCATTAGTCTGCCAGTGACTCAGGGTTGGCAGGTGGTTTCCATTGGTCAAGGGCATGATGGGCTCCAGCCCAGAAGCAGAGATGTGGAAAGTAGATGCTTACCCATGGGATCTTGCAGTCAGTGAGGGCCAGGCTGCTAGAAGAGGACTGGACATACAGAGAGGCGAGAGGACCACAAGTGGAGACCACTGCAAACCTCAGAGCAAGCCAATGCCACTGGCTTGATTTATTGTACAGCAGCAGACATAGAAGCTGTTGATTGGGAAGAAGTTAGAGAAGAGGACCCAGGTTAGGTTAGTCTGTTGACTCTAGACATGCTAACTCTAAGGACTAACGAGGACATTAAAATATCAGGCGCTCTCAGAGCACCGATAGGGGTGTCATACGAATGTGTGTGTGATCTGTGTGGTCTCCATTAAGGAGAGCATTTGAGGTGAGAAGGAGACAGATCTGAGAAACCCACAGCCCAGGAAGACGCTGGGGCTGGGAAGGATACATGGAAGAAGCAGACAGAGGGTGGGAGGAAGCCAGGGGTGTGCTGTGTCAGGCAAGCGAAGGGAAGCTTGGCTGGTTCCAATCAAATTAATGACAGGATAAAACCAGCTGTAAAAACTGTTGTGTGTTTTACTACTGTATGTTTGATAAAATATACACTGAGTGGCCCAGTTCTGCTCACTCGGAATGGCAGGTCTGGCTCTGAGAGCAGTTCTGCCTCCTCCTCCTGCACCGCCAGCCTCTCGGAGCCGGGGTGCTCAGTGGGCAGACCCTCTCTTCTAGAGTGTTGTCAGGAGAAAGACCTGACACACTCATTTGTACTTACATGAAAACTGCCTCCGCAAGCCTGTCTTTTGTTTTGCTCACATCACTAAGTCTTGAACACAAAGAAATTTCTCCATTCCAGACAATACAATACTACCATGATTTTAATAATACTCTATATAGTGCTTTTACTGGAGAAGAATAAAGCCCCGAAGTCACAGTGTCATATACTTGTGGATGTTTTCAGTCTAAGAAAACTACAAGTCTGTAGCCTTATTTTCTCTCTCCCCCAAATCTACCTCCTCTCTTACATTCCTTTATGACTTGATTAATTATACCAAACTCCTTTTCCCTCCCCAGACCAAAAACTGTTGAGCTATGTTGACTCACTGGACGTACATAGATGCTGTGGCTCTGCCCTGTCTGCCACTGCCCCCCATTTGTGTGCCTTCCTGCTTGTTCAGACCTGGTCCAGCCTTTATCAGCTGCCGTTTGGCACATTGCCTCGCTTCTTGACCCCTTTTTGAAGTCTGCCTTTTCTTCTCTCCAGCCTGAAAATTTTGCTGCCAGAATTGCCTTTCTTGTGCAAGGATGTGATCTTGTCCTCATTTTTATTAGACACTCTTGTCCTTTATGTCTTGAATGTACTCTGTAGATGGGTTTAGAGACTTAGTCACCAGTGGATATTATTGTGAGTCGGTAGGACCTGTAGAAGTTGAGGACCTATGGGCCACCCTCAGCCTTTGGGGGGCTTTCCCTTGAGGAGGATTTTAGAGCCCCAGAGCACTCCTTCTCGGCTTCCTGGCTGGGGTGTGAAAGGATTACTCCAGCAAGTGCTCCTGCCATCTGTCACCCTTGACAGAGGCTCAGAGCAGTCCATCTGGCTGAGCTTACGCTGAAAACTGCAAAGTCCTGAGCCAAAATCAATCTTTTCTCTTTGTAAGTTAATTATCTCAGGTGTCTTGTTATAGTAGCATGAAACTGAGTGCTACCTATACCTGTGATGATGCATTTCTCATACATTTCTTTTCAGAGCAGTTATAGTCCCTACTAAAGTTGGACATCTGGAGCTTGCCTCACTCATTTTTTGAAATTATGGAAATCACAATATCAAAACAGAAACCTGTCTGTTGGGTCCAGCTCCAAGAATTCACCTCGGTGAGCTCCAGTTGTGCCAAATCAGACATTCCTCGTTCCTTCCTCAGAGGTATTTCCCGCAGGCCATCCTGTTTTTATCTTAACATTCTTCCAGAAATGAAAGCCTGTTCTTTTCCTCCTTTGTCTGCAGGTGGCCATTCCCCATTCTGCGTCTAGTTCTGGTAGTACCTGTGCCGTGCAGAACCCTGCGGTCTGTAGCCCCACGGGCCGCGGGAGCTCTGTCTCTCCCGTGACCGCTCCCCTCCCCTCCCCCACGCCCCTCCCCCTCCCGTCCTGTTCTGGTGTGCACATGTGTTTTCCCTGTGTACACAGGGTATATTGCTTTGTGATGGGATTTTATTAGGCAGCTCACATTCGCACTTCAAGCCCTTTACTAAGTGCTCATTGTTTCTGAGGTGCAAGTGAATGAATGAGAGAACAACTCTTGGATCGGAGCCGGAGCTGACACCGAGCAACATTGTACACCTGCCCGTGAGGCCTTTGGCAAGTGCCTCGTGCACAGCCTCACTCAGGACACCCTTGGGCTGCTCCAGATTTCTCCTGACGCCTTGGGACTATTAGGCCCTGAGCAGGAAGGGGGCTTGTGGTTACTGCTTTCAGGTGTGAACTGAAGCAACCCAATTAAATCCGTGTTTTAAACCTTGGGTTTTTGTTGAGCAGGAAAGAGCTCAATTATTCAAGCTCCTTTCACGGAAGTGAGCCTTTGGCCAACTCGGAGATCAGGTTACATTTTTTCTAACAGAAATATCTTGATTTTTCATGTTACAAAGTGCTGCGCAGTGATCGTTCTTTTCAGTCATGTTCTAAAGTCCCACCCGAGGAGTCATCCCTGTGAACAGCGTGGGCGCGAGTGACCCTCCAGGCTTCACTCTGCGCAGCTGAACACGTCTGCCCGCACACACTTAGACACAGCACCATCTCTTTTTATATAAATTAGGTATTTATAGATATGAACCACATATTTTACATAACCTACATATAATTTTTCAGATGTGGCATTGTACTGTCAATGATGTTCGGCATTCCACTTTTTATGTACTAAAATAGTTTAAATTCCTATTCTGGTACTTGGAAATACGTTTTCAATGCTTTATCTTTTGGTATGGTGTTGAGACGATACTATAAGTTATTGGACTAGTCTCTTACAATAAAATTTAAATCTCTTCTGAATTTGCAGTCTGTCTTTGTCCATTTGTACTGTCTTTGGGGCGGTCCCGGAGTGGCACTGCTGTGGCACACTGCAGGGATGCCCCCAGCCCGTGGTGGGGATAGTCATGCCCTCCAGACAGACAGGGAGGCCTGGTATCCCTCCACGGGTTACGACAGTCCACATTGCTCCTCACCTGTGTCAACAAGTCCCTCAGCTAGACTGAGGGGTCATTGGTACTTCTCATCTTGGCATTGTGATGGGCAAGAATGGGAGTCTCTCATTAGTTCTTACAGGTGTAATGACTAGCAGGACCGAGTGTCAGCTGCTGTGTGTAAGTCTACCATTTCCAGATATGTATAGCCTTTCCCAGGTTTTCTGTTGCATGAATTATCTTTTATTACTGGTGTATATGTTGTTTTTATGGACTTTTCCCCCACACCGTTTGTGAATTTGTCTTTTAATTGAGGTAAGAGGGTGTTCCTATTTTCGTGTGTCACAGTTTGGATCTAGAATGCACCCCCACCCTCCGGGCCTCAGAGGCCCTGGGGAGATGGGATTGTGGGGCACCACACTCATCAGTAGATTCATCCACCCGTGAGTCCAGCTAGTGTGCGCAGAGGGCTGTGGTCTGGCAGGAGGCAGTCGCTGTGGCGTATCTCCCTCCACGTCCTTCTCTCTCCTGCTACTTCCTGACTGCCAAGATGTGAGCTGCTGCCTCTGCGACAGGCCCTTGCTCCAGGTCTCTTCTGCCTTTGAGCTTGCAAGCCGTGGAATGAATCAACTGAAACTGTGAACCAGAAAAAACACTCCTCACAGCTGTGGGCGTTGGGGTTTGTGTTTCAATGATAGGAAAGTGATGAAAGTAGTGTGTGTGTATCACAGATCAGCATTGTTCACATTAAGTTTTGCTAAGAGATAGAGTCAGACAAAATAGGTACTCCCAGAGTGTGTCTTGAAATGCATTAGGAAGAGGAGGGACTCGAGGGAGAGCACCTGTGCCGCCGAGGCCTCTGTGCGATCAGAGCAGTTCCGCGCCAGCGTCGTGGTCTGCAGACTTGCTCCCATCATTTCTTATGTTGCAGAAGGGCCAGAGTGAATTTTCCAATCAGAGGTCCATGAACTTGTGAGGACAGAATTCTAGAAGCCTGTGAACATGGAGGGGAAAAAATTACACCTGTATATGCATCAGTCTCTTGAAAGGATTTCTTTTAATTAAGCCTTTGTATGTGAGCAACAAACCACAGGGATATCAGCAGCCTCTGACATCATTAAAAAATCAATATTTTAAAATCACAGTACTGCTGTTGAAGATATCTTAACATATCCCCACCATGATTTGCGACTACAGTTTTCTATTTTATAAAGAAGTCTACTTCCCTACCTTTTTAATCACAGAAGCATTAAATATTTTTGTACACAGTTGCATTCAACATAATTGGTTTCCTTTGTGATCTTATGCATTTTTTTATGTATTTAAAAACATTTTTCTAATCAGACTACAATGTAGGGGAGTCATATTTGAAGACTTCTTCAGCTGGAGAAAGGGTGGAAGTTTCTAGAAGGTTCTCATTCGTTCTTTGCTGAGATGTGGGCCCCCTTCCTTCCACTTTAGTGCTCTCTCTTCTGCTTTCTGGGTCGCATGTTCCAAATGCCTGCCTGAAAATTTTCTCATAGGCTCCTGCGAGCTTTTCAAATGTTTCAAGGCTATAAGTATCCACCCACATTGCACATTAAACAAATTTTCATTGTAACAATTTGAAAGAATTATAATTTTATTTTTTGAATCCTTGGTTATAAGAAACTAATATAATTTACAACTGAGTGTAACTTCTTGACAGCCACTATGCTTACTCAGGGCTTCTTGCAAAGCAGGAAAATCTAACATACAAGTTGTTTTCTAACTGTAATGAAATTTTTATGAGCACTAAATTTAACAATTAATGAAGTTGACTTGATGTGTTCTGTATACATTTAATTAAGCATTTAAAAACAGCGATTTTTGTAGTTTTCATATTTTAGAGCCAATTGTTTTAGTCTTTTTGCGTGCTCCAGAGAGTGCCAAGGCCTTTGGGCACTGTGCCTTTATTGCCTGCTGGATTAAATGCCCTCACGGGCAATTAACAGCCTTAATTTTTCATTGAGATGTACTATTTGTATGCATTAATTGGGTGCAGTACAATTCCAGGTGTATACAATATATCATGAGCAAATCATAGCAGGAAGCCGTTCTCCCTCCTCAATCATTTCTGTATGTAGGAAACTCTCATACCCCTCTAGTTATTTTGAAATACATCATAGATTGCTGTAGACAGTCATTACTCTACTGTGCCATAAAACAGAGTGAGTTCCTCCTCTCTAAAAGTATTTTTTTGGTCCTTATATAACTTTTCCCATCTCCTTCCTCCTAACTTTCTCAGGCTCTAGTGACCATCATTCCACTCCTTTCTCCTGAGATGGACTTGCTAGTTTTCACAAATGAGTGGAAACACTGTGTGTTTGTCTTTCTGTGCGTGGTTATCTCACTGAACCCACCTTCCTGTGGTTCCCTTTGTGTTACTGCAAATGACAGCATTTCTTTTTATGACTGAAGAATATCCCATTGTGTACACATACTACATTTTCCTCATCTATTCATCTGTCATTGAACAGCCTTGCTGATTCTATATCTGGTTATTATGAATAGTTGGATGAACAGGTAGTACAGGTTCCATGAGAAAATAACGTCACTGGAGACTGTTCTCATTTTAGTTTTTAAAAGCATATCCATACTGTTTTCCATGATGGTTGTGCCAACGTACATTCCCACCAACAGCACATGAGCTCCTTTTTTATCCACATCCTCAACTTAATTTGTTTGATGATAATGAAGTAGTAAGGGTGAGGTAGTATTTCATTGTCATTTTGATTTCCATTTCATCAGTGATTGGTGCTTTTCAGCAGTTTTTGTATACACGTTGACCATTTGTCATTTGTGGTTTTTTGTTGCTAAGTGTTTTGAGTGACCTTTTCATACCCAGCCTCTCACAGAACACATCTTCCGTCTGGCCCTGACAACACAGTCCGCTTTTCCCGGGAGGAGTGCTTTCCCACTGCCATCTGGAGCCTGGGCCCCAGGGGCAATGGCGCAAGTTCCTCCTCACTCCATTCACTTTTCTTGCTTCATATCAAGCTCTTTCTACTTCAAGCTTCCTTCCATCTGCAGATATCATGCTCCAGTTCTCCTTTGGACATAGTCAGTGTTTTGCCCACTATGCTGTTTGATCTCCGAGTCAGCAAGTCTAGTCTCAAGGCCGCATGACAGGACTTGGACTTTATTCAAGATGTGTCTCCAGTGTCTGCGAAAAGCCCGGTCCTTTCTCAAGAACTATTTGCTTTTTGAAAATGAATGAATGTATCTTCATTCCAGCTCAGGACCCATTTCCACAGTCCTGCTTCTTTATTTCCCAACATTGAACCTCTTCTGCAGCATTAAACTTCTGTTCATGACACCTATTCATCTAGCTCTCCAACCTCTAACTCTGGAGACATGTTTACTTTCTCTGTGTCCCCTGTGCATTAAATGCTTTCCTCTCCCACCTGTCCTGTACTCATCTCAGCTGCACTTTTCCCAGCCCCTTTCTCAACTTGAGTGTCTTGTCTACAGTAGCAACAGTGGTCATCGCATTAGTAACCAGCAAGGCGCCCACTGTGCCTGACTAAACCACATATGTGCGTATGTGTTACTCTGATGTGAATATAATTGTTCTCAACTTTAAAAAACAGAAGACAAGACATTGAAAAGTTCATCTAATATAGATGATAAATTAACATGATATTTTATGCCATTCTCCATTATTTGTACATACCAGCTATGCTTGAGTTATAACCATTCACCTTGCAGTTTTCGGCTCTGTGAGAGTGCAGTCGCAACGCATATGAAGTAAGAATGGTGCCACAGAGTTTGCGTTTTGATCTATCCCTGGACTGGTGAAAGCAGTGTGATATTCTGCTGTAATGCCAGGCAGTGGCTGCAGTGGCAACTGTCACTACGTCAGAAAGGGAAACAACCAGTGCTGTGCCATGTGCTCTGTTGTCAAGCCATGTGCCATAGGTTGGTGTTGTCAAATGCACTTCCAGTCTACAGCGTTTTCAGGATACAGTTGGTATGAATCCATTATGAGGCCAGGATCGTCCTCATATGTGACGTCTTCACTTTCTTTCCCAGGACAAGTTCACACTGACATCTTGTCTCATTCACCTTCTACCCACGGGGCCATGTCAAGGCGCCCAGTGCCCAGTGCCCCTGGGCTTGGTACTTGCTTCTGTAGTCACCTGATTTGAGCACATGACACCAGCAATTACTCCTATATTGTTAAAAAGCACACTTTGCTTGCTCTTAGAATGTGACTTTTCTTTCCCCATTTTATCCTTCCAGCTACTTCCTGACATTCTCCAGCGATGGTTCCCCTTCCTTTGTCGACATCTCCAGTTCTGATACTTTCAGTATCCCGCGCTTCTCTTTCTGAATGTTCTCTCTCTGTTCTTCTATTTACTGTGATGCCTTCATTGCTGTCTATTTACCTTCAGCCCTGTCTCTAGATCTGTGTGTCCACATGCTTTCTGCGTCTCTCCTCCTGGAAGTTCCCATACACGCTGTCGGTGTCCAGTGAGAGGTCAGTCCTTCCGTGTTCCCGCTGTAGGGAAGTGTGTCAGCCCGATCACAGAGTCACCCCTGTCCCCAGCCCACCCCCCGCCGCAGCCCTGACTTGCTTTGCCCCTCTGTTCCACGCATGGGCTCCGCTGTCCGGCTCCTCTCCTGCCACATCTCACAGGTTGGCAGAGGATCCCTCTGAGTTGCAAGTCCCACTGCCTCTTGGTTTTTCCTTTGTCCGTCCCATACCTCAGCTGACTCCCGGAACTTGTGGTTGTGTCCTCTTATGTGTCATGTCCTCACGTGTGGAACGTTTGTCTGGTTCTAGCAACTCTTTGTGTTTCCTGTTTTTTTCTGACTAAGTACTTCCTAGTGGCTGTGATGCCTTTTCTCTTTGTACCTGTGGCTCCCATACTCTACCTTTCTTTTAATTAGTGTTAGCAAACACGCAAGGAGTGGATGAGAGATCCTGGGTGTAACTTGAGTGTGTTACCTAAAAATTTTTCTGCTGAAAGTTATAAAAATAGCAATTCCAGGAGGATTGGTTTTGAATGAGAGCCACATGGAGCAGAAGTGCCTGCGTCTTCTGCATCAAGGATCCTGTTCCCTGTTGGTCTAACGTGGTCCCCAGCGTCCCTTCCTCTGCTCCTTTGCATCTTCATGGTGACTCATCTGCAGCGAGCCCACACAGGTGGAGGAGTTGTGACCCCTTTACCAGCCCTACATATTGTCTTTGACTCAGACCTTCAGCCAGCACAGGCTACAGGACACCTTTTGTATCTCAGGGTCCTGAGGCCTGTTGACTGGAGTATTCCTGGGAAGTCAGGTGTGGTTCCTGATTCTAATCAGTTGTGAGGCGGCCTTCTTGTTGCCATGTAGTGTCCCTGTGTCTCTTTCAAGGGCTGAAGAGACCTCATTTGCAGTCTCAACTCAGCCACGCACTTGCTTTGTGCTGAGGGACACATAACTCACACACACCCCATTCCTTCTTTTTCTATAAAATGAATATGGTTTCCCGGCTCCCTGCTAGGCTTGCTGTCGGGGACCCTTGGTTTTGTGGTGGCTCCTGTGGGCCAGTGTTCGTGTCCCCGGTCCACACTGCCCTGGTGAGTCACAGTAAGCTCCCTGCGATGCGGAGGACAGCCGCGCGCCTTGCACGGTGCCTCACAAGCTGCGTCCTGATGAGCTGCACAGTCTTTATTCTCTGTGTGGAGAGCAGGAGTGACTGTGATGTGATGTGAAGTGTATTTCCTGGCTGTCCATTTGATCAAATTCCTGAAACCATCTCCCAGGCATTTTTATCAAGTTTCTGACTCATATCCTGCACTTCAGTAATTTAAAAAAATTATATGACATTACCTGAAAATGGCCTATTCTAGATAAGTGTCTTGTTCAGATAGATAACCGTTAGTCTTGTGAGGACCAGAAATGAATATCACATCATTCTGATGGAAATCCTTATAGAATGCATGGGACATTATCTTGTCTTCTATAAACAGAAAATGTTAGGCATAATTTAAATTTCCTTTCCGACTTAAGGTCATCTCTTGTATTCCTTTATTCAACAAACTTCTGTTAAACTCCAAATATGCCAGCCACTTACTCAACGTGAATATTTAGTGCTTTCATTTCCAGATTAATTACCTCAGAAGATTTCTTACCATGATCCCATTCATACGGCTGGACTGTTACAGTGGGATACTGAGTGATGGGTGTAGCTTCTGCCTGGGGCAGTAGATTTGGTGAGCAAGTCAGATAGTCACGTCCTTAGTCAGACAACAGCTGAGTCAGCCATGTCTCAGACTGGCTTCCTTAGTTATGTAGACATGGACCTTCTGCCAAAAAAGAGAAATAGTTTATGTCCTTCAAAAGTCAGTGCTGTAATGTTTGGGTCACAACAAGCACTGATTTTTTTTTAATACTATCTGCAATAAAAATTGATATAGAGCCCATATGTTATGCTTAGGATACTTTAACAAATTCTAGCACATTTATTTCATTACAAAATATTAAATATTCATTGCAGAATTTCATCAAGGGAGCACCATTATAAACCTGATTTCCATGGTAATATAAATTAGCAGATTAACTTGTTCAATTCGGATTCCTTTTGGTGGAAAGTTTTCGGTGCTGGCCTCTGAGGTGGGCGAATGTACCTTACAGGACCTTGTTCTGCAGCATTGCTGCATTAAGTAAAGCGATTCCTTCTTTCCCTTTGGCTTCACTGTGAACCTGTGATAGTTCCTGAAAGGAGGACTGGGGAGTAAACTGACCAGTGAAGAGACAGATGACGACCCTGGTCTTAACTGAGTATTAGCACAGCCTGGCAGCTTCCCCTCTTTTGTCTCCACGTTCCCTGCACTCTTAACATTTCCTTAGCAGCAAGGAAATTACTTAGGCCTAGACTCAAAATTTTTAGACTCCATTTTCTCTGGTTCTGCAGCGCCTTGTTAAGTCCATGTGCTTCATGCGCAGGTACCAGTGAGCACTTCACAGCTCAGGTACTGGTCTTAACCCCGAGCCAGAGATTCTTGTGAAGGCCTCCAAAAATCCGTGAGAATATAATTGTTCATTGGGCTGCTACTTGCATTAACCAGGAGGGACCAGTGATCCTAGTGTCTTGCCTGTGCAAGGAGATATTTTGTAAGGACAGTCCATCTAAAAGACCAAAAGTATGTGCACTAAGGAATAACAGTTGCACTTTGAAACTTATTCAGCAGACGAGTCCTGAGTGCCTGCTTAGGGTAGTCAGTGGGCTTGGAGCTGAGAATGCAGTGGCAGCAACTTTTCTGGCTCCTACATACCTTGCCTTTTAGCAATTATATCTTTTGTTTTGCAGAGTAAGCTTAAGTAGTTTTCGTTTTTTTGTAGGAAGTGGGAAACAATTTCGCCAGGGTCTTTCCTATGAGGGGACGGGGAGGCTGCTGTGTGCTGTGAGAACCACCTTGTGCATGATGTGTCTGGGGATTATCTGCGCTTCTTCAGTCTGGTAGTCTGCACATCTGAGAAATCAGAAACGGGGAAAATCCAGAAAACTGGATGCCTTACCTGTATTAACTTGCAGATTTATAATCTTAATGCTTTATTCCTAAAACTGATGAAAATCAGCCATATTTTGAAAATTTGACTTTAAGTTTATCATCAAAAGCACACCTGAAACTTAGTATGTTTTAAATTTGAGCACCCAGCATTTAATATTTTCAGTAAAGATTAAATTATTGGAAAATGTTAAAAGTCTTTGATGATAGTGTTATTTTCGTAAACGTATTGGCTAAACTAACAGTGAGAGATATATCAAAACTTTATAGTTCCTTAAGAAGAATATTGGTTTTATTTAACTTATTACTTAAAAAATGGGTAGAATAAGTGTTTATGTAGTACTAAGTATAATATTAAGATGACTACATTTATAGCACACTTTTAAAGTTTGGATATAGTCCTGTAAATGTATGCAACCTGATCATTTGCTTTGAGAATAATTCTTTATTAGGTTTATATTTCTCACTGAGACATGATGGATTTTGTGCCCTATCCTTTCTCTAGCATCTCATCCTCTTTTGAATATGGCTTTGCATTTTATCACAGTGCAAGATGTTCTCAGCTGGTCCCTCTGCCCGAGGTATCCTCACCTCTACCACATCATCTGACAGGGTTCATCACCAAGTCACCCATACAATATCTCAGGCATCCTAAGGCCCTCTCACATATTTCCAGGATACACATGATCCTGCCAGCTTGAACCACTGGTGGTACATATATGACTATCCCATCGGGCAGCTTTTAATTAATTTTATTAATAAAATGACTGATGGAAGGGATTAGATCACTAGGAACCCCAGTGGTATAGGCCGCCCAGTAGACAGGGGAGCTGGGCCTGTTCCTCGACTGGCTTCTGCTGCCTGGCAAGGAGACATTGATCGATAGCACCATCATAACTGTGCTGAAGCCAAAACGTCCTGTTTTTGAAGCTGTCACAAGATGTAGCTTGCATCAGTGTTCATTAGGGATGCAAAAATCCTCAACAAGATACTGGCAAACAGAATACAGAAAATTATCAAGATCATACACCCTGACCAAGTTGGATTCATCCCAGAGATACAAGGATAGTTCAACATATGTAAATCAATCAACTGATACACTATATTAACAGACTCAAGGACAAAAACCATATGGTCATCTCAGGAGATCCAGAAAAAGCATTTGACAAAATCTAACACCCATTCATGATCAAAGTCCTAAGGATAATTGGAATAGATGGATTTTATCTCAACTAAATAAAAGCTGTTTATGAGAAACCAACAGCCAGCATCATATCAAATGGTCAAAAACTGAAACCTTTCACACTAAGATCAGGAGCAAGACAAGGATGTCCACTATTGCCACTCCTGTTCAGTGTAGTGTTGGAAACATTATCTATAACATTAGGCAAGAGAAAGAAATAAAAGGAATAAAGATGCGAAAGGAAGAAGTTAAACTGACATTATTTGCTGGTGACATGATACTCTATATAGAGGATCCTAAAAACTAGCAAAAGCAATTCTAGGCAACAAGTACATGGCAGGGAGTATCACAATCCCCAATTTGAAACTAAACTACAAAGCCACAGTGATAAAGACGGCATGATACTGGCAAAGTAACAGACTTGAGGATCAGAGGAATAGATTAGAAGATCCAAAAACAACTCTAGATATACTAAGCTCATCTTTGACAACGGAACCAAATATCCTTAATGGAGAAGAAATAGCCTCTTTTACAAATGGTGCTAGAAAAACTGGGCTTTAACCTGCCAAAGACTAAAACTAGACCTATCTCTTTCACAGTGTGCTAAACTAAAACCAAACTGGATTAAATACCTAAATGTTAAAAAAGGAACACTAAACTTGCTATAAAGCGGGTTAGGTAGAACTCTTGGGGACACTGGCTTAGGAAAAGACTTTATGAACAAAACTTTATGCACAAGAACTAGCAGAAGAAATCAATAAATGGACTCTCATTTCATTAAGATCTTCTACAAAGTAAAAGAAACTACCAGCATAGCAGAAAGACAACCAACTATATGGGAAAAAAATCTTTACCAGCTGTTTCTCAGACAGAGGACTACTCTCTAGAAGATATAAGAGCTTAAAAAAATCAACCCCCCCCATTTAAAGGCCCAGTTCAAAAATGGGCATCTGAATTGAACAGATACTTTTCAGAATAAGAAATAAAAGCAGCTAAGAGGCATATGAAGAAGTGTTCAACATCACTGGTCATTCGAGTCATGCGGATGAAAATAACACTGAGATTTCATCTCCCACCACAGAGAATGACTGCTCTCTTGAAATTAGCCAACAACAATTGCTGGAGAGGTTGTGAGGTGAAAGAAATCCTTCTCTTCCATTGGTGGAATGTAGACTGGTGCAACCAGTATGGAGATCAGTATGGCAATTTCTCAGAAAACTAGGATTAAAGGTTCCATTTGACCCTGCTATTCCTCTGTTAGGAATTGACATGAAAGAATTAAAAGATTCATATCACAGTGACACAGGTGCACCCATGTTCACAGAAACTCAGTTTGTGATAGCTAAATCTTGGAAATAACCAAAATGTCCATCAACTGGAGACTGGATAAAGAAGATGTGTTTTTTCTATAAAATTGAGTATTACTCTGCCACAAAAAATGATAAGTTTGAGTCATTTATATTCAAATGGACATACCTTGAGGACATACTCGTAAGTGAAAAAAATAGGTCACAGATGTGTAAATACCTGAGAAACTGAAATGTAAATGAGTTCTAGAATGTATGATATTGTGAAATGGAAAATATTCAAAGAGAAATGGGGTGTAGGAGTTGTAACTAAGGGAAAGAAAAAATATGATGGTTAAAAAAAGAAAACAAAACTTATGTATATGGGGGCGGGAAGTTGTAGGGTGAGTAGGGGAACGGGAAGAAATGAGAATTGAGTCATGTCACATACTGGTGCAAATCCTCAATGAGTATGATCATGATGTGTATATGTAATGTACCAATAAAGATTTAAATCTTAAAAAAAAACAGAATTAGTTGGTTCCCACACAACACAGAGCTCTCAGTACTGTAGGGTTGTACTTGCCTTCCTTTTGCATGCATTCTCGGGACCCTGGAACCCATCATTAATGTCAGAAGGCCTCTCATTCCAGGTCAGTCACATATTTATACCAAAGGTGATTAATCCCATGTCACTTTGTAGAACTGACCCGAAGGTGCAACCGCGAATGACCACGTCCGCTCTTCCACAGAGCAGTTTCTGATTCTGAGACAACCTGGGGTGCAGTTAAATCTGAGAACAGACTGGGTTGAGAGCTTGGCGGCCCCGGATTGCCCAGCAGATCCATCTCATCTGTCTTACTATGGCATTAATGGTTCTTCTTGATTCAGTTCCAGCTCACTTTACAGATCCTTTCCCAGACCCCGCGGGCAGTCAGAGCCCACCCTCACCGTGCCGACGTGGACCCCGCGGGCAGTCAGAGCCCACCCTCACCGTGCCCACGTGGACCCCGCGGGCAGTCAGAGCCCACCCTCACCGTGCCGACGTGGACCCCGCGGGCAGTCAGAGCCCACCTTCACCGTGCCGACGTGGACCCCGCGGGCAGTCAGAGCCCACCCTCACCGTGCCCACGTGGACCCCGCGGGCAGTCAGAGCCCACCCTCACCGTGCCCACGTGCCCCTTCCGTCACCCGTCACTCCTCCTCCACATGAAGATGTCTGGCTGCTCCGTCTTTTCTACTCGCAGCTCTTAACTGTTCAAATCTTGTTCTCATTTTGTCTTAGCTCAGCTTTTTCCTTGTGAAGATTTCCTTGAATTTCCTGCCGAAGTGGTATCCCCATCATTCTGTGTTCGTGGTTTTTCCCGTCACCTCCTGGACGTAGCGGGTTGCTAACACGTATGTGCCCGCAGGACGTCAGCCCCTTCAGAGCAGCCACGTCTTCATGCACGGTGCCTTACACAGTCTTCACAGGATCCAGGGGAGTTCGTGTAACGCTCAGGGTGTATTTGTTGAGTGATAATCGTTGCGTAAACAAAATCCTTTATAAAGCAAGTAAGTTCCTGCTGAAGGCCGTGTTCTAAGGTTGCCTTTCACAACCCATATTTCTTCCACTGAGCCCAGCTGCAGTACTTACCCAGAATCCTTGTATGTGTCATTCCTGGTGAGATGTGGAAGCAATGCCTCGGGCTCCACCCTGAGCAGACTTCTCCTTTGCCTTGACACAGCTGTAACAGGCCGGGACTGCCCAACAAGTGGGGGAGTTTCTGCATTTCAGCAGCTTGTTAACAGGCCCGTGAACAACTCTGGTTAACGCTGTGGAATAGAGAGGATTCACTCTGAATGTGCAGTGTTATTAACACAAGTCCTGTGAATTAGCATTATGACGAGGCGTGCATTGCAAATTAGATACAGTTTCCCTCTCTCTGGCAATGATTTTTGAAATGGTAGACCATAATAGTTTCAAGGCATTTTAAGCTGGAAATATACCATAAGTTTGCTTTTGTAAAGACAGTGGGAAACCTAATGACAGGCCCAAAATGAGTTTATTCTGACCTCAGAATCCCTTGTGATTATTTTCTCCCTGAGAAGATGGACTCATGAAAAGATAATGACTCACTTCAATGGTGCTAAGACCCCTTCCCCTCCTCCTCCCTCTCCTCCGCCATCTTTTCCTCCTCCCCCTCTATCTTCTCTGTTCCCATCCTTCCCCTCTCCTCTGCCTCTGTATCCTCATTCTCGTTTTTCTTTACCAGTGCCAGGTGTCCTGGTTCTTCATGTCCACTTTCTCCCTCCCCCGCAGTGTCGCTGTTGAGCCTCCCAGTCCTAGGACCTTTTGGGATGGGATGTTAAAGGCTTGTCCCACTGTTTGGGAAAGCAGCCTCAGTGAGTCGTGTTTTGAGCCTTCTGCTGGCCATGTGGATCCGCAGATACTCTGAGTAGTTCTGAACTTGTTCCTTCCCCTCTGCTGAAGCACCATCTTGACAGTTTAGCTGCCAGTTGGGGTGCTTCTTCCTGCCAGGCACGAGTTCTGACAGGAATCCTTGTTTCCCGCTGACCAGTTGTACTGAAGCCAAAGGTCTCTCTTCTGCTCGGACCTCTGGGCTGCAGCCTGATTTCCCCTGTGCTGTCCTTTTCCATTTGATGCCAGATGTGTGCTCAAGCTGGCTGTCCTGACCTGACAGACCTGGCTGCCCGCCAGTGCCTGCTGCTGGGCTTGACCTTCCTGTCATAGCCACTTTGATGGAACCTGTTGTCTGTTGATTTATTTGGAAAAATATGCAGAGCTAAGATGTATCATCTTGCTTATTTTTATGTGTGTGGACTTCTATTAAGTCCCTTTACAGTATTCCACACATTTCCACAGTCCATCATTTTTTTTTTTTTTTTTTTTAGTTTTTTGAGACAGAGTCTCACTTTGCAGTTCAGGCTGGCCCTGAGCTCACGATAGCCCAGGTGAGCCTCAAACTCTTGGCAATCCGCCTTCTTCTTCCTCCCAAGTGCTGGGATTATAGGCGTGAGCCACCCCGCCCAGCAAAGTCCATCTCTGGAACTCTTTTCATCCTGTAAAACTGAAAATAACTCTTGCTTTACATTCCTTTCAGTATCCATCATCACAATTCTACGTCCTGTCTCTATGGTTTTGCCTGTGTGAGCCCCTCACACAAGTGGAACCACGCAGTGCTTGTCTTTACTGTGACCTGCTTCTCTGATGTCCTCAGTGACTGTGAAGCTTTTGTTCACACCACGTGACAATGTGGGAAGTGCTGCTCCAGTTCGGGCATTGAATTCCTTCTCTGATTCTGCTTGTGAACCAAACTGGTCGTGAATAGAATCAAATTTCCCAGTCAGGTTCAATGTAGATAAGATCGATCTGCCCAGCACCCTATGTATGTTTTTAACCACAAAAATATGAAACAAAATACAACGTGACAAAGTTAGACCACTGACTTTGCTTGAGGCGACTTCTGCCTGAAGGACAGGATGGAGGGAGGGGAGGAGGCTGCTGTCTGGAGGGAGAACCCCCCTCCATCGTCCATGAGGAAGAGCTCTTTCAGGGTTTGTTCTCTTCTTTGTCTCTTAGCTGCAGGGCGATTTTGATGAAAAATCTATCTAATGGCACTTGTTTTCCTGTGCTGCATAACCTTCTAGAAATGAGAGACCACATGATCATTCATCAGATTCAACGCTTTGTTCCTTAAGTTAGAGAACGGTCATGCTTCTCAAAGAAATCTCAGCACTCACTGCGTTTCTCTGTAGTGGATGTCATCACATCCCTGCTGACGGACCTGCCTTCTTCTTCCTCGGTGGAGTGCTCCTCACCAAGCACCTCGTGTTGCTCACTCAGGAGCTCAGCAACTTCTCCCGTCACTGGCTCGTCCTCATGGTCAGCACCAAGCTCCTCTGTGTCTGACCACCACACTTCTGTCCTGCTCAGTCTCCCCCACTACCTGTGCCTTACACCCTTCCAAGCCATGTTCAGGGACATTCTGGCCAGTTTCTTCCAGGCTGAGGGTAAGATCTGGTACCTGACCTCTTTCCAGGCTTTGTCACTGAGGTTGATAAAGTGGAGGACATTGAAAAGTTTCTTCCAGAACTCTCTCAGGCACGGACATCTCTTCATTAACATTAAAACTCATGGCAAAGAACATGTTCATGTATAGCATTTTGAAATTGCAGAGTACTTGTGGTCCTTGGGCTGCAAGAGGTGTCCTGTTTGAGGAGAACCTTTATGATGTCATCAGTGTCCACATCACCCACCAAGGGTGGAGGTGGGCAGGGCTTTGCCCATCGGAAGAAGGCACCTTCTAGGCATGTGGATGTCAGAAAGATATTTCCTCACTTTGTGCAGCCGTTCTGTGAACAGCTCCCTTGTGAGCGAAGCGTTCACACTGGCCCTCGATATGGCAGGAAGTCTGGCCTTGTCACATTCTGTTCCTTGAACGCCCGAGAGGTCTGGGAACAGCACATCAGAGGAGGCTACCTGCAGACCAGCACTCAAGTTTGTACACGTCCGGTCTGTCCTTTATACCTTTGTGCCTCAACAGTGCCTTTCTTCTTGCGTGATATCGATTCTGTTTGACATCTTCTTCCAGAAGAGGCATGTTTCCCATAACACAACATTTGTTGGGGGACGTGTCCTTCTGCCTTCATGGCTCCCTCAAATTCCTTCTTGTAGGCTTCAACACTGGCCTTCTCAGAACTGGAAGTCTCTCCAAGTCACGTCACACCAGCGATGCCACTTCTCTTGTTTCTTATAGCAGCTGCATCATTTTATGTTTCTACCCTCACTATAGGATGGTTCTAATCCTCGCAAACACCTGGTACTTTTTCATTTATTAAGAATGGTAGTTATCCTAATATATTTGTAGTTTTGATTTCTACTTCTTTAATGATTGCAATGGGTTCGATTACTGAGTTCGATCCCCGGTAACTACATACTACAATGGCAGGTGTGGAGACTCACACCCAACAGCATATTTATGTGCTATAGTCCATTTATGTATCTTCTTTGCAGAAATACCTGTTTAAGTCCTTTTCTAAGTTTTTGAAAATGAAATTGTTGTTGAGGTTTAGGGCATGCAAAACTATATATAGGACATTAATGTCTTTCTACATCGGATGTCAACCTCTTCGCAAATATGTAATTTATAAATGTTCTCTCTCATTCTGAGGGTTGTAGTTATACTCTGTAGGAACTGTCTTTGATGCATATTTTAAAATATTTCTCTTCATGAAGTTCAATTTGTCTATTTTCCCTTTTGCAAACAAATCAATGTCAAATCCAATGTTAAGATGGTTGTTTAAAAATGAGTGTCTAGTAGATCTAGTAGCAGGTGTTTTCTAATTTCTGTTCATTTGCTGTGTTTTTACTTTATGTGGCTGTAGTTTTTTGGCTCCCTGGCATATCTTCCAATTTTTGTTCAGCATTGATTATTTGAATCTAATAATATGGTAACTGTGTAATCAGGTGCTCTTTCTCCTTTGGGTTTTGTGGACTTTGTTATGGTTTTTTGTTTTGCTGCAGTTGATTGTCTCTTGTGTTAAAGTGTAACCATGATGTCTTCTGTCTTCCCTGAACCCCTGATTTGTATTGTTTCTTACATTTCTTTTCTATTTTTTCTCCTTTATGCAGTTACTTTTCAATGTTCTAGTTTTTGTCTGATTCCCAAATTGTAAGAGAGAAAAATGAAGGGGAAGACGCAGGCACCAGCCCTGAAGAAGTCACTTCTGCCAGGCAGGAGAGGCAGCCACAGTGGGGGGACTCGGTAACAGCGACCAGCCAGCTTTGTGTCTTTGCCTCTGTGATGAGCAGCACTGGCTGGAGCACAGGTCACTTAGTGGAACCCGGGTTCACGGACACAGTTCTCTGCACGATTCTGCTCACAAACCAAGCTGAACCAAATAAATCCGATTTCCCCTTAAGGCTAACATTGAACCTGATCACTGAGTTTGATTCAGTTCGTGCCCAGCTTGGTTTGTGACCAGAATCACGGACAGTCGAGTTTGTGAAATGAGGCACCGCTGTACGTGGAGGACGGACACTTGTTTCTCACCTGGCTGCTACAAGTTGTGTGTACACTGCACCAGGCGCACAGCTGCTATGTGTGGTGTCTGAGTCTCTGTGATTGTGACAGGAGTTGAGCTTGACTGAAACTAGCCTCAGTTTATAGTCCAGGATTTTCTCTGGAGGTTGCAGGGTTCAGGAGACTGCAGAGTCCCAAAACAGGTACAGGAGATAGATTCTGTCCATGCAACTGAGAAGGCGGGAGACAGATGTGTGGTGCTTTGTGTTCCCAGACTTCCCAGAACCATCTTCTCAAGCTTCTGTTTTAGCCAAATTTGTTTGGCTTTCTTCCAGGGGAGCTGCTTTTCTAGGGTTTTTTTAAACCCTTCTGAGACCCCTACGATGTGTATGCAAGTGAATCTCTGTACTACCAAGGTCTAATCATGTGTGTCCAGACTTTTGGCTTGTCTGGGCCCGATGGAGAGAAGGTAATTGCCGTGGATCACATATAAAAATATAAGATAGTTAAGTGCAGGGGCTGGGGATTTAGCTCAGTGGTTCCGGCACCTACCTTACAAGCACAAGGGCCTGGGTTCGATCCCCAGTAACTACATACTACAATGGCATGTGTGGTGACTCACACCCAACAGCATTCAATACCACATACCACAGCACAGGGTGTGGTGACTCATGCCTATGATCCCAACACTCAGGAGGACTGCTGTGAGTTTGACACTCGTCTGGGCTACATAGTGAGCTCAGGGCCAGCCTGAACTACAAAGTGAGACCGGGTATAAAGAGAGAGAGAGAGAGAGAAGAGAGTTAAGTGCATAAGTGATAGAACTTTGGCTTTTGTGTTTGTTATAGTGTTTTAAAGATTTTTACTATTTATTCTTACTTATTAATTAATGAAGTTCATAATTACTAGTGATTGAATCCAGGGCCTTTGCTACTTCCTAGATCTTTGTATTTTTTATTTTGAGTTAGGGTCTTCTTTGTGATCCAGGCTGGCTGAATTTGTGATCTTCTGCGCCTGCCGCCCCATGGGTACCATCACTGTCCACTGCACAGTGACGTTTTCCTGAGAAGCCATGTGGCCCGCGAACTGCAGACTGGACACATCTGCTTTCCATCTTTTTGCAGCACACTGGTTGAACATACAACACCCCTAAAAGCCCACACATGTACCTAAATATGTTCAGTGACTAAAAATAGATTATTTTAGAAAGAAAAAGCTAGAAAATAACATATGCTGAGTGATTTATGTTAGATGAATTAAAACCAGTCATCGTGATATATTCATATTGGTAAACTTTCTTTTTGTGTGTGATGCAATCCTGACAGCTATGCCCCTCCTTTAAGTGAGGGTTGTGTGTGTGTGTGTGTGTGTGTGTGTGTGTGGTATTTTATTTTCAGATAACTTTAGATTTACAGAGAAGTTGCAAAGATACCATAAGCAAATAAGTGATATATGTATAGCAATTCATCATCAATCATAGCTTCCCTGGTATGTGTTTTCATGAATTTTTGTCCATTTTAAGGCATTAGTAAAGGTAAAGCAGAGAATGCTGCTCTGTTTTTCAACCTTCAGTGTTATTCAGACAGAAAAGGCTGTTGGGGTGGGGCTGGGACTCGAGCGCAGGGACTGTGAATACATCACTCCCACGCCCCGGCCCAGAGCTGCGCCAGGTCAGGGCTGCTGCGCTCGTGCAGTTTCTAAGATGCCAACTCCTGTTTTCTGGGAAATACTTTACAATGCAAATATTCATAAATGTGGGCTTTCTTTCATGGATAAATGTGATAAATGTTCAATTTACATTTCTATTATTACAGGTTATCTTTTTTCCTTGCAGTTCATGTTAAAATGTACTCACATCATGTAAAATTAGAGTTGAGCCTTCTGTGAACTATAAATTTGAAGATTTTAAACATAATTATGATTATTCAAACACATTACTGATTATGTGTAATTGATCATGTTATAATGTCACGTAATTAATTTTTGAAGTATTGAACCTTTAAGAAAGACTTGTTTAAAAATATTAAAAATTATTAAATAAAAAGACTTTGTTTCTTTGAATATTTGTAGGTGATTTAGTATTAGTCAGAACATATAGACAGTGAGATGCCATGTGTTTATTTTGACACCTAACATGGTTCCCAGTGTTTAAATGAATGATGTCTTTTAAAACCATTTTTAAAACTTATTATTATAGAACACAAGTACTTCCTGCGTCTTTTCCTCCTAGACTTAAGTAAAACTGGATGTGGTAGTGTACACAGGACTCCCTTTGGGTGCTGCATATGACCAAGATAAATGACTGGCTCCAACAAAGCTGGTACCCACCCCAGAGTACAGAATGGTCACTTACGAGTACCTGCCCAGTAAAGGATGTCATTTCTTGGCTCTCCTGGCAGTCAGATGGGCCCCTAGACTAGTGCTCAAGTGTCCTGAGTGTGCGTGCGCCCATGCACATGTGTGTATGAAACAAACTTCAGGAAAGGGCCATGTGCGTTCTTGACCCTTCCTTTTGCCATCATTTACCCTACTGATCTTCCACCAGGAGCGGTTCTGTTCCCCGGGAGGCGTTTGGCAATGTATGGAGACACTGTCAGCTGTTACACTGTGGGTATGTAGTTGATAGGGGCCTGTGATCCTTCTAAACACTCTGTAGTTCAGCACCACCCACCTGAGGAAGGCTTTTCTCAACTCCCTACAGTGCTGAGCTGAGAAGCCATGTTTCTGCTGGCTCCAGTGGGCTGTGAGTCCCAGGGCATGGGCCAGTACAGCCACCACTACTGCACAGTGTGAGCAGGAAATGAATTTCTGTTGTGCTAGGACACTGACATCATAGGACTGGTTTGTTTCAGTGGCGGGCATTGCTTTAACTAATATACTAGACTTTAAAACGTTGAAAGTAAGAATGATATTTATTGCAGTATCCTCCTTCCTAGGAAACATAAGAGAAATTTATCTTAACTGTTACTATCAAGCAAAACTGTGTTTCTAACCCATTGTTGTTATTTTATCTCATGGACATTGTCAGTTTTATAACTTAATGTTTTTCCTTCTTGTTTTCAATGGTAGAGAGTGTAGAATTCCATTTTATTGACTCTTATGAGCAGCTCTCCCACAGTGTGTGGTCTGTTCCTACATATTCCTCTCACCTGGCTTTACTTCTTTCCTGTCCTTATTTCTCCTACTACCAATTTCGTTATTATTTCTTTTCTCCCTTGGTATTTAGTTTAGTTTCCTTAAGGCTGGCTTATATTCTTTGTGCAAAAATGCAGCTTATAAATAAAAAATATAAATAAAATATTTATTTAAATATCCAGCATTCCTCTTACTCAAGCTTTGAATTAATAATGATTTTCCCATCTCAGACTTTGATGGGATTTTCATCTTCTCTTAATCTCTTAAGGCTGAGAGAGATGAAATGATGCACCCAAGTTCATGGTGATTATTCACTAAACTGCCTGATTTTTAAAATAGAAAATGTTCTCTATTATATATCATATATACATACATAGATTGTTATAGGGTGGTAACTTGCTCATGACTAATTGGACATACATTGTGAATTGTTCTGCTGGTGGTGAATTGGATGTGTATCCATCTGTCTGCAGCAGACGCTGTTCAGTGTCTACCCAGCAGCAAGTCCTGTTCGCTGAGAGCCATAACCTTCAAGGCAGAGATGTATCTACCAGCAGCAGGCACTGCGTCAGGCAAGTGGCCGGTGGGGGCTCTTGTCTTCTTGCAAGACAGTGTCCTCATCGGGGCCGCAGGGTGTCTGTGGTACAGTTGTGCCTAGAGAGATGCAGTAGGAACTTGCCCAACTTGAGCAGCCTCCTGGAAGTGGTTTTCCTTGATCTTAAATTTAGGCAGAGGAAAGATGATCGTTTTCCTAGTGCCCACGGCTGTGCCTGCACCAGTGACCAACAGCGCTCCTAGGGCTTGAGGAGACAGACCAGACAGCTCAGGCCTGAAGCCCTTAATGTGGAAAGAACCCAGGCACCTATTAAATCGAGGAACCACTAGCAGAACTAGCCAGTCAAAATTACTGTTCCGGTGACTATGTCAGGAGTTATTTCCTGAAGCGGCTGATTTGTTGTTTTACTTGCACTTGAAAGTACCATTCCATCTTCCCTCTCCAATGACCTGGGCTAGCAAATGCACTTACAGTGTTTCTCTCCACGGCAAGTTTGAAATCTCAGGTCAGTCAGTAAGAAAGATGGGTCAGAGTGAGCTGTGAGAGCCGAAAGTTCTCCAGTCCGAGCTGGAGCCTGGACAGGCAGCGCCAGGCCTTCCCCGGGCTCTGCTTGGATCCGCTCTCCTCAGCAAGTGGCGCCACGCGGCTGCCCCGAGCTGTGCTCCAGCTGAACTGTGATTCCGAGCAGCAGTGACCGGCTCTGGGCGGGCCCTGATTTGCTGTCCTTTTCCCAGAAATGCACCCCCAGCCAACAGTACAGGGCAGGGCAGCTTAGCCGGTGCCCTTTCTCTTCACGTACATTGTCTGTTCTCTGCTGAAAAGGTTTCCTTTCAGTAAAGAAGTAGAAAAGCCAAAAGTTAGGGGCCAGAAACTTTAACGACAAGAGACAGTTGTCAGTGGCATTCACCTGGTTAGTTGCGAGTCGCTGATGGCTTCCTACACTTTAAAAAACCATTTGTGTGTAAGTGATGCCAGTGAATAGATGAGAAAACTACATCTGGACCAGGTCGCCAGCACATCTGTTTTAACCCAGAACATCTTTGACCAAATGAAAGGCAACATCATTTGCCTTCAGAGTTCTCAGAAAGGAAGGCACGTCTGGGAGGCCGGACAAGAAGGATGTTGTAGCTGGGGACATAGGAAAGCCTTATTTCCGAGAGCACCATCCTGTCCCATTTAGCCAGCGCACTCCCTGAGATAAGAAAGGACAATGAACTTTGTCAGAAACAGCATGGAGTGAAAGAAATCAGGGAAAAGACGGATCTAGGGGAGAATCCCTGTGGAGAAGAAAAGTAAAACAGGGACAGAGGAATGGGAATTGGACAACCCTGGCTGCAATACCGCGACCACAGGCGTTGTAAAGAACGTACAACACATATTCAGCAGTGTGCTTCACAGTTACTAGCTCCTTTTCTGTCTCATTTGCTGTTTCTTTAAATGTGACACTTTCTCTGAAAAGTAGGTTACAGAGCAGTCGTGATGTGCCTAAGCCCAGAGTCAGGCCACCCCGGTGGATCGCTTGGGGCCTGAGCGACAGCTGCTGGAGAAGCCGAGGATGCCCCCTCTTCCTCTAAGCACTTCCTGTCCAGGACGCCCACTTCCAACAGACAGGCGCGCGGTGCCATGCTAACGTGCACCAGCTTGGGGCACAGCTGAGCCCCACATACAGGGTTCCGCCTAGTACAGAAGGAGAGACAGGACAAAGACCTGTTTCTCACTCCTTAAGAATACACCTTAGGAAAGAGACTGCTTTAACTGTGTTTCTCAGCAGTTCCTCTGTGCCTTTCTGGAGAATGCATGAACACAGTGTCTACATGACATGAATCCTTCTAACTCTCCCAAACCGCTCTTCCCCACTGTCTGATTGCCTCTTCATACTGAATTGAAAAACCTATGCTTTTAAACAGATGCCAGGTGACTTAACAGGAATAAACACACTTGCAGGTGTCTCCGGAAGCAGCAGTATAATGCCTGTTGGTTCTTAAATGGCTTCTGTCCTGATTGCAGCCCCGCAGAGTGGCCCCTAATGCGGCAGGCATTCCACGGCAAAGTAGGGCACTTGCAAGCCACTGAGAGGTGCAAGGGGAGTCATTATTTCAAAGTGATTAAGCAAAAAAAAATTGAAAAGAAAACATTATTTTGACTTCTGCTTCTTCGGTTGCTGGACATATTTTGGAGGTGCGCCCGGGGGAGGGACGCGCCGGTGCCGTCCGAGGTCTCGAGCCTCTTCAAAGCCGGTCCTGCCTCTCTGCTTCTCCCCCGCACACGCGGGGCCCGCGTGTCTTCCAGCGCCAGACTCTCCCCGCCCTCTCGTCTCCGCATTTCCACGCACTTGGCAACACTCTGTCCACCCGTTATGACTTGTTTTAAATATTTTTCCCTCTGTGAACATACCCGTCTTTCCGCGACTGTCCTCCTCTTCCATCGTTACCCTTGTTTCTCATAGAAGGCGTCACAGCACTGCAGTGGACGGGTTCACCTGTGTGTTACTGTCCCTGTTTAGTCATGAGAGCTTGACAGTGTGAACCTAGATCAGATTCATCTTTACCTCTCCTGAGCCTGGCATATAGTAGATGATCGAGAAATACCTGTGACTTCAAGTCAGACAAGCAAAAAGCTAGATGTCATCTTCAGATATTGCCCAGTGACATACTCATCTACAAAACAGGCTGGAAGAAAACCAGACTGTGTTATGACCGCTGCCAGAGCATCCCACCTTTGTGCATGCCATTGAGCTCCAAATCTTACCAAAATCATGAAGAGCGGTTGTTCATCTGGACTTCCTGTGAGCCTTGGGCCCACCGTTGACACTCTGTCAGGTGTCATGAATGTTTTTATCATTGCTTCCTGTGTGTTCTGTTTGGATTTTATTACCAAGTGAAGTCCTAGAGTGTGGGCAACCTCCCTGTTGCCTGTGGGTCTCGTCCCCAGGAAGCTCTGCTGGGGGGGAGGGGAGAGTTGAACAAGAGCTGTATGGCCTGGGCCTTGGGTAGAGGGACCAAAGGCAGGGAGAATAGCAGCAAAGGGGTTAGCTTAGCACTAGGCGACAGCGTCGCTTGCCTGGGCCTGAGAGAAAACTTACATGCGAAGGGAGGAGACTTTCCTGAGACTCGAAAGGGGGGCAGCTGTTCACTTCTGGCCTCAGGTGTGAGGCCGAGTGCATTTCACTCGTGATGTTCGCCAGGCTTCTGGGGCTTTCGCTGTCCACTGTGAGTGCAGTCTGTCACACCAGCAGTACCTCTTTCCTCCAAGACAAAAGGAAAAATCTATCCCTCGCTCTGCTCATTTGTTGCCAGAGTCCCAGTGCGTTGTGTTCCAGTGATTTTCCTAGAAACCTGTTGCCTGAGTTATGAGACCCTTTCTTCCCCTGTGGAAATAATACAAAATCTGGTCAGATTCCATCTGGTCGACTCGTCCTCATTAGTCTCCGAAACACCCGAGGTGGGAAAGTTACGGAGCATGTTCAGCAGCACCTCCCCGAGCTCTGCTTCTGTGAGAAGGGTGTATTTCGGGGCCCAAATGGAGGCACCCCCTCTCCCTCCCCCTCTGTCCTGGCTGGGGACGGTTCTAGGTTCTTAGTATCCGTGGGCAATGCTCCATGAACCAGCTAGTCTGTCACTTTTAAAGATAAGCTCCGCTTGTGACATCGCATCACAGAAAGCCACTTTCGCCTTTCCTCCTCCTCCCGAAGTGGCTGTGCTCTTTTTGAGGCACTCGGAAGAAGAAATGGCTTCGTTCCAGTGGGTGGGGACGTCACACCTTTGTGAAACTTTCCTCTTACAGGTACACCATTCTGCTGCTGAGAGTTCCTGCGGAGGACTCTATCAGTAGATGACCGCAAATGCACTGTGTGTCTGTGTGTGGACGGATGCTCACAGAAACAGAGGTGTGCACAGCCCCCCTAGAGTGCCGTGCCATTTGTCAGGCTTTTGCACGCAGATCACCTCCTTTGTCTCCTGAGCAGGGAGGAGGGTATTGCTTATCAGCGTTAGGAGTTTGGCCTTTTCCCTTGGGGTTTGGATTAGTTTTATTTTTGTGCATCATAGAAAAAAGAGAAGGATTATTAAATTTTTTGACAGTAACTTGAATGTGAATTTATCACACTCGATGGCCATTTAATTAAGGACACATTTAGGGCTCCTTATGAAGAAATGCAGTCTACAAAAAGCCATTCCAAGCATAAAAAGTGAGGGCTGGGGATGTGGCTTTAAAATACTTGCAATCCAATTGTTTACTTTTCCAATTATACATAGAGATTCCTCACTGAGATGCTGGTAGCTCATAGATCTAAAATCTGTGTCACAAGATTTGGCTGGGAGGCCAAGCTGGATGATGCCAACAGCCTCTGCACTCGGCGCCACTGCAGGTCATAGGTAGCTTGCTCAGTGCTTGCTGCTGGGCCTGGGAGCTGACTCTAGTCACCCTCCTCCGTGTGCAGACTGCCCCCACGTGAGGCAGGGACTTCTCAAGCCCACTTGGTGATTCGGAACCTTCCTCTGGCCCGTGACCAATCTGGCCTGGCCTGTCTTCCTAGCCTGTGACCCAAGTGGGCAATGACAGCAGAGAGTACAGAAAAGTATACGTTCTTCTGGCCTCAGACTAATCCTTGCATTTGTCTAAAGCCAGCGTGAAGCTTTCCAGAAAAAGTAAAAGTGGACCTTATAGGTTGAAGACACTCACCTTGAATTGTCTGCTAGTCTATGTTCCGTTCATATTCGAAGCTGATTAATATGATTAATCATGACAGCATCCGTCTGAGTGAAATTGCTTTTCTCTAGATTGTTAAATAATTGCAGTCTGGTGTTTTGAAACAGATTTCTTTTTTAGGTTTTTTTTCAGATAGGGTCTCACTTTGTGGTTCAGGCTGGCCCTGAGCTCAGCCTCCAGCTCACATCACAGCAATCCTCCTGCCTCTGCCTCCCGAGTGCTGGGATTACAGGCGTGAGCCACCACGCCCGGCACTGTGGTATGTGGTACTGGTTGCTGCTGGGGTGAGTCTCCACACCCAGCATTGTATATGGTTACCGGGGATCGAACTCGGGCCCTTGAGCTTGCAAGACGGGCGCCGGAACCACTGAGCTAAATCCCCGGCCCCAATCTTTTAGAAATTAAGTGACACATACACTGTGATACTTTGACTCATGTATGTAATGAGTGATAATAAACTCAAGGTAATTAGTATATCCATCACCTTAATGTCTTCCCATTTATTTAAGGTGAGTTAATTGAAATTCCTCTCTTCTGACACTTGTACTCCTGTTTTTTTGTAGCTATATTCACAGTAGTGAAAATATAGGCCACGAATCATCCTAAATGCACGTTGGTAAATAAAGAAAATGTGGTCTGAAAACATATTTTCAGTTTCCTTAACCATTGTCACGTCAGGTACCCTAAGAGTACAGTTATAAAGAGTTTCCCCAGGATAAACCGGCTGACTTTTATTTTCAGGACCAGGGATCCGTAGGGCTTTGTTAACTTGTCCAGTTCATTTGGGGACAAATAGATTGATTTCTCCATCTGCAGGGCTACCTAGGAGGTGTCAGGTCTGGGCAAGGCCAGCCTGATGCCCAGGACAGCTGGAAAACAGTGGGCCTCCCGGCCAGGCTGCGGACACGGCCCATGAGGCTGGCCTCTGCCGATGGACTGCTCTGCGTTGGGAGCAGAATTGCCCTCTGGGACGGAAGGCAGAGTGCTATTAGTCAATTAACAGCTATTTATAAGCAGCTATTTTATATGAAGTTCTAATCTAGAAGTTGGCAGGAAGGTGCAAAAAGGACCTGAAAAACAAATCGCTAACTGCAGTATGATACCTTGGATTGGATCCTGGAAAGGAGTAAGAACACTGGTGGAAAACTAGTGACGTCTAAATGAAGTGGGAGTTGGAACAGTTGTGAGCCAGTGACAGTTTTTCAGCCTGGAGCAAGGCCTGTGGCCTTGCAGGATAGTGAATTAGAGGAAGCTGAGTGGAGGGTGTATGGAAACTCTTTCTGTATCTTTGCAAAATTTCTGAAAATCTAAAATTATTCTAAAACAGTCTTCAGCCACCTTATTTTGGTAACATAAATTTCTGTTGAGAGTTTCTGTAGTTTTAACTATATGGATGTTTCTCAAGGAAAATACATTGAATGCCTGATTCTGTGTATTTCATGTTAGAAGTTATTTCTTAGTTGAATGGACACAGAAAGGCTACTACATATGTGATTTGCTTTGACCTTTTTGTACCATCTTTATCAGAGACCAAATGCAAGCTTAGCAAATGGGAATCTCAAAACACCTTTCACCTGAGCCCTTCAAATTGGGACTTAAGGCCTGTGTGCACAAGGTTTAATAGCAAAAGGATGATTCCACCCTACTTGGAAAATGTGGTATTACCAAGCAATCAAAGAGGAAATCGTAGGATTACAAAAGAGATACAACTTATTTCTGCTATTCTCTCTGTAAAAAAGTGAGCGGAACTTTTCATAGGCGATGGGTACAGTGTTCAGTAGCCAGAGACCTGTGCTCTCCTGTGAGACAGAGACAGGATTCTTAAGCTGAGCACTGGGGACTGTGCTAAAGACCCATCTCTGATGGGTGAGCTTGGACAGGTGCTGATCCTGGAGATGGCACACTTTCAGACGCCGCCAGAGTGTAGGGCAGGAGTGAGAAGCCCTTGAGAGATGGCTGGACCAGGCTGGTCCAGCTAACTTCCCTGAAGAAAAGAAAGAGTCGGAGGAAGCAGCCTCTGCCCATAGCGAGGACAGGGGTGGGAGCCTCTGGCACACATACTGCAGCAGTCACGCAGAACCCTCTCTGCCAGCTCCTGAGCCAAGTTGACCTAGCTACTGAGTGTGGGTTAATAGTTGTATTTTAAAACTAAGACTTAGGGCCAAGGAGTTAGCTCAGTGGTTCTGGCGCCTGTCTTGGAAGCACAAGGACCTGGGTTCAATCCCCGGTAACCACATACCATACTGGGTGTGGAGACTCATTCCCAGCAGCAACCAGTACCACATACCACAGTGCCAGGCATGGCGGCTCACGCCTGTCATCCCAGCACTCGGGCAGAGGCAGGAGGATTGCTGTGATGTGAGTTGGAGGCTGAGCTTGGGGCCAGCCTGAACCACAAAGTGAGAGCCTGTCTCAAAAAAACCTAAAAAAATAAAAATAAAAATAAAAAAAATGATAATGACACTCAGACTTCAGTATTCAGGTTTGCTTACAGTGCTGGCACATTGTGATAAATATGCGCTCTCGTCCCTAAAAGGTTTGCCATCCCTGCTGTAAGATATTCTGCAGCGTTGGAGGCTCACCTGCGGGGGTGGCTGTCCCTCAGCAGTCTCGAGGCATGAGTCTAGGGCATTGGGCACTGGATGGTCACATCTCCAGCAAGCTCTCAGCTGCCCCTGGTGCTGCAGATCTGACAGCACAGCTTGGGAATCTCAGCTTCCTTCCTGGGACTGCACCTTGAGCCCAGTTGAGATTTTTTTCTTTCAAACTTCCTTGTTACTATTTTTCCTTAGATTTAATCTTTTTTATCTTTGCCCCCAAATTGTATTAATAAAGGAAGCTGGGGTGCTACAAGTGGCCAGGGTGAGTGGTGAAAACAGACTCACAGGTGACTATCCGTTCGAGGAGAATCCATCTGCCCTGGAATGCTGGCGGGTTTTCCTCATGACCTGCAGAGTCTGAGCTTTCCAGCCTGCAGCTGTTTGAAGGACCCCACAAGGGTGCTAGTGGCCCTGGTAGGCGTCGTCCTGGGGCCGTGCTTCTGCCAGGCTCCCTGTGGACATGCCCCGTGCAATGCTGGGTTTCCTCCCAGGGGGCTGAAGAGAATCTCATCTATAAAGCCCAGTCGCCCTCCTTTTTCCCTGTCAGCGTTGCAAGAGGGAGGGAGAGCAATCTCCACACTTTTCAAAAACATTGTGTTTCAAACTTGGGTTCTTTTTTAAAATAAATAAAATAGTCAATATAGAATGTGGAGACAACTTACGAAGGCTGGACAAAGAACAGGGTATTTCTGCATGAGCACATGTGCACACAGCTCACATTTTAGTATTTAGAGGCCTGTGTCTTCTCGGCTCCCTCGTGCACATAAGGAAGTAACACGATGCATCGGTAAATGCAAATACTTTCACAGCTGATGTTGGGGGTCCTGCGTGTTGTTGCCTGCGTGTGGCTCTGTGTCCCCTTCATGTGATGGCTGCGGCCCTGCCCCTGTCCATCACCCCTTGGCCTTGATACCTCTCCCCTCTGCTCAGCTTCCCCGGTCTTCTCGCTGGGGGAAGTGGCACGCCATGACACTGCCCACCCTCTCGATTTGCTATTCCCTCTGTGGGAATGCTGCTCCCCCACTTCTTTCAAGCTCTTTCCTCAGACATCTCTCCCATAATAATGCCTGCTGGACACCTTCTTTCCAGCTTTCTGTTCCATTTCTTTTTATTTTCTTCCTCTGCAATCATGACTAACAAATATTATGTTTTATTTTCCTTGTTTATCTCAAACATGGCCGGCTTGCCCAGCTTGAATATAAACTGCATGCCAGAACTGTCCTCTGAGCTGTCCTCTGCACTGTCTTTAGAACAGGGCAGGGCAGAGGTGGCATGCCTTAAATATCTGAAAGTTTCTGAAGAAGATCTTACTAGTATCCATGAAGCATAGTCCACACTCCACGTCCACTAATACTTTTCTGCATCATGATTTTAATAGCGTTGTTTCCATTTAGCACCACTCTTCCCATTATAAAACCCTACTGTGGCTCAGTAGACATTACATTGTGTTAGCTGTATAACTAACATATCCACTTTGTTTAAATATCCCTTCTTAATTTAATGTATGATTTTTTTTTTTTTGCCTACATTGCTGTTCTAATCAGCAGTACAGCAAATAACAGATCCATGTGTGTTCAAATCTTTCATCATCTTCTTAGGACAGATTTCCAAAAGCGAAACTTCTGGGTCAAGAATAGTATATGTTTCACGTTTTCACTCTCCAAGAAGGCCGTATGTGTCTTGAAGCACTGATTTAGAAGAAGTGTTTCTCCTCATCTTCGACAATGTAGTACTGGCTATGACTTTTCAAAAGCATCACCGATTTAATACATGAAAAATAGTAACTCATTAAAATTTTGTGTTTTAGATTACTGATGTCTATTTTTTCGTATTTATTGGATCTTTGCAATTTGTACATTTTAAGATCATATTTTTCTTTATAACTGGGAAAGTTGATAAACATTCTTTTAAGTGCTTTCTTACATAAGTACATACATATGCATTATATAGTCCTCTCATATAATATTTACCTCTTCAAATGGGTAAGCACTGAAAAACTACATATGGGAAATAATCTTTTTGTTTGCTTTTAATGAACTTCAAGGTATTGCTTGATATATAGAACACTTTATGTTTACAGAAAGGAATATATATCCTTTTTAGTTTTTAGTTATTTTTACTATAGTACTTAGAATACTTTGTTTGCCTTAAGATTGCATGACTATTTCTGTGTTTTTCTAGTTATTTTATGTCATTGTTTTCTTGAAGTTGTTATTCAGTCTTTTGCTTGTGTTTATTGAGTACTGCTATTCCACACTGATTTGGACCACTTTTGCCTGACAGCAATTTGCGTGTGTTCTCTGATGGTTTCTGTTCCTGTTTGATTTGCCTGGGCCTTTCTGTGTAGAAACCCACTTTAAAAATTGCTAGTTTCATAATGTGTTTTTCATATTTGAAAGTACAAGACCTTCTCATTTTTTAATTTTCAAAATTATCTTAGCTATTAGGTATCTGTTGTTTCCTTGAAGAAGAAATTCAGAATCATCTTTTTCAGTCTCTAATGATTAAATTTGCAACAACTTTGTAAATACATTGGAAGGAAATGACTTTTGTTGGTGCGCAGTTGGCTCGTTTGCTAATTCCTTTCCCAGAGCCATTATTAGCTAGGGCTTAATGTGCACAGCTCCTGGGCCTGGTCCCAGTTTCTGAAATCTCTTCTGTTGCTCTGGGTGACATCTTTTCCTACACTTGCCGGATGGATTCCCACAGTAGAAGACAGTGCCCTACATGAAAATTATGATTCCCAGGGTGCAGAGAGTCTGGTATTTTCCCCAGCTCTGCCCCATATCAGGATTTTTGCTACCATTGTGGGAAGCTACAGCCACCATTCTACAAAGAACTGTTTTTCGTACCTAGACAGTAACTACGAAAAGACATAGCAGAGTACATAGGTGGAAGAAGAGAAGCGTGAGGGTGTCGGTGTCTGAGGGGGGCATGTGGGAAGGGACGGCCATGCGGTGGTCCTGTGGGCTCAGTGTGGGGGATGTGCACATGTCCTAGGGCTCTGTCTGAAAGAAGCGTCCCAGGATAGGCTCCTACATAAGAAAACAGCAGTTTATTCCTAGTAATGTTCTCACTCTTGGGAAGCCATCATGACAGTGAAACTCATCTAATCCCACTAGTAGCCTTTGAAGAAACCCTGCTTTCACTCTAGTCTTGTAACTTATCTCAATTGAACCCCTGATGCCGTAGATCAGGTGGAAGCTCACTTTACATTCCAGCACTAGGTGGTCCATCAAATTAACCTTCAGTGTGCATCACACCTTTTCCTGTCTTCATTAATATTTTAGAGTACTATTTAGGAAGACACTCAGTGTTGCTAGCCAGTGCATTTTAAACTGGAATTCATCTTTTGAAAAAAAGGCTTGTTACAGAATAAAACACAAAAAATTTTAAAAAAGATGCATCGCTTACTGAGCTCTCAGGTAAACATTCTGGGAGCCACTGTCCAGTGAAACAGAGGACTGTGCTCCCCTGACCCTCTGTTCCACCGGAGGTGACTACTTTCTTCACTTCTCTACAACCACTTCCTTGGACTGGGATTTTCTGCATAGTTTTATCACTGCTCTGTCCTCATAATCACTATAGTAATTAGAGCCTTGTCTAATTTTTAGAAACTTGATGAACTTTTCGTATATACTTGAGTTTACAGATTCCACCTTCACTCCTTCTTTCTCCACAGTTTACCAGAAGAGGATCTGGGGTCATCTGGTGGCGGAGCTTTTGTCGCTCGTGCCTCTGGGATCCCATTCGTCACTCCTCTCCATTTCTTTCTGTTCTCTGAAAATTGACAGCATCCAGAGGCTCGATCTGAGTTTTGGGCTGATGCTTTTGGCAAGAATATAAATGATGTTTTTCGTCAGGAGGCGCATGGTATCTGATTGTCTCTCTTTTTGTCATGTCAGCAGCTGTTGGTGTTCAATGCCAAGCTTCATTAATTCATTGGAGGTTGCAAAACTGTTTCATTCTATCACTTTTTCATTGATTATTTGGAATAATTTTAGAACAAGCAATTTCCCTCATTTACTGCTTGGTACTCTGGGCTACAATTGTCGGAAAGGCAGAAACATGGTCCATCCTGTTCCCTTTTATCAACTTTTCTACCTAAAGACTTGGCTTTTTATCTTCTACAAGGATGACCAAATAGGTCTTTAGAGAAGGTGCATATGAATTGATCAGTGGACGCATACTTGGTGGATTGTGATCAATCACAATCACCATCCCTTTGAAGACCAAGTTGTCCTGTTTCCTCCGGTGGACGCCTCCTCCGGTTTGTGCCTGCATCTGTGTGTCAAGGCTGCAGTTGCCACACAAAGCTGTCTTATCTAATGTGGAGAGATGCTCCAGGTCCCCTGTGTGTGGCTCAGGATCACCCATTTTCTCTGAGAAGCTGTATTTCTTTTCTCTGGAATAGTGTTTCACGATTGCTAGAATTTTACTATGTCCACATTATCTACTTATATAGCTATTGCACAGTGTATTTCTCCATAGTAATTACCACTTGCAGGCATACACACATACATACACACACACTCGCATCTTGCTCCTACAGGTTTTTACATTGATGTCTCTCTAATCACTTTAGGTTTTTGCCTCAACCTTGTATTCCAATAGATGCATCGAGGAAGCGTACAACAGTGTCCTGAAATTGTGCCTATCACCACTTTGGACCTTTTGTAATTAAATATCGGTTTTTCTGGATATAAAAATAATAGAACACATTTCTCTTTGCTTGCGATTTTGAGAGTCAAAAATCTGTTTCTTTGTTTTTGGAATAAAGCACTGAAGTTGAAATCTTTGATAATATAATTTGGTTTTCTTATACATCATAAGGAAGTTTAATTTTTAAAGCTTTTTCTGTAAAGTTCAGTAATTTTAATTTCAGTTCTGGATCGACATTTAGAGGTATAAAAAGTTCTTTCAATGTACACTTTGTTTTGGTTTAATTTTTGAAATTTTCAAAATTTTAATTTTGAATCTTTGGTATAATTTTATTTGTTGACATGTTTGTTCTTCATGGTCAATTACTCATATATTAGCCATCTTTGCATTCTGCCAGTTTGTAACTTGCTGTTGAATTTCTTTGCATCTACTTAGTTCTTTAATGTTTGCAAATGATTTCTGTAATTTTAACTTCTATTTCTCTTAGAGAAGCATTTGTGTTTATTTCATGTTGACTCTAATCTTCACCTTTATATCTACTTATTTTTGTAGTTCTCCCACTTAACTTGTGAATATTTCAGTTACTATATGTGTTGTTCTTCCTTATCTCCTACTGTTTAATTCAGGCATCTCAGTTGGTTTGGAATTATTTTTAACCATTTGCTCATTTTCAGGAACTTGTGGATCCAGCATATTTTTATGTCTGCCTTTCACAAAGAGTGGAGTTCTGTAGAATCGACTTTGTTATTTTTTCCTTATTATTCTCACTCTTAATTCTTACATATCTAAGATAAGATATAGTTTGAGACTGCTTTTCTCATTTAATAGAGCTCTTTGAAGATCTTTGTTGTGTATATGTGTTGTGCTTTATTTTTAAAATTTGTATTAATATATTAAACATTAAAAATAATAGAAAGTCCTTACAAATGAATATGTATACCAGCAGGTGTTGAGAATATATTTTGCTTCATTACTCCACCTTAGCATACAGTATAAACAATATCAAAACCTATTTGTCAGCCCCACCATGCCCTCCTTTTACAAGGACTCTGTTCCCATTTTTCCTACTTTTCTGATTTTTTTCGCCTTTCTCTTCTTTCTTTTCTCCAGCTTCCCTCATTCATTCTCCTTCTCCCTTGAACATTTTCTTCATAGTTCGCAATACCGATTATACATTATAGTTCTCATTTCCACTTTTAGTTTCTCAAACTAGAGAGCTTATTCAGTGTGTCCCATTTATTTCATTTAAGAGTATGGTCTTAACTTGCATTTAGCTATAAATATCTCTAGTTTATCATTCTTCATGGCTGAGTGGTACCCTATTTTATAAAAGAAACACATCTTTATTCAGTCACCTGTGAATGGGCTTTGGGCTGTTTCCATGATTTAGCTATTACGAATTGTGCTGCCATAAATATGTGTGTATACATGATGCTTTTAATTCTTTTGGACAGATAACCAGCAGAGGAATAGTTGGGTCACATGGGCCCTCTTACCCTAGTTTTTGAGGAATCTCCACACTGATCTCCACAGTGGTTGCACTAGGCTCCTTTCCCACACAGCCCCGCCACCATTTGTCACTGGCCAATTTCTTCATAGCAGACACTCTTTCTAGAGTGAGGTGAAATCTCAGCCTTGTTTTCATTTGAATCTCTCACATGGCCAGTGATGTTGAAATAAACAACAAGAAGAGAATTAATTAATTAATTAGCTGGAAGAGAAGAGAATTAATTATTTGTTAATTCTTTTTCTTTATCTGAAAAATGTTTATTTCAGAAGCTCATCTTGGATTGGGTCTTTAAATTTGGGGGGGTCTTATTTTTCTCTTCTTTTTTTTTTTTTTTTTGAGACAGTGTCTCGCTTTATAGTTCAGGATGACCCTGAGCTCAGCATCAAATTCACAGCAATCTTCCTGCCTCTGCCTCCCAAGTACTGGGACTGCAGATGTGAGCCACCATGCCCGGCACTGTGGTATGTGGTACTGACTGCTGGTGGACGTGAGTCTCCACATCCAGCATTGTTGTATATGGTTACTGGGGATCAAACCCAGGCCCTTGAGCTTGCAAGGGAGGTTCTGATACTTTTAAATTCTTAGTATATTCTAGATAGGTTTTTGTCTGAGGAACAGCTGGTAGAAAGTTTCCCCCACGGTGTGTGTGATCTCTTCACTCTGTTGGTGGTTTCTCTTCCTGTGTAGAATCTTTTTAATAAGAATAAATCACAGTTAAATCTTTGTGTTAATTTACGTCTGACTAAGCTTTTATTCATGAAGTCCTTTCCATACCATTTTCTTCAAGAGGTTTATTGTTTCTATTTTAATATTTAGATCTTTAACCCATTTTTATTTTAGTTTAGTACATGGTAAAAGATATGGGTCTAGTTTTAATCTTTGGCAAGTTGAGACTCAATTTTTCCGTCATCATTTATTAAAAAGTCTACATTTCCTCCGCTGAGGGTAGTTAGCTCCTTTGTCAGAGATGAGGTGGTGCAGTATATCTGGAGTTGTTTCTGCATCTTCTGATCTCTTCCACTAATCATTAAGGCTGTTTCTTTGCCGATACCATGCTATTTTTTTTAATCACAGAGACTTTGTAATACAGTTTCAAGATTGGGTTTGTGTAGAGCGTTAAAGTGCGGGGATTCCTTGGCTCTTCCTCCCTCCTCCGCGCTTGTCGGAGCCTTCTCTTTTCTGTGTCTCCACCGTCCTTTTCCTGATCCACTTTAGTTCTCTTCTCACCAGTTCCCCCTAAGCTGGGCCTGGGCGGAAGTTTGGGTGTATTGTGTTGAAAGTACACAAGGACTGAGCTGTATTTACCCTCTGGAGCTGCCTAACCCTCCTTGCCCTCGGCACCTTTCCCATGGGGTCCTTCACTGGATCCCGACATCACACGGATTGGTGGCTGTTGTTTATTTTTGTTCCCTGCTAGTTTGAGGTTCACAGCAGTATGTATCTTGTTATCTAGTTTTGTTACAAATATCATTTGTTTTTTGTTTGGCTTCCTAGTCTAATTTTATTAGAAAAATCTAAAGATTAAAAAAAAGCCATGTCACTACTGCCCACATCTCTCAGAGTCCTCACTTACTTTGGGTGTGCTCCGTCTTCATCAGTCAACAGATGATTATTGAGAGATCTATGGGAGTTTCTAATACAGAGAGTAGACATGTGGCTATGGAAAAAAACAGGATTTCTACCTCAAGGAGTATATCATAGAATGAAAAATACAAACACTAAACATTACACCAGTAAATAATTGAGAAAATGTCAGGTATAAAAAAATACCACGAAGAGAATAAAGCATTCTATTCTATTCTGTAGACTGTTAGCTTATATGTGTGTGTACATGTGTATCTTTGGATAGTATTTCCAATTACAAATGTCTCCATATATTGCATTGTTTTTTGTCCTTTTATCTCTTGAATAGGCTGACAGGTGGATATAATCCCCTACTTTTCATATATCAGGAGAATTTATTTTCAGTAATTATAAGTAACATTTAATACATTTAAAGCTAGATGTAAGTCAGCGTCTTTTGAATCCAAATCTGCTTCTCTTCAATGTTCTGTTTTCTCCAACTACATTACACAAAGTACTCTGGGGGAATGGGGAACCTGGTGTTGTTTGTACTTCAGTCCTCTTAAGTATCAGCATCCAATTTCAGACGGCAAGATGTAGGTGTAAAGGTGCTGCATGTGCAGGGCGGGCCTCCGTGAAGTGCTGTGGGAGAGCGGCGGCCACAGGTCTCCCTCCAGTGCAGAGCCCTGGGGAACCTGCAGCAGCACAGATATCCTTGCATGGTGCTTGCACACAGAGAGACTGGGGAATTTCCAGGTGGAATAAACTACCTGATCAAGAGCACGTAGTGTGCTTTTGTCGTTGATGGAAAAGGGAGAGTTTGTTTATCTGTTGAGTTTCTTAAAATCATATACTCCATCTAGCAAATCGTTGGGCGCTGTACCACAGCAGAAATGTGAACATACATCAGGAAGAAGCTTAGTTTCGTGGGGAGATTTCTGCTCGCCACTCTGATCTGCAGATGCTACCCTCAGGATGTTCTGTTCACTGCTTGCCACATTTAACAAGGACACACCATTGGAAGCTCAGAGTGGAGAAAGTTAGAGCTGAGATTTTGAGCGTTTTATTGGCAAGCTCCTTTGGTGCTCTTAACCTTGAAGAAATAAGTTTGCTTGGAGCATATTCTGCATGAAAAGCAGTGGTAAGAAAAAGGCTAGGAAAATATGTTGGGAGTTAGATCTTAGCAGACTTTAAATGTCGAAAGATATTTACTTTTAGGTTGCAAAGAGCCATAGCAAACGTTTGATGAGGTTGACCTAAAACGTCAGGAAAGTACAGTGCACACAGAACCACCTTGGACGTTGCCAGACAAGGATTTAGAAATCAGTTCCAGCACTTCTTAAAAGTTCGACATGTTGGAAGTTTTATTTACTGTAGGGATCAGTGATAGGGCACCTTGCCAGGACCCCTGTAGTGGGTTCTAGTCTCCTGTGAGCCAGAAAACACAAGTCGAATTAAAGAATCAGGAGAGGAAATGAGAATTGGAAAAGGAGCTGGGTTGTGGTCTCATCACTGCTGCTCAGAGCAGCAAAGACAGACACCCTGAGCTTGCCATTGTTTATGGGCTGATAGGGAGTAACGGATGACTCGGAGGGTGGTCATAATCCTAGGATGATGAAGATCCTATCATTGGAGGAAGTATCAGATGTCTTGGAGGGGGTCAGTCATCCTGTGGCCTTCCGAGAATCTTACACTGATAGGAGTTTAAATTGATTAAGGTGAGCGCAGACATTCTTACAACAGGAGGTGGAGGAGTCAAGCTGCTAAGTCGGTCCCTCCCCAGGGGAGACCTTTCTCTTACTACGTGGTTCTCAAGGAACCACGATTTCTGCAGTTGATGGAAACTTGCCCTTGAGTATTGCAGCATCATGGGACCAGTGAGGTTGTAACTATGACTGGAAGTAAAATGAAGTGATGTTGTGTCATGTCATTGTGAAATGACCTTCCCTCAAAATTATGTAGAATGACTCTCCACAATTTATAGTTTTTATCTTGACTTGGGAAAGTGAGGCTTTATTCATCTATTTGTCCATAGATCTATTTGCTTAGTCATCTTTTTTTTTTTTTGCTTCCCCACTTGATTTTTGCTAGTGTCGGGAGATGGAACCCAGGGTCTAGCAGAGAAGAGTGTTCCACCACGAGCTGCATTCCTAGCAGTGTGTTCACTTTTCAGTTCGGCTGATATTTGATGCTTGCTCTGTGACCTAGACATGTGCTATCCAGTACCATGAGCTGCATAGACAGATGTCTGAATTGAGATGGTGCTGTATACATTCATGATTTAAAGGTCTTAGTGTAGGAAAAATAACACAAATTGCCCAAGTAATAATTTTTGTATAGTGTCAATGCTGAGAAGATTCCATGGGCATATTAGGATAGATCAAATGTAGTTTAAGGCTAACTTCATGCTGTTTTATAAAATATGGCTCCATGAGAAAATTTAAATATGACCTTGTTTATAGCTTGTCTGTTTCTGTAGCACAGCCATTCTACAGGCTGAACATTCAAGACAGTATTTTATTTATTTATTTTTTTATTTTATTTTATTTTTAGGTTTTTTGAGACAGGGTCTCTCTTTGTGGTTCAGGCTGGCCCTGAGCTCAGCCTCCAACTCACATCACAGCAATCCTCCTGCCTCTGCCTCCTGAATGCTGGGATTACAGGCATGAGCCACCACGCCTGGCACTGTGGTGTGTGGTACTGGTTGCTGCTGGGCGTGAGTCTCCACACCCAGTATTGTTATGTGGTTACCGGGGAATCGAACCCGTCCCTTGTGCTTGCAAGACAGGCGCTGGAACCACTGAGCTAACTCCCCGGCCCTCAAGACAGTATTTTAGTAGAAAGAGACAGGTAGTAAATCACACGTGTTTGGACCTGATTGATGGCTGGACTGACAGCTGGGGATGGAGCCCCAGGCCTCAGGAATGCTCGCAAGAACTTGCAGTGGGCCAGTTACACAGCCCCTGTGTGACTTTAGCGTGTGAAGCAAGTGCTAGGAAGAAAGCAAAATAGAGGCAGTCCACAGAGGGACAAGGACTTACCACAGCAGTAGAGGAAAGGTAGAAAAGCCAGGCAGGAGAGAGGTGGTAAGCAGTTTGGGGTGCTGTAATTTGGAGGGCAGGGGAGGAGGTCTGCAGGCGAGCTACGTCTGAGAGGAAAAGTGGGGAGCACACTCCGCGGTGCCTGGAGGTGTGGGGGAAACGCCGGTAGAGCAGCCCTGCTGCTGCCCCAGGAAACAGCCCTCTCAGCGTATTCCAGGTCCGCCGTGGCCTCCCCCAGCTGGCCGTGCAGCTACATCTCAGCAAGAAACACACCTTTCGCTTGGGAAGTTTTGCAGTTTTCAGAGCTTTGAGACATTCGTCTTCATCGCTTCCCACCCGCCTCTTGCACTGTCTGTGTAGTCTGGCATACCTGTGTACTCAGTGCCTGTGAGCGAGTTCTCTTGCTTGGTGGGGCTTACCTAGTGGATGTATTTGTCCTCTCTTAGGAACACTAGCTAATTTCTCCCTTTTGGGGTTTTGTAATGACTGTGACCATCTGTTTAAATATTCCGTCAGTAACTGAAAAACAAACTAATGCCTTCCAAATACCAAAGCACCAGGGGGCTCTACACACTTCCTGGGCAGGAATCTTCACTTTCTCTTTGCTTCATCGTCAAAATGGCCATTTTCTCAAGTACTGTGGAAATTGAGGGGTTTCATTTACCGAGCGAGCTGTGTATCTCTGCAGTTAGCAGCGGAGCCCAGGCTCCCCGTCAGCCCCGAGGGGCCGTGCGGATGCAGGCGAGCATCACCTTCGTGGGCCGCCTGAACCACACCCACCCTCACTCAGCCCCATGTGTTGCAAACACACAGGCTGACTGGGTATGAACTTTATGCCAATGAAGGTTTTCCTGAGCAAGAATGTCGCCAAGAGAGCAAGGAAGAAATCACTGTATATGGAAAACAGGCTTCAGTGACCAAGTTAGAGATAGTTAGTGAGTAGCCACTTCAGTTTTCATCCAACAACTATTTAGTTCATTTTTGTTGAGTTTTTGTTCTGTATCTAGACCTCAGGCAGGTGCTGGAAGGATAATTCCTGAGTATTTTGGTATAGTTGTTACCTTTAGAATGCTTTGAATATTTTTTAAAGGTTACTAAACCAATTAAAGCACTCTTGTTATGACAAGGATGTTAAGGATCAGGAGAGGTCAGCCAGGAAGAGGTGGGGGAAGTCTGCAGACTGAGCCACATGACCCGGCAGAGTGGAAGAGGATACAGAGGGGAGGACCACGGAAAGCAGAGCAGCTCAGTACCCGAGAGAGCAGGACTTTCAGGGCTTTTGGTGCCAGAAATGAGGAGACAAGATGTGATATTTTTTCTGCTTACTGGTTCTCCCTAAAGTTAAATACTTGATGATAAACACAAGTACCACATGTATAACATGGGAAGAAACTGCATTTATTGGGCATTTCATCTTCCTGCGGGCTATGGGCTGAGAAGTGCAGCTCTGTCTGCCTCTGGCAGAGAGTATCAGATAGCTCAGCCACAGCTGCAAGTTCCTGCCCAGCCACAGAATATCTTTAGCCAAAATGCACACAATGATCAAGACTGAAGAATGTCTAGCCAGTGCTGAGAGAGAGTCCATGGACTTCAAGGAAACTCACAATAATTTCATAAAAAGACAGTACTTTCTGACTGGGTAACCAGTCTCTAGGAAGAAGGTGCCCAGAAAAGAAAAGAAAAGTTATGTTCAAATGTCAGTATTTCTTTGGGTTTATGAAGTCTTTGAAATATATCTCTTGTCTTTTTTTGTAGCAGATTTGAGATAGAATGCACATGTCTCACAGCTTACCTATTTGAAGTGTACAGTTCATAGGCTTTGAGTCTATTTCCAGAACCATGCAATTGTCAGATACAAGGGAACTTTAGGAACTGCTCCCACTCACAGACCTGCCTCATTTTCCTTGGTCCGTCCTTGTGCTCCACAACCTCTCGGGCAAAGGGTGACTATATCTCCTGTCTTTACAGATGTTCCCATTGTAGGCATTTCATGTAACTGGATCGATCCGGTACATGGTCTTTTGTCTTTCTTTCTTGCGGCAGGTTTTTGGTGTTCTTGTGTGTTGCACTGTCAAGACTCTGTTTGCTTCATTGCTAACAACATGCTACTGTCCATGAGCAACACATTCACTTATACTCCAGGTAGGCAGCGGTAGGGTTGACTGTGTGTTTGGCCTCCCATGAATGACATGTTTTGATGAAAATGCATAAATGTTATGCTACTTGTGTTTTTATTACTCTCAAATGAAATACACATTTGATTTTAATCTTTTACACATTATATTCTATACAGTCATTGCTAACTCTGATTTAGCAGATAATGAACCCACTTCTCGTAAGTGAAATACAGCGTTGGGTTCTTTCAAGCCTCTGTTCATGATATTGTCACCTGGTCAGTGCGTATCTATATGCGATGTGCCCTTCTGTTCACAGACGCCGTGCTCAGTATATATTTCCTTTGAGGTCATTACTGAGACAGACAAGGCCTGCTTCACCACAAACGCTGGGTACCAGCATAGCCCTCTGGTAACCAGATGGCTACCGAGTGTCTGGAGGGGAATAAATAGGAAGTGTAGATGCATCTGTTGCAAACAGTGGTGTGGCGTATTTCCTCATACTACTTAGAATCATCTGTAGTTCAAACTAGTAGTTATAACTTATTTCTGAAACTTTGGCATGTTTTAAGACCAACGTTGCCTGTGGGAAATGAAGCCACATGTAAGAAGGGCCTGTCGGGTACAGACGTCTGTCTATAAAACTCTCTGCTTCTCCCTCAACTCTATCGAGTTTACTTCGTGCATTGTGGCACTAGGTAGTTGCATACATGGGTGCCTATCATTTTTACATCTTTGCAATGGGTTGGTATGGAAAGTGTTATAAATCTTTATCATAAGTAATAATTTCTGTTTTAAAATATATACTACTTGGTATTAGTGCAGCCACTATAGCTCTTGTACAAGCTGAAGCGTTGGCATAGCCTCTTCTCATCCTGTTAAAATTTCACCCATTTGTATTTTGATCTTCAAGTGCATCTCCTCTAATGAACATGTGGATCTGTTTTTTTTTTTTTTTTTTTTAGACTACTATAACCATCTCTTCATTTTGGTTATTCAGTTTTATTGTTATTTCTGTGTTGGATTTGTGTCTGCCACTTTGCTTTTTGTTTTCTACAGGGAGCATGTGTTTTTTGTTCCGTTATTCTCTCTTTTGGACCAGTAAATGTTTTGGGCTGTGACATTTTAGCTCATTTGCTCTATGTTTCACAAAATTTTTTTATGATTTGCTTTGGGGCTTGTGGTGTACATCTCAATTTATCAGAGACAGGTTTCTTCCGTGTAGATATACAGCTCTTCTACAACTCTATGTTCCTCTGTTTTCTGTATTGTTATGCATGTCACATTTATGTATGTTACAAATTTAATTTATAATGTACTGTCACGACTATTTCTTTATAGGGCCGGGGAGTATGCTCAAGGGGTACTGACTTGGAAACATGAGGGTCCAACTCCAGTCCCAGTACTACCACCAAAAAAGAGGAAAATTATTATTTTATATAATTTTATATCTTTGAATGAAACGAAAAAGAAATGGACAAGTATGCACCTTAATGTTTGTCATTTTGTGTGTCCTTTCGTTCATATGGATTTTAGTTAAAATCTTGTATCATTTCCTTACTCCCAGATCACTTCACTCCCACCTACTTCCTTTGTGCTCTTATCGTCAAATATATTAAATTTCTATATGTGATGGAACCAACCATAGTTTCTATATGTGTGATTGCGTATGCACACCTTTAGAAATGGCTAAGAATACCTTTCTGTGTATTTGTGCTACCTTTTATAATTCTACGACTGCCGTTGTGTGTAGGGAGGGGACGGGGTGGAGAGGGTGATGGAAGCGAAGAGAAAGAGGAAGGGAGGACCAGAGCTTGCTGTAGGCTTGGACAGCTTTTTAGAACATTTCTTTTAAGCTGGATCTAACAGGATTACTAGTGAAGTTGACCAGGGATGCAGTTATTGCTCCTTTACTTTTGAAAGGCGGTTCTGTGGGATGGAGGCCCGGCGGCGGGCTCTACGCTCTCTGAGGCTGGCGCACTGTGGCTGTGGTCTCCTCTGTCTCTGCAGTCGCTCTTAATTTCACTCTGGCTCCCTGGTAGGTGGTGGTGCAAGTTGTTTTCTGCTATTTTTAAAAGTTTGTCAAAGTTCTTGGGTTTCAATATTTTTATTATCATGCATTTGGTGTAGTTTTGCTCTTCTCCTATTTAAAGTTGGCTGGTATGCTTTGATCTGTAGATGAATGTATTTCTTCAGCTTTTGCAAGGATTTAATCAATATTTCCTCCACTATTTTTCCATCTGTCTCAGTGTTGTGATGTTTTTCTCATGTTGCTGTGCTTGACGGTGCTGACATTTCTTTAGGGTCAGTTCAAGTTCCCCATTCTTTCTTCATTTTTGAAAAGCATTATTTCTTTTGATCGACTTTCAGTTCCACTGGTTCTTTCTTCAGCCAGTTCAAACCTGTTACTGAGCCCCTGTACTGAATTTTGTATGTCAGTTGGTGTAATTTTTAAATCCAGATTTTCCTACGTGCTTTTAAAAAGATGATTCTTGCATCTCTAATGATAATCTCTGTTTGAAAACACAGTGTAATTATATGTTCTCTAATTTTTAAGCATGATTTTCTTTCAGTTTTGGAAATTTTTAGAGTTGCATTGTGACCTCCGTTGGTTCCACTCAGCATCTGGATCCCTGTCTGCACACACACCTGGTTGCTTGTGATGGATTGCATTCTCCTGATTTTGTTTTAATTTGTATTTGGTGGTGGCAGAAAACTTAGTATTTTAGGCAAAATATGATAGCTTTGCTGGATACCAGTTCCCATTCTCCCCACTTGCTTGTCTGTTTCTGTGTCCCCCGTCTCTCCCCCGTCTGACTCAGTGACATCTGCTTCTTACTGCGCACAGACTTAGCAACACATCGTCCCTCCGCTGAAAGCGGGTTTTGCGTGCTGCCTCTGTCGAGCTGCCTTCCTCTTCCGGATTCACACCGGGTCTTTAGCTTCTGTCAGCGCTCTGATGCTCACGCTGCTGTTTTCTTCAGTGCCCGGGGCGTCAGTCTACAGACCGATCTGGATGAAATCCAGGCCTTTTCATAGCCAGTGTTTATAGCGAGTTCTGACTTCAGGGAGGTTCTTAGTGCCACTGCCCCCAGTTTCCTCTGGTAGAACAACAGCTTCACTCTCTACTTTCTTCTTCTATTGGGCTCTCATCTTTTCTTACTTGCTCATCACCAATATCCCACTGCTTTTGACAGCACTTTTAGACCCAAACTGTACATACTTTGTTCCAAACAGAGCCAAGTTTTGAGCTGAGGAACAACTCTTCCTCTGGGCCCTCCGTCATTCTGCTCTTGTGTGAAGACCTCAGAATCCCCGTGGAGGAGCTCAGGTCCGGGTGGTGGTCAGCCTCATCCCATCCCAAGGGATGGCCGTGTGTGTGAGTGAGCAGGGACAGCAGCCTCTGGCCTCTCAGCTTGCCAGCTTTACAGACGAGCTGGGGTCCACACACTCAGAGCACTTACCCATGGCTTGCTGTGCCTCGCATAGTGCTTCTGTCCCGTGGAGGAGAGCGTGCTAAGGACTAGGGCACCGCTTTTGCACCGTGGCAGTTGGAGGGACGGATGGTGATGGGCTTGTCTTGTGTCCTCTAGGTGGTGCAGAGAGCCCTGCTCTTTTGACCCCCCTCTATCAGAACAGAGCCTCCTTTACTGGAGGTAGGCCAGTGGGAGAGGGTTGTGGCCGAAGGACTTTAACCCTCTCCTCTTAATAAATTTTCTTGTATAAATATTTCTTAGTGTTGTGCTTAGTCTTAGGATAGTTTCCAGAAGCTTGAAAGAGTTGTTGGTTGTGTTGAAAATAGTTTTTTAGCAGTTATGTTTGCTTTACTTAGGATGAGCCTCACAGAACTGCCTGTGCTGTTTTGAAAGTGACAGTCTGACGCAGGCCCTTTAGCTTCCTAAAGTGAAAGTGAATCATAACAGTCACAGAAATTCAGAAGAGAAACACTATATAAAAAAAGAAAGACTCTGCAGTCTAGATTTCTAATCAGCCAAACTCAGCCAGAACTTTCTGCTCCGATTGAATTCTGTTAAAAAGTTTAAAAACTTTGCAAGATACTTTTTACTTAATAGCCTTAGGATACCCCACAGTCTGTTTTTTTCTTTCTTTTAGTAATGTGGAGTTTACATTTAAAACTTGTGCCTCTAGTTTGCAGTCCTTATTTTAAATGATCTAAAATGCCTTAGAGTCACCCTCTTCCTTTACATGATAGCTTGAGGCTGTTGGTGGTTCTTTAGGCCAGAAATTTAGATGTATTCACCGAGGTCAGGCCCTCAGAGAGTAAGGAGGTTTCCACCCTGAGCCATACAGGAGTAACCTAGCTCCTGGTGCAGTGGGAGATTCCTAATGAAGACCATGTGATCCGGAGTCTTGAGGACCCGTTAACTTGGGGCTGGGATAGCTAAGCGTACTGATTAAATCCTCCTGCTTCGCAGGCATGAGGTTGGTGCTGAGATTTTCTCTGATAGTTGTGTCTGCAGGTGCATCATTAGAATAGTCAGAGTCCGTAGGTTTTTCCATTCTCTCGTGTGATTCTTTGGCCCTTAGTAAAATCCCCCGCAGAGTCCCTTGCCAGCTGAAGGGCTGCCTCACTCCCCTGTGCATCGTGTTAGGTCTGCTGTCAGTATCTGCTCTTTCCTGGTCCCTCCACAGTGATGCACAACTGTCCCTCAGTGTTGTACGTGCAGTAGTCAGTTCTCCTAGTCTCTGGTTCTTCCATATAAGAAGTGAATGAATTTGCCCAGGAAAGCAGACATTGAGAAATAAATATTAAAATCGCCATCGTGAAACTGACATAAGTATCAGACCCACATTCCCTTCACTCTAACCTTCAAGTTGGTATAATTGTCAGATGGCTCTTTCCTGGCCGTCTTCTTGTCAGTCTGCAGTAGCATTCCCTACTTCTTTTGTTTTCTGTTTTGATCTTCCTGTCATGTAGATTAGTAATGTCACAAACCAACCTTCTGCTCCAGTGGCTGAAAGAGACCTTATGGCGAGCACAGTGCTGGTCTCTGGGTTCTTGCTATCAATGGGACGACTTTCCTCCCCTTAGAGGATTATACTCTCCTGGAGGAGAAATGTGCAAATTAGCAAATGTAGTAGAAACAGTATCCTACAGAAAAGGGATGCGCAGGACACAGAGGACTCAGGCTGGGTCTCGCTTCTGTAAGTCAGCAGCAGTCAACAGAATTGACGGTTCCCTGAGCTGTAACTCCACAGTGAGGCCAGACTGGATTAGGGAAGAAGTGACAGGCATATTCCAGATCTGGGGAAAACCCAGCACACACGCTCCTTTTACACTGCTGTCTCTTTACCTGACAGTCGGAGGAGTCAAGAAGAGGGTGTCCCCGTGGCTATCACAGGTCCCTGCTTCACGTCTGCTCTTTCCAGTGTCCTGGTGCCAGCCTTCTGATGAGGAGAGCGCAGCCTTTTCTGATTCAGCCGCTAACATACATTGAAGGACCTCACAATGTTAAAGTGTATAGATCAAGCAAATGACACACACGCTTCGCTCCTTGAGCAGTCTGTGAGCAGCTGTTTGCCCTGGAAACCGGTTGTGAGTCTTCTGAAGCGTAATGCTGCCAGCTTGCGTGCCTTGGTTTCCTACCTTTCGTTAAATGGGAGAAAGACTGAGTATGGCCCGGACTTTCACTGAGAGGGGCAAAAGAGACGCCCAGATTCTAAAGAGTCAAAGCCTGGCTTATGATCGTGTCATGTTTCACTTTAACTTACATGCTTTGATCTATGTTGTGCATATGTGGGCGAAATATAGGAGAGTTCAAGCAACCAATTTGGCCTTGACAGCCTCCTTTCTTTTATTACAAAGTGTGGCATTAATAATTACTCTCTATCATGTAGTGGGAAAGTACTGGCCTTGGTATTTCATTCTTTCTGAGCTATCTACCCCTCGTTTAAGGGATCGGAACCTTTTAGCAGCTCCGTCATTTGCACTTTTGTGACCCTCCCAGGGATCCCATACCAAGCCCTCGGCTTGGTTGCAAAGTGGATAAGGAGAAACCAGGAGACTACGCCCCTGTTCATCCTGGGGTCTCCGTAGTGTGCCACACAGAGGTGTAACTGTGTGTGTACCTTTTGTTTTGAACAGAGGCCAAAACTCCAGCTCCATTGATTTTCTATCATCAGCAAAGGTATCCAAAATAGTTTCAGGTTCCACACCTACTATGCTCCCTAAGCTCCGCCCTCTCCACAGATGCCCTGCTCCTCGCTGACCTATTGCCCTCCCTTACCCTCAGGATTTTGAGGGGACGACTGCCCTCCCAAAGAAACTATGGACTAACCTCCCGGGACACACATGCGCACACACATGCACACACACACGCACGCGGACCAAAAGCTGATTCTGAGATATTCCAGAGTGATGCCTTAAGGAAGAAGCAGCTGGTTTTCCAGCTACCACAAGATTTGCAAGGCAACACTTTTGCCAGTAGTCTGGTCATCTTCTTATTATGCAAAAAGTATATATAACTCTCTTCATCCTTCCTATCCCCAGCCAATTTTAAATTTCGTTCTCTAGGCCTTCTGGGAATTGGAGGGGCTATTGTGAAGCCCTACTCCTCCAAGGCTGCTTCTTAACAATGAGATTCTTTGCTACTGCAGTTCCATTAAGGGATATATTAACTCCTTATCTGAGAGGCGGCTTTACCCTCAATTTCCAGCCAGGCAGGAGAGGAGCCAATGGATTAATCTTCCCTTGCATAAGCGCAGGTAATGGATGACCTGTGTGGCACAATAGCCAGGCCAGATAGGCTCACAAAGGGCTTATGTTTTCTCCTCTGAATCGTGATTCATTTTCATTAACTCTTACAAAGGAATAAGAATCAAACTGGACCCTAGCATTATGTGCCACACGTACAGAATCACCTCTCCTAAAGGAAAGGGAAACTGCACAGACTTTCCTCAGAAACTCAGCCAGCATGGCCATCACTGCTTTATAACATATACTCAAGCTAATTATGAAAAGTGTTCACGTCTTCAAAGAAATCTAAAGAAAAAAATCTTCAACATCACAGCCATGTATCCTGGTGAGGCTAAAATTGGGTAGAGGCAAAGCTGAATGCCAAATGATAATTTCTGCTAAATAATTCAGGCCATGTGAACTCTGATATTTTACTTACTTTAATGAGTATAATGGGTGCAATTACAAGCTGCTTTTCCTCATGGTGCCAGACACAATGTGCTCTTGCCTAATTATGGGCTCCATTTTTCTTTGGGTAACTCATTTCTGCACAATTTTCCTGTAATCCTACTCTCTGCTGTTAGTAACCACTAAAAATTGTTCATCGGAATCAGGTCCTAAGTAAGTTTCGGTGGTGATTACTTTGGGGGAGAGATGGCGGGGCAAACGTGAGGCCTTCCCACGAGCCAGCCTGCGACCAGGCTCCCACACACGAGTGCGGAGGAGGAGAGGGAAACGTGGAGTGGGCTGCCTCTCTGACACTGTCTCCTCTGCTTCTCTTGGACAGGGCAGTGATGCCGACATGGTGGACAAGAACAAGTGCTGCACGCTCTGTAACATGTCCTTCACCTCCGCGGTGGTGGCCGACTCGCATTATCAAGGCAAGATCCACGCCAAAAGGTTAAAACTGTTGCTAGGAGAGAAAACGCCATTAAAGACCACAGGTATGTGCGTGACAACGATCTCGGGGGAGGCACAACACCAAGCGCTGCGCCTGTCACGGCCCACGCTCCTTTTGAGAGGTGGCAGCCAGCAGCAGGGTGTAAATGGCAAGCGTCGTTCAAAATCCAGGGGACTAACGTGCCACTGGCACCCCTTGCTGCCACAGATCTTTGAACACAATTTCCAGGGCTCATTGTATCCGTTCTTCAGATTAGCAGTGTGGCAGCTCTTGTCTGCTTCAAAGCTGTTTACATTCTGAAGCTGCTGTCTATCACATCCATTGTAAGTTATGTAAGATCGTGTATCTATTATGCTCTCCCTTAGATTCAGGCTGTAATTGGCCTGGATAATGGATCACGTACAGCACATAATCGGAGATCTTCTACCAAAACTATGTAATGAAGATATTCTCTTGTTCTTACCTTGAGAGGAAGGGGGCAAAGGGCAAAACCAGTTTAGTTTGCAGACAACCAAATTTTTATGCCATTTCTGTCGTCTTTGTAGGGAATTCTGTGACTCGAGTCCATTTGTTTTCGTGAGTGAAAATTGTGGTGCCAGGTTACTTGATCTTCTGTTTGCTTAATTAAAAAGTTTCTTTAGGGGTCTGTCTAACCATGAAAGTAAAATATTACTATAGTTTAATATAGATAGACTTTATGGGCAAGATTTATATTGTGAAGACTTTGCTAGATGGGTTCTAGTCCAAAGATGTTGGGGGAATTTTTCGTGATATCTGCTCTTTCAATGCAATTAAAATTTGGCAGTGCATTCTATCTTGCTGTCTAATGAATCATGCATAAATCGTGGGTGTAATTATTTTTTAAGTGGTATTTTGGAAATTGGAAAGCGTCTAAAACTCTTTTATCTTCACCAGTGTTTTTCTTAAGAAAATGTCTTCTTTTACCTAGAGAATAGCAACAAAACTTGTCACTGTATTTTTCTACTTAGTCTAACTAAAGAACATTGTTTTCCTAAAGGTGGCTGTGACATTCGGGCATGGAGTGGGCCTGGGAGGCGTGGTCGCCTGGGGACAAGCTTGGCTTGTGTTCCCGTGCTTCGTGTGCTTTGGCATTTGATGAGCAGCCAGTGGGTGGAAACTCCTGATTTTTAGTCTCCAAAAGGTTGGATATTCACCTTGTAACCTATTTTTCATCAAGTCCCTTAAAATAGACACCTCAAAAAAGAGCCACTGGGAATTTTTACCTGTCTTCTGCGGATGAGTAACCAGCTCATTTGTTCTCTCTGGCTGAGCAGAGTCCTGCTGTCCTGTTTAATCCTGGAGGTAGGGATGGAAGAAGATGAGCTCTAGCTTTGTTTATTACACTGATTACCAAATTGGAGAGTTAGCATTTCTGTAAAAAGAATTACCACATGAGTTACCACAAGAAAGTCCTCTGGGAATTTAAATACACCCTCAAGGTAGCCAAACACTAGAATTTTCCCCCTGAATTCAAATATCCTCATAGTTGGTACATAAAACTCAAGGGTAGTATGTAAGTTGTCACCAACATATTCCAAGGACAAAGCAAAAGCACATGAAGGATTCAGCCTCGGTCAGACATGGCTTGCTCACTGGTGCAGACACCACAGTGCTGGTTAGACCAGGAAAGCCTGGGCAGAGTGAACTGCACCAGTAGCTCTACTGGGGAGTCGTACTCTAGGTGTAGTTTACCAGACCCCCCTTTCTCCCAGATCCCATTCCCCTTCCCCTGCGGTTCTTCACCTGTTTCCTTTTGAAGTGGCTTTGGGGGTGTGCAACGTGGTCTCCCCAGACAGAACTTAGCGTCCGGTGAGCTAACCTGGCCCCTGTGCTTGGGTTGGGTTTCTAGCAGTGGCTGGCTGAGGGCACTGCAAGCAGCGCGCCTGCTGGACTCACTGGGAGTCACTGGGTACGAGGCTGGGCATGGAGAGGCACTGGAAGACCTGAGGCTTGAAAAGGGATGGGGAGACAGGAAGCCCTGCGGCGGCTGTGTGGCGTTAGTGAACATGCAGGTGGCAGGCAGGCGGGCCCAGCCACTGGGCAAGCCTTAGGTGCAGTCCTGAGATTCTGGAGGAAGGGCATGCCGTCTCAGGTGGAGGAGGGCACCATCATATAAGAGCTTGTACTGCACTGGCACCTGAATTAGGGAGCAAATTAGAAAGATGCTTCCCAGACTCAGTGTAGGTTGAGGGCTAGTCTCAACCTACTAGTCTACAGCAGGAGTAAAGCAAAGACCAAAAGGGGCCAGAAAAGAGGACCCCAGCCAGGGGCTCCCTGCAGTGCCTTGACCAGGTTGGCGCCTCTGTCTTTCCCCCCGCAGCGGCTCCTGCTGGCCTTCCTCTTGAGCCCAAGGCCGCATGAGCGCATGCAGCAAGTGCTTGGCCTGATCAGTCAGGTCAGCTGGAAAGTGCGTCTGTACAAAAGAAAAAGAGAAAAGGACCTGCATGAAGGTGCCAGAGAAGCAGCCCTTGGTCAGGGATGGGGACAGGCCCTTTGAGCTGTATCTGTGTGGGGATGACGGGAGCGTGACGAGGCCCCCGAGTCGAGACCTTCCCTGCTTCCAGCCATGCTTTGATGCTGCACCAGCTGAGGACTCTGCAGCCCTGGCTGTGGCTCTGGCACCTTCTCCAGAGAGGTCATGCTGGCTAGAACGCTGCACACAATCCAGCTCTGGTTCTTTCTGGTGAGCATGTTATCTAAAGGTCCATTCTGCTTCATGTTTCTGTGGATCTTTCTCTGAAGCGAAGGAAGGCCTCACACCACGTGCTTACAGGACCAGTCGACGTCAGCAGGGAGATCCTGGCCCAGTGGGAGATGAGGTCAAGGTTGCAGTCATTTCTGGGAGTAGAAGCTGGAGAAGCCACAGTGAGGAGGCCCTGGAGTGGACTTAGCGGAGAGCATAGAGCAGGACACATTGGTCAGATTTAATCGCGACCGCTGACACCCAAGATAGTCAGTTTATGGAGAAAGATTTAGTGAGACTCGCAGTTTGGAAACTTCCAGGCCGTGGTTGTGTGTCCTCATCAGTTTAGTCCTGCAGGACATCGGCATGGGCACCCACAGTAGAGCACAAATGCTTCTCTGTTGGCCTGGAAGTCAAAGAAGAGAAAAGAAAGAGCGGTCCTGCTGTGCTCTTCACGAGTATGTCCCTAGTGAGCTGAAGATCTCCCATGAGGCCCGTCCCTCAAAGGCTGGCCACCTCCCAGCTTCGCAGGCTGACCACCCGACTTGTAGCACTTAGGCCTGTAGGTGACACCGAAGACCTGAACTGTAGCAATGGGACACGTTAGGGCTACAGGAAGCAGGGTCACCTGGAGGTAAACTTTGGGAAAGCAGTCACAGGAAGAAGACAGTTGTGGCATGAGTGAGTGTGAGTGTGAGTGCGCATGTGTCTGTGTTGGTGCTTGCACACATATGTATGCGTGGGTACAACCATTAAAGCAGCGAGTGGGTAAAAGTTCGGGAGTTAGACACAAGCTCAAGCGAAGGGGCTTATTGACGTTCAGAGGAGCTTCCGGCCGAACGTGTGTCTGTGAGTGCTGCTCACACAGGCGGGCTGGTGGCTCAGCTGGGCGTTTCCAGCTGGAGTCCCAGCATCAGTCAGTGCCTAGCCTCGATGGCGATGGCGTTTAACTTCCCCGGTGCTGAGATTCCCAGCCTTCTGCCACCTACAGACTGGACTCCCTCAGAGTGTGGCGGGTGTGGGAGCCAGGAGAGGCGGCAGCCCAGCTCTGGCTGCTCCGCAGTCCTCAGCAGCTCCATTGTGCTCTGCAGCTTGCTTTCTCCTCTGTCATCTCCTTTTAGTGCTATGCAGTGTCTCTCATGGACTTTCAGGTCATTGACAGGAGGGGTAGCCTGATGCCTTCCCTTGTTGGAGCTTTCCATTTTCTGTGGCTGTTTGTTCTGCCCACCTGCTACCCTGGCTGTATAACTGGAGACATTTCTCAGAAAACAGACCTTCCTGGGATGAGTCCTGTGAGCTGAGGTGGGGCCTGGCACTGGAGCTGCCCAGGAGGGGATGCAGCACCTGTGGGCACAGGAGGGACGGGGCCTGGGAGAGCCTCGGAACCAGAGGGCAGAGGCTCCGGGCAGCAAGCAGACCTCACAGGAGCAGAGCAGTGCAGCCATCAAGCAGGGCACCAGATCCTGGCCTGGCAAGAAGAGGCAGTAAAAATAGTTTTCCTGACAGAAAGTCAAATAAAATTAAGGACTAAGAGACTGGGATGAGGATCCGGAGGTACAGAGGAAGCCGGGCTACTGGAGGAGAATGCGAAGCACTGAAAGCTAGAAGTGAAATTGCAAGCCTCAAGGTCAGTGAGTGACTTTGCCCTGCTTGCCTCAGGGACTTGCGTCTGTGGGTCCAGTGGGTACTGGAGCGGGGAGCAGCAGGGGACCTCGGCGTCCTGAGGCCACATGTTGTATGATGACTCGCTCCTCCCTCCCATGTCTGCGTGGCCTGGTGCTCACACTGGCCCTCACTCCTGTAGCCTCATCCCCAAGCGACTGCTTGGGTGACCCAGAGGCTGTGTGTTAAGTAGCTGCTCGTCGCACACCCTTAGAGCCCTAAGAGCAGGGTCGGAGGGGGGGAGGCGAGTTAAGGGTCCACCAAAAGATCCTCGTCTTAATGTCTTGAACTTGTGCTGCCCTCAGGGGAAGCAAGGCTGCAGGTGGGGTTAAGAGGGCCAGTTTTCTAGCTGCTCGATGGGGACATTATACTGGATCACCCAGGGAGGTCCTGTCTAGTTAGAGCAAGGCCTCAGAGTGAGAGGACTCAACTGGCCCTGGTGGCTCTGAAGTTGGGAATGGACCTGGAGCCACGGAATGTGGGCAGCCTCTGCCAGTCAGACAGGTGAGGCTTGTCTTCCAGGGTCCCTAAGGGAAATGCAGCCCTCTCAGTCAGTCACATTCCGACTCACAGCCTGGTAAAGTGGCACACTCTGTCCCCAGAAGCCACCAACTTTGTTGTCATGCACAGTGGGAGTACAAAACTGGTACAGTGGATGAGGGAAACACTGGGCTGGGCAGGGTGCTCACCTTCAGCGCACTGCACACACGCCACCTCGGGAAGCTTCCGCTGGGGTGAAGGTGTCAGCGCCACTGACAGAACTGTACACATGTCCTGAGAGACAGGATGTATCTGCATTGGAGCCCCAGGCCTCGAATCCGCCTGTCACTGCAGCAGGCGCGGCCTCCAGTTGCTGTTGCTTGTGATAACGCACACATGCACTAGTCTTCTTAGCTTTCAGGGACTTGCACCATTTTAATCTTGTCCATCCCCAAACTTTTTCTCAGCAATCACTCAGTCTGCAGGGATCAGGACATCTCCTGAACCCCACCCTGCTGTGCCTCGCTGCGGGGGCTCCGTGTCTGCAGTACCTTCCCTCCACCTGCTGTGGACCTGAATGCCTCCCTCTGCCGAGGTCCTGGGCCTCCAGCAGTCTCTTCTGTCCTGACAGCTCCCCGAAATCTCAGGGACCACAACAAGGACTTTGAATCAGGCACAGCGAACCTGGGTCTCACTCTATCAGTTGAGGACTTAGCTTCCCTGAATCTCTGTTTTGCAGTCTATATAATGCAGATAATATTATTTGTGTCAAAGAGTTGTCACGATGATTATGTGCGCAGAGTAACATGTGAAGTGCGTGACACAGTATCTGCCCCGTTGTCAGAGTCCACACGTGTAGTCCTGTCTGCTGGGGAGGTGGAGCTGCTCACGCTTGCTGTGTCCTGCTTTCTGTCGCCCGGGATTCTGCACTCACTGTTTATCTGCTGCCCGAGGCCACTCCCCTGGCTTTGCTTTACCCGTCACTCCCTGAAGCCTCTTCACGCAGGACCCCCCTCCACACTCGCCCTCCACACCCCCCCTCCACACTCCCAGGCACAAGCGGGACTCCCTGCTCCTCTTCGTGACTGTGGCAGAACAATCTAGCCCGGTGCTAGTTCTCACTCAGTGATAAGCGCGAGTGGAAACGTGTAGGCCAGGCTACTGGGTAAAGTGAGTCATGGATTTTTAACCACACAAAAATCCTCCGCAGGAGTCACTGCTGGGGGGCAAGTAGCAGGCATGGGAGCAGACGCTGAAATGAGCAGAGGTCAAACTGGGGGAGGGGAAGTGGGGAGCGAGTCCCCGGGAACCCAGGCCAGAGGCTTTGGACACGTGAGAGGAAGCCGCGGGAGGTGCTGGCCTGCCTGGACATCCAGGGCATGGGCCACCTGATTCAGAAGTCACGGCCAGTGCCGAGGCAAGGGGTCTGGGCAGAGAGGCGCTGTGAGCTGGGAGACCCGACGGGGGCACAAGCTAGGGCCGGCCTGGAGTCTGAGGAGGGAGCGCGGTTGGGATGAAGAGGACCAGCTGAACGGAGCTGGGGAGCCCTGCCGGGCACACAGACCGCGGGCGCACAATGCAGACGTCTCAGAGGCGCTGCATGAAACGGTGCTGCCCGGCTCCAAGCAGGGCTCCTCGCTGAGGGCGCCTCCCGCCTCCACACCTGCCAGGCTTCTGTGCTGGGCACACCCGGCTAATGGCGGCCGCCGACCCGGTCAGCACAGCCGGCACGCTGAGGGAGAAGAGCAGTTCCCTGGGAGAGTTAAGTCTCTCATCTGGTGTCTGCCTTCAGCAAAGTCATGGGTTAGAGATTCAATAGTATTTATTCCTTTTGCATAGTTGTGTATAGTCTACTTGTGTATTATATACTTGCGTATTGTACACTTGTGTGCATGGTATACATGTGTATACTTGTGCATTGTACACTTGTACATAGCTTAGTTGACACACTGCCATGCTCGTCCCTCTCCACGAACATCCCATGTGCTGGTAGTGTACAGTTTGATAAAACAGCCTTTGCCTTTCGGAAGCTCCCCTGATAAGAGGAACGTCACAGGGGACTCATAGAGGATTATAAACACCATCTTATAGCAAAGGGAGATCTACCTGTACCACAGACACTGAAGAGGGCAGAGTGATGGCAGTGGGAGAGGCCTAGTAAGAATGGATAAGGTAATTAAGCAAGGCCCCGGGGACTATGGAAGCTATAGAGAGTCTCACTTTTCCTCAGGAAACTTATATCTAGAACAGGGTTTCCAAATTCAGGGGCTCTGACATCTTGGATCTTGGCTGGGGAGGAGAGGCTCCCCTGGGTCCTGTGCCCTGTGGATGCCAGCAGCCTCCCTGGCCTCCTCTTATTTGGTGTCGGTAGCACTCCACTGGTGATGACCATGGAAGATATCTCCAGACGCTGGCCAGGTGGACAAATGGTAGCCTGAGGCCTGTCCTTGGCCTACTATCTGGATTGTGTAGACTGCAACACAAAAGTGTTTTTTATGTTTTTAGGTGAATAAAACAATCAAAAGAAGACTATTTGGTGACATAAGAGAAATGGGTGAAAGTCAGCTCATTCTGTGCTCATTGTGCGTGGCGGCATTCTGTACCACAGGAGCTGGGTAGTGGGGACGGGCACCATAAGCTCATCAAGCATGAAACATTTGTTTCATGGCTCTGATTAGGAGCTGCACCGACCCCGGACCTGGGGAGTGAGTGATCCTGATGGGGATGTGGCGAGGAGAGAGTGGTGGCCATTGTGGTCTTGTGTAAAGTGGAAGGGGTCTCCGGGCTGGGGCCCCCAAGGGAGGGGACCACCTGAGGCAGCAGGGTGTGATGGGAACTGAGGCAAAGAGACGTGCTCTGGGAGGTGCATCAGAAGCAAGGAATAAGGGAGCCCCGCGGCTGCCCCCTTTTGCTAAGTTTTTCAGAGATGCTGCAGACCTCAGTGGTAGCAAATATCTACTGAGTCTAAAATTCAAAGACAGTTAGAAACGTTAAAATGATAAAATCATAATCAACACTGCCATGAGCAATTAGCTCAGTTATAACAAATAAACTGAAAAGTGGGTGCTTAAAACAACTTACAAGTTGGAAGTTGCATGTCTGAACCAAAATATAGGCAGGGCTGTGCTCCCTCTGCAGCCCCTGGGAAAGATCCTTCTTTGACTCTCCCTACTTTCTGGGCCTCGAGTGCTCCTCAGCACTTTAGCTGCACCACTGGAATCTCTGTCTTCATTCACTGCTACGTGATCCTCCTGTGTGTCTGCCTGTCCTCTCTGCTTGTAAAGGCCCTGTCCCTGGACTTGGGAACCATTCCAGTCTCGTATGAGCACGTCTTAGTTCTGCTGCTGTTTACATCTGTGAAGACTCAGTTCCCAGAGGAGGTCACATTTCTGGGTTTGAGGGGGTGTGCGTGGGGGCTGAGGGAGATGCTGCTCGGCTCAGCTGCGCGTCTGCTCCGCTCACCTGGTGGCAGCTGACGAAGACCACAGTCTGGTGCCTTAGGTCTGATGGCTAGTGGAAAATAAACTCATTGAGTAAGATTATTAGAACAAGAATGAAACTGGAGTTTTGTGCAGAATTGTAAAGAAAACATCATTTAACTGTTAACTTTAAAATATTTTTTTAAAATAGAAAAAACTCTAAAATATTAGCATTCTGCATGTTCTACCTTTAGCTAAAATGAAAATTTAAGATTATCCATTATCTGAATGATAAGGTGTTACCTCTAGGGAAATCAGCTTCTGTTTGGGGCAAAGGCATTGTCTTTTTGAAATAATGGGCTTCTTGCCCCCAACATCCCATTGGATCGTAATTGATGTAATGTATGACTTCAAGACAAGGCTGCAAGAGGGAAGGGGCCATTCAACTATATTTAGTTTTGTAAGATCAAGAAGTAGCCCTTTGTTAGGATTCTGTGGGGCAGTATGCTATTATGAAAGAGTCTAATCTATCTGTTGACACATGCCCCTTCAAGTTATCGTTTTACCTGTAAACTCTTATAAATACATCTATTCCTTCTTGCAAAAATGGATATTGAACACAAAATTTTTAATGGAATTTCCTTGCATCATTAGCTTGAAAGTAATGACACAAAAGTTATAATACTGGGATGTAGCTCAGTGGTTCCACCATCTTCCTGTCAAGTGTAAGGACCTGAGCTCAATCCCTGGTCTGACAAAAAGAAGAGAAACAGAGAAAAAAATGCAGTAACCTTTCTTTCATCTTCGACCCTTCAGAGTTTGAAGTTTCACAGCTGTGTGTCTGTCTGAATGGTAAAAACAGATAGATGTCAAGAGGGTGCTCTGTTAAGGAGCCTGCAATGTCACCTGTTCCCTGTATGGCCAAACTTCTTGGCACATAGTACGCATTTGATAAATATATGTTGGGTGTGTGAAAATTGGAAACATGCTTTAAAATAACGATGGCATTTCAATGTGTACAGCTTTGTTTTCCAATGCGTAACCTTGGTTTGGTGCAAACTGACGTGCTCTCCGCTCACTCCATTTTACAAGGTCTTCCTCTCAAACAGGTGATGCACAGCGTGAGGGAGTACAAACAGAGCCTCTGACGTCAGATCCACTTTTAAACTCTGGTTGTGCTTGTGTGTTTTCCACAAGTTGCTTTAAATTTTTCTTATGGGTAAAACTGTGGAATGCACAATAGAATTTTTATAATAGGTACAAATTGTATGTAAAATGCTTACTAGTGCCTATCATACCGCAGTGCCTGGAACTGATATATTCTGGTATGTAAATTCATGTAGGTGTATTCTCACACATGTGCATTTTGTACTGGGGACTGTTTCACACACACAGCTTGTCTGTAGCTCCCCTAGCCATCCATACTGTGCTGTGCAGTCCTCCCAACATGTACAGAGCTGTGAAAAGCCCAAGCCCAGCCGAGCTCGCAGCCCAGCTGACAGTGAAGAAGGCCACACACGCATGCACATTTCAGCTCATCTCCGAGACAGGCGTCCTCTGGGCTACTTAGTGCAGTGCTTGAGAAGTGTTTGTAACTGTGTCGTAACTCTGCCCTTTAACATCAGTCCCAAGTGTGGAGCTGAAGGGTTGTCTTGTATTCCCGAGTGAAGAAGGTGTGCCTGGTGGAGAAAATGCATGATAGCCGGGCTTCTTTCACACCTAGGGTAATACCTGCTAACTGAGGTGTCTTTAACAAGAAACACACGTAGAACAGCATTCTGTATAGATCAGTTGATCAGAATGTTGTGACCGCCAGCGTGTAGACCTCACCCTGTGTTCTCCTGGGAGCAGTGGCTCAGGGTTCACTTGTGCTGTAATTCCTGCAGCTTCGGAGAGCAAATTGCCATGACTAATGAGAGTCAGCTATGTACACAGTGAAATTTCCTTTGTATCTATTTCATTATAAAATTTAACTTTAAAAAATCTTGTTCTTATTATAGCTTGACTTCTTTTAAAACATTATCTTCTCTCATGCCTTCGTCCCTCCTCTGCTAAATCCTTCTTTCCCAGGTTTGTTTTTGCTGATATTATTCATTTCAATGATTCCTCCAGGTGATCACAAACTGCATATATTGCAGACATATACTAACAAATAGTTGAACAAAAATCTTATTCCTCACTCTTCACTGTGAAATGGAAATACATTGCATTTTAAAGATCCTGAATGTTATGAAACCATATATAATTGACTTGGCTGAATATAGCTTATATTAAAGTCAGTTACTCAAACTGATAATTGTAAAGATATTGTATCGGAAGCATTGCCCTCTCTGTGTCTTTTAATCTTCATAAGAAAACACAAAATTGAGGTAGTATTATATCCATTCTGTTGATGAGGAAGGGAGACCTCACAGAGTGAGCTACTTGCCTGTACTACATAATAAGATACATAATTGGAAAACGAAGCTGGGACTTATGATCACATATTCCAGGATTTTCTTTGATGTTTAGTAATAAGCAGGCTTTAAGAAAGGGTTTACAGAGTTTTGTTCACCTACTAAACAGAACAAATCCAAGGCTTCCACTAAGGTGATTGGCAGCAGCAAAGTTACAGGGGCAGATAATTAGAACCTTTAAACTTTTAATCTTTTTCCTCATTTGTAGGGACAGTGAGCCGGTGTGAGCCAGTCTCAGACCCCAGTGACCTCCTCCACTGGGCTTGCATTGTGCTTCGATGTAGTCTTCTGAAATCTTGTTGATTCTCCTCTTTCTTCTTTCATTTTCTCTTGAAATGGAGAGACAGCTTGAGAATTATTTCATAAATTTCCATGCCAGACACAGAATTGCTTATTTGAGCTCCCCCTTGCATAAATAAAGACCTAGGTATTCTAGATCTGTTTGAATGTTACATAAATTCAAACTTTGAATAATGTATGCACTACAGGTTTAATCGGTCCCTCATACTGATATGTAAGGTTTTATATACCGTAGCAGTTCAGTCATCTAAATCAGGTGATTTGCTTTTTCTGGCATACTCTGTCTAGATATTTGTTTTAATAGATGCAAACAGTAATTTGTCAGACAAGCAGATCAGTACATTTTCCTTTAAATTAGGAAAACTGGCAAGTTTGGAGACAGACTAGAAATTAGGAAAGCTGGCAAGTTTGGAGCCAGTGCATTGTTAGATGAGTGCATTCTTTTTTTCTGATGACATCTTTGGTCGTTCTGTACTTATAAATACAAGGAAAGGATTCCTAGAATTTCAGAGCTCTGGGCAGCTTACTGGTCATTATTCCCCTCTCAGCTTTCCTTAAAGGGAGCTGATGCTCAGAGGGCTGACATCATGTCCCAAGAGAATGTAGGTTGTTAATGGCCTAGATGTCACTTGGACAGGAGAAACCATGTCGGGCAGTTCAGTGTCTGCAGTGAATGGTCCCTAAAGACAAAACAGAATAAGGTAGCTGGATTCTTTTGGCCATGATATTTGTACAGGAGTCATAGAAGGCTTAGGACGATGATTAAATCAAGACTGGTGTGTTCTTGCTTTATATTTAATAGCTCCTCAGATGAGATCAGTGATTAGATGCGATTAAGGATTTTAACAGTGAAACTGTTTCTGATATAATATCTTTGCACCTGTAAGATTGAAACTGATCTTATTATTAAGAATATTTGCAAATCCTCTTAAGTACTATACATTCACTATTCTCTTGGGGGTCAAATAGCCAAGTAATCCAGTTGATGATTTCAGCAGTATCATGATGTGGTTATAGCCATTTTCCAGAAAGGTTTCTGGAACTACACTTTTTATGAAGGAATATAACAGAACAATAAAATAGCCAGTTTTCCATGCTTACTCTAAAACTGTCAACAGGAGACATGGCCAGGACTTAGAATTTATACAAAGAATGCATTACTATTCAGAGAAGCTGTGAGTGAACGGTTTTCTAGCAATAACTCTTAATCCATCTAGCAAAGAGCAGGACACTGAAAGTGTCTTGCCTGTTAAATTGAGAAGATATTCTGAAAGTAAGCATTACACCGGAAATAATTGGTAGTAAGTGTCCCAACCTTTATTAACATTTTTTGAGATATCTATGAATTTTAAGCATTAGCTGCAGAATTTTTTCATTTAATACTAAGTTTGGATTTATCATCAGAAACAATAGCTAAGGATGGCTACATGGTACTTGAGTACAATTATTATATTTATTCACACTTTAAAAATCAATTTAAAACTGAATTTTAAAAATCAATTTAGGGCCAGATCAAATCATTCAAGGTTTTATTTTTTAGCATTACATAATGTCCTGGGAGTGCATGAGTATCCTCAAGGAAATCTCTCCTGGGACCCTGGCCACCTCTGAGATGTGTTATTCAATATGCTGTTGTGTCCTAGGCCCTCTTAACCTGATAGTCAAGACCTAAGCTTCCTCAGAAGTGGGTCGCACCTCTCTTATGGGCTTTGAAGGTCAGTGACTTCCTCTGATTGGTGTCATCACTCTATGTAAGCCAGGTCACGGAAGAGAAGGCGATTGGTCTTCATTAAGAATGTTTCTGAGGAAATCCCGATAGATTAGTTAGCTTAGGGCAAGGCATGTTTTCCAATTACCCATGAGCTAAAGGCTCCCTACATATCATCATTCAGACTCCTGGTCCTGTTCAGAGACACACCTCTAACTCTCAAATAAAACTCAAGTCTAGGAAGAGTTCATAGATCAGCTCTTAGGGAAGTCTCCAACTCAGGCATAGGCAGAGAGATGCCTCAGAGTGTCCAGAAGTAACAATTGGCCACACACAAACTCATTATTGATTCACCTTATAGGTCACATCATAATAGTGTGAATTACAGTCATAACAGAGTGAATTATGGGGAAGGACAAACACAGCAGACATAGGTTGTGACCCAGCATGAGCTGTCAAACATACTCAAGAGAGCTCACTGCAAGGGACTTGGGATGTTGACAAGAAATGAGACGCACCCAAAGCCCTGTGGCTCAGGCCAGTGCCCATTCTGGTGCCAGCCTGCTCCTCTTGGAGCTCACAGTCACCTCAGTCACTTTGCTTTCTTATTCTTTTGCATCTCTGTGACTTGTCCGATTCTTTGTCCATGATGCACCAGAATCTGGACCCTTTTCCCACCAGCACCATGAAAACCACACTGCAGTAATGACCTCAGTAAATAAATTGTGCTGGTTTATTTTCTTAGATACCTCCAGGGTTAGAACAAGAGCCTTGCAAGACCTTCACGCCTCTGTGTGTCTTCCCAATCGTCCTTTGTACTGTTCATCCAGGCAAATTAACACTGATTCCTCCTGGCTGGTCTTCCAACAATACCAGTGGCTCCCACTTACGAAAATTTCTCATCTCTCTTAGATGTGAGGGGACACTGAGTCTCTGAAAAATGGGGAAAAACCCTTATCCTTAGAATAAAATATCAGACTTTGAGCCTGACATAGAGAGGGTTTCTGCTCATGGGCAGCAAAATGTAGCTCCCAGAGATGGAGCCTTGTCCCTTAACCTCCCGAAAAGATTTAAGGGACCAGGTCTCTCAGGGAGGAAGTGCACAGGATAATTGGGTGAAGTACACTCCTGGGGGTAGGTAGATTCCCAATTCAGTGATGCTAATGATCCACAGAATCTGTTAGAAAAGTTTGAACCTTATTTTGAATCATCCATTTGAATCTGGTCATAGGACAAGTCACAAAATGCTCTTCTCATTCCTTCATTTGCATGCGGACACACCCAATCAAAATACCCTATTTCTGATCCTTCATTTATATGTAATAGGAAACAAAATAATGAAATTAAAAATCAAGACATCAAAGAACAGGAAATTAAAACATCAAAGAACGGAAAAGCTTTAAATGAGGTGTAGGAAGAAAGGGGAGTCATTGGAGGTGCTTTAGCCAAAGGAGATTAAGGGGGTGCAGCCCTGAGAAGATCAGACTGAGGAGCTCACTTTAGAACAGGACTGGCCTTCATGGCACCACGTGGGGTGGGGGAGGGGCGGGTAACTTTCTATTGGGTTGTGAGTGTGACATTCTTCTCAGGCTTCTCCCTTGCATTTTGGGGACTTCTCCTAGTGTAAGATGTGGATCAGCAGCTCTTCTCACTCTCAGAGATGCTGTGGTGTCCCTGCTGTCAGCTCACGAGCTCCTTGTGATAACAAAGTGAGAGGAAAAGACCAGGGCTTCTCCATGCATTCTCAGGAATAGGGGAGGCTGGGGTAAGGACGTATCTTCACCTACAGTGATAGCAGGTCATGAATCAGCACCCAAGAATCCTCCAGCCTCCTGTCTCATGAGATACCTGTCTTATTTCACTGCCATCTTATCTTTGCTGCTGCTGGTTAGATTCTGTTCCACTCACTCTAGGACACTTTGTAGTGTTTCAGACCTTCCCCGCCCCCAGTGGGCACTAATGGACCCTCCGAGCCGTAGTTACCCATCTCACAGACAGTCAGCATGTTTTGACCTCAGGAGCCACTAAGCGCCTTCTCTTCTAAGGGCTCAATGTCCAGGGTCACCCTTGTCCCCCTTTCATGGCTGCTTTGGACAACAGTGTGAGTCCAGGGAAGAGGTTGCCGCCAGAGCCCTCATGGCAAACACCCATCCTCCGATAGTCCCACAGTTAAAAGATTAATAACCAGCAAGCAACAAAGTAAGAACCTTGAGGAAAAAGGCTGAGCCTGGGCTTAGCTCTGCTACTCTGCTATTCTGAGCAACGTCAGCCAAAGGCCAAATATTGCAGTAGCAGAAGTGAGAGCAGAAGAACCTGTAACCCAAGCTCGCCTGCACCTTTATTTGGTACCAAGTCTTCAACCCATAATCCTAGCATGCATAAAATAGGGCAGTCCCAAAATAATCCCTGTAGTTGGAGATTACGTAGGGTGGGGCAGACATCCTTAAATCCCAGGAAGTCCCAAGGCCAGTGATCCTAGTGCAATAATCCTTGTAGTTTAAAATCCCACAGGATGGGGCAGATGTCTGCAATAATCCCAGTAGTTGATTCTGCAGGGCAGGGCAGACATCCTCAACTCCAAGTAAGTAAATCACAGTAAGTAAGTCTTAAATTCAAGTAAGTTGTCCTTGGTTCCTGACAGACAACAAGGTGACTTCTGTCACCTTCTGTGTGTTACTAAGTTTACTTCGTTGCCTAAGTGATTCTTTTCCAAGTAGTTCTTTTATTCACATGCTTTCTTCCTAAAGCCATCTCCCCATCTCTTGTGGATTTCCTATTACTCCAGGAGACATCTTGCAGGGCCCGGAAGAGTCTTCGGTTGCTGCAGTGACCACACGCTAAGGACGAGTTGCATGGTCGCTTCCTAACAGTACCTGAGCTTTTCTTTTCTGGCTCGCTCTTGCCTGATGATCCCTCACTTCATGCTCACCCCATCCCTGACTGTTTCCCTCCATCCCGTGTCTCAGGATAGTGGCAGTGGGGAGTCATGCAAAGAACATAGACAAGTGAGGAGATTTAGGCTCCTGTGTTACTATACTCTGAGGCCAGCCCCTTCAGACTCTCATCAAGCCACCATCTTTAGTTCCTTGTAGCAAGGGTATGAGGTTGAACCACTGGCCCTGTTTGATTTTAGGAAACATTCTCTGTGTAGCTAATGTAACCTCAGCTAGAGTTATGATTTGAATCCAGTTTGATTTTACTGCAAAATCCATGTTATTTTCTGTGTACCTGTAGGCCCCATAATACTTTAAAGGAAATATAGATTTCACAGTCACACATCTTAATAAAACAGTTCAGTGAAATTAGATCAAAATATGTCCATTCTGGATTTGATCCGTGAAGGGGGTGGTGGCGCAGAGCTGCAGAGTACGGTCCTGGAACTCTGGGACTCAAACATCGCAGCACAGAGGCTCAGTGTGGGGTGAAAGTGAGCCACGGTTTGGTGCTGGCCCTCGAGTGTGATACCTTCTAGCCTGTTGGAGTGACTCAAGAAGCACCAGCACCGCTTTGTATCCTGCCATTGCTACCATTGGCCGTCCCAGTGGCTCTGAGTTAATTAGCCTAGGGAGGGGTGGAGTCCGTAGTAACCAAACCTCTCCGAAGTGACCCTAAGCTTCAACCAGGGTTGGAACCATTAAATCCCAATGCACATCTTCCCACATTTAATCTGCATGGGAACCCCCTGTGACTCTTCTAACACGCAACGTCTCATCCAGGCGTTGGGGACCTGTGCTCAGTGAACTCAGTAGCCGCCGGCTTAGTGGCGGTTCTCGGTTGGTGGAAGTTCTTAGGGGAGTGGGCTTTGAACAGCTGCACCCTGCCTGTTAATGGCACAATTGTCCTGAAAATTCTTCAGAATAAATCATTCATATTCTCTCTTGTGTACTCCCTTTCGGCTGTGTCTGCATGGCAACAGCGAAGCATATAATTTGTGGCAGTCCATAGTCAAATTAATGATTGTGGGTGATTCACCTGAATAATTCAGGTCCTGTGTAGGCCTCTGTCCCCCAGGGACTGAACTAACCTAGTGATTTTCTAACACTTACCTGCTGAGTCTTATCTAGCATAAAACCTGCTTCCTTCCTTGCAGTCACTCCCTGCTTTCTCATTCCACTGAGAGCAGTGGTACAAGACCCCGGGCTTTGCACTCTTAGGGACTTGGAAGCTGGCTGGCCTTAGCATTTAGTGCTCTGGAGTCCCTCACCCCAGGTGCTGAGCGGGACCTGCCGGGGTGGGAGGGATGAGCTCCATCTGTCTCACTGTCTGACTTCAGGAATTTCCAGAACGGCCTTGAGGTTTCCTACAGCTGACTCAGAATAGCAGCCAGCTTTCACGTTGAGCAGTATCCAAATGACAGTTAGATGACATAGCTTGTCTTTTAGATAGAGTGCAAGTAGCTGCTGTACACACAAAGTACATTTATAGCTAATATCTGTAGTTTTAAATATCAAACAGAGGATATTCATAACCTTGCAAACCATGGTTGTTAAGACCAATACTGCTTGCAGCATCATTAGGAAACTCAGTGCAGTATTAAATAAAGGACCTCAGAGGCACTTTTCAGGTAAAGACGTTGGGGAGGAGAGGAGCACTGGAAATGTGCACCTTCTGGCAGAGGTCAAGGCCTGCACTGACTTCCCTCGAGGAGCTCCTGTGCTTCAGCCTCTCTCCAGCCCAACCCAAGAGGTTGCCCCTTCTCCTCTTTCTCCAAACGCAGCATGTGCTGTTCTCTGCTGCACCGCTGGCACTGATCACTTTTCTCATTCCTGAGTCCTCTATAAATATTCATACGCTCTAAGAAATGATGCAGGAGGCTGGCTCTCCAGTTGAATAGCTGATGCTCTTGGATGAGCAAATCATCCCCCCGTGTGAAGCACGGAGTGTGGGTTAGGTGAAGTGGGAATGTGGCAGGATGAAAAGAACCAAGGCCAGTATCAACACCAGGTGCCAGCTTGCCTGTCCTCCCAGTCCTACCACAGTAGCTGTGACCCCGGGGATGCCTCGCCACGTGTCCCAAGGATGGCACTTCCTGGGGACAGATATTAGGGAGATAGACCCTAATAAGGAGGAAGGAAGGAAGGATAGGGAGGAAGACCCACTGCCCATCTGGGACTCTGCTTCTGACCTTTGTTAAAATGGGACCAAAGGTTTAAGAAGATAATCTGTCTGCATTGGGAAGTTACTTTTTGCCAAAGTACTAATGCACAATTTACAGACGAGTTCCTACTAACCCATGATTTATTATTTATTTATTTTTTTTTTTTGGCATTTAAACATGGTCAGCTATGGTTTGAAAATACGAAATGGAAATTCCAAGAATAAACAATTCTTAAGTTTTAAAGCGTACACTCTTCTGAGTAGACTGATGGAATTTCACACTGTTTGCCTCTGTCCGCTCAAGGTCGGAATTGTCCTTCAGCCAAGTGTGTCCACATGATGCATGCTACCTATCAGTTGGTCAGTTATTATCTGGACTATCATAGTTTCACAGTGCTTGTGTAAGAGTGATGACGTTGACAGTTCTGGCATGCCTGAGTGAAGCCAAAGTGTTTCCTCCATGTGGGAAAGTTAAAGTTCTCAGCTTAGTAAAGCATAAAAAGCTTGTATGCTGAGGTGGCCAAAATGTATAATAAGGGTGACTAAGAAGGAACACAGTCTATGGAAGGTTCAATACTATCTGAAGCTTAAGAGGTTCATGATGGGTCTGGAAAGGGTGTCTCCCAGGAGAAGAAGCGAGTGCCAGGAAGATGGTGCTCTGACCCTAGGGTCTCCGAAATTGTACAGTAATCAAGTATTTCTGTGCTCTTTTCATCGAGCCTAAAGATCAGAACAGTTTAATGAATGTATCCAAATGACTCAGTAGCCCTATTAACTGAAAGAAAATGTAATATTTCCGTTTTAGTTTCATGCAGCCACACTGACTAACGAAGCTCCTGCCTGTGAGCAGCAAGGACCTTTCTAACCCTGAAACTGGACTGGACATTTCCCAGTCCTCAGTGAGGGGTTAGAATTGACAGTAGTACCCAAAGGTCCAGGTTTACAGAGTGTGAACTGCCTGAGCGGTGTTCCCGCGGTGTCTAGTATTCTGCTCACCCTCAAGGTGCTAACACACGGTGTGGATGTGAGGGGCTCACTGCAGTGTCCCAGGCTGCCCCTGCCCAGAGATTGGGAACGGTGGTCAGATGGAAAGATTTGATGCTAATGTAAAATAGGGTGAAGGAGGGAAAATGATGAGATTGTAACAAAAAAGTAAGGAAACAAGTTTTATGTATATGGGGGAGGTGGTAGGGTGGGTAGGGCTATGGGAAAAAATGAGAATTAAGTTGTGTCTTATACTGGTGCAAATCCTCATTATGGAGTGCAATCATGATGCATATATGTAATGACCCAATAAAGATTAAAAAATTTAAAAAAGAAAGAAAGATTTGGTGCTGACCACAGATGGTGAAGATGCTTAACTGAGCAGAGCTTGAAGATTGAGTGTCGTGGGTACGTTTTGTCTTCAGAGACCTACCTGTTAGTGTCAGTCTGGACACACAAGATGTGATCACTGACTTCAGTATTGATCATTCCATCCAACAGGCAAAATATCCTAAGCTAAAGCCATGCACGGTTCCTTCTGTGACACGATCACTTTCTGAGGATAAGCCGTGTCCTCCTTCAGTCAGGGTTAACGTAAAATGAGGGTGTGCTGCCCACTCCTTGTTCCCTGAGAGATCCATAAACAAAGTGGGCCGAGATCCTTGACTCACTGGAATTTACCTTCCCGTCTGTTCTTGCCCACGTGGTGAGGAAGGCCGGCTCCTGGATCCTGTGGTCTAGCAATGCAGCACTTTATCCCTCTCAAGTTCCATGTAATGACTTGTTTTCAAAGATTAGAATGCTGCAGAAAACAAGCACATACTTGAGACATTTAGAGGTTAATCAGTGAGTGCAACTACAGTGAAGTATTGTATCATAATGAAAGTCAATGATCTGTGAATACTGTCTTAATGAAGACTGATGGACCGCGATGCGGGCTGGGGAGTCCGTAGTCCTTATTAACAGGTTGATTAGACTGGGACTGTTGATACATAGTTGAGTTGGAATGATGGTTCAGTTAAGTCATCCTCATCTTTGTTTATTCTCAGGAAATCAAAATGGCACCTGACATGTTTTAGTGTTCATTCATTTTCTTCATCGTATGCAGCACGCAGAATTTTCCATCTCCTCATCTTGGGCAGCTGAATTTGCTTTCAAACCTATAGTGCGAGAGGGAGAAAAGGTATTCCATTTCCTCTAAACAGTCATTTTTGCATCTTTAGGAACTTGGGAAGCTGCTCATCTTGGATCTGTAGGAAAGCAGAGGAGCTGGTACATTAGCAGTGCATCCTCACGGAGCTAGCTTTTCTCCATCCTGTTTCCTGGAAAATCAACAATAAATTAATAAATAAATTACTGCAAATAAAATCTTCTGAGATTTAATTTAGGACCTTATTGTGGCACAAGTCCTCTAAGCAGGATTTCCCGGACTTTGCACTAAAATAAGTTAACATGAAATGTAGCCTCTGTAGAAAATGAAGAAATAAAAATGTTTTGCCTCTGAATCAAGTATTATATATCCATGAATATAAAAAATTTTTCATACTCCACAACAAAAACAACCATTGCTGAGATTTTTATTTATAGTCTCCACATTTATATGCTATTTTATGTATGCATGTATGTGTATACCCACATAATTCAATAAGTAATTTGGTTTATACTCTAGATGGAAACCACATCATTTAGGTTGTATTCTACCCTGAACATTTATCCAGATAATTAAATATTTTTCTAAAACATGTTCATCTTTTTTGTATTGTTGACATTTCAAGAGGTCGATGCCTGCAGTTTATTTCAGCCCTCACTTATGATGAGTCGAGGTTTTTTAAAACCCTATAAGATAAATTTATCAAAATAGTCACAGAAGTGAAATTTAGCCGTGAAAGGTTCTTATTAAGACATAACACTCCTCAGGTGGACAGTATGTGAGAGCCCTCAGTGCCTCCTCCCCGGGCCCCTCCCTCGTCTTTTGAGCCTCTGGCACCTTTGGGAGTGGTGGTGTATGGTCATACACTGGTGGGTGTATGGCCTGGGTCTGCACCTCATGCCCAGGTAGGCACCGACCCACAAGGCTGAGCTGTGGCTCTGTCCCCGCAGCCGCCCACGCAAGTCCCTGCGCCACCCAGGTGCATTTGCAAAACACAGTCATACTTGTTGAAGAATTACTACTGTCATTAATTTGATTTAAGAGAGAAAAATGAGAAGCAGGGACAGGCAGTTCATCATAGAACTGGAGAACAGTTTTCTTTTTAGAAAAAAATTCACATTTCCAAATAGTTCCCACTGAGAACAAATACTGAGGCCTAGGAAACCTGGCTGGATGCCACAGTGAATCTGCTTGTTTCTCTGGCCTGTTGCTCCCTTGGTGTCATTGCAAGTGAGCTAGCGTGGGACATGGTGCTGGTCTTTGCGTCAGACGAGTGGGCCTTTGCTGTTTCCCTGGATTCCTTATCAGGGGCCGTGGCTGAGTGATTTGTCCCCTCAGCTTCCAGCTGCCCCAGTGGCAATGCAGAATATTTTTAGCAACTAAAATAAGACAACACACAGAACAGAATAATGGAAAAAAACCCATACGATATTATACTGCTGGGGAAAATTAGTATCATGGGTAAGAATGCCTTAGGTCGGAAAAATATATCCTTTAAATTAAGTAAACTCCTGGTTCTATTTCTCTATGTCAAGAGCTCACTAGTCCCTTGGCATAAAGGCTACATTTTGTCTCCTGAAGCCTGCAGAGCATTAGGAATGAGTGAAAAGGGTGGGGAAGCGGGGGAGGGCAGACGCTGGTCGGAGGCGTCCCCTGGACCTCGGTCGGGGCCACAGATGAAAATCCCATGGCTGACTCTCCAGCTACCTGATCGCCAGCTGAGGACAACCACATTCTAATCTGGTAAACAAGGCTTCGTGGTCCAGTGGCAGATCCTTTCTGACTGAAATATATGGTCCAGTCTCTGAAAAATTATTCTTCAGCTTTCCACAAATATCTCATTCCCTAGCATGATGTGAAATCAGGCTGCTGCCCAGCCTCATTCTGGTTGGAATAGGACATTTCCCATGAGAAAAAATGGAGATACCCATAATGCATTCTGAATGCCTGAAAACATCCGTAATTAACATTTTCATGATAAGAAAGAGTTGTAGAATATGAATAGTTTATGGAAACACCAATAATTTTCCTATTATATTCACCAAAAAATTATAAAATATGCCTCATTTACCAGAAAGAACAATTTCATATTGTACTTACTATTGTAGTTTTTATCTTTGGCTTAGCTGAAGGGAGGATGAAATGGAAAGTGATTGTTTGGAAGGGGATTCCCTTCCATAAGAACATCAGGAATTTGGCCCCTGGTGTCTTTCTCTCTTTGGGACCTGCCCACCAAGACCTGCTCTGGCTCACCAGGTCTCAATATTTGCAGAAGGAAAAACTGGCCCAAGGCTGTCTCTGTCTTTAACACTGCTCTGTATATGACACAACATTGTCATTAAGCAAGTGGATACAACAATGGGTTTTTCACTGTCTGGATGAGTCTTCTATACAAATATTTGTAGCTCTGTCCATTTTTTCAGGATTTCCTTTATTTCAGAAGAACTGATACTCTCCTCTCCTCTTCACAAAGCTCCCAAGCTGCCATTCTGTTATTCAGACAGAGGATGATGAAATTTTGTTGTGGACAGTTCCTCTGAGTGTCCGTCTACCGGTTCCTCAACATCACCACTGTCTATCTGCTGGCCTGTGGACTCTGCTCTAGTGACGATCTCATCAAGCACAGGATCAACTGAAAGCTCAGGCTCCTCTACAACCTTCAATAACTTTTCCCTGCATAATTTTAGGCCACAGTTTCTTCCAGGAAGATCTCAGTGTCCTTAGAGAGACATTGGCCCAGAATTTCTCAGATATCCCCACGTAGGAGAGGATATTGTAATTTTTCTTTCAGAACTCTTCGACAGTTAAATGTGTATCTGAGACCATCTGGGCAGCCCTGCTGGAGTAGTTCCTTGGTGCATAGTTTTCTCAAGTCAGCTGTAACCTCCTGACCCACACGCTGCGGTAGAGAAGTTGTATTAGGAACCCTGTGCTGTGGGGTCCAGTCTCCTGCTAAGTGTTATGGTGGAAGGTGAGACAAAAGACACAGAGACAGAGTTAAAGGGATTGATACAGGGAGTCAGGATGTCCAGTGGCTGAGCAGTCAGAGGCATAAACAAGCAAAGACCCTAAACACCCAGATCCATCAATATTTATTGGTGACATCATCATTAGACAGGTAAAGGGGCTATGTGAAAGAACTGTGCGGAGTTGCTGTGGATATGTTGCTGAAGCAGGCAAGGCTTGTAAAGGAAGAGAAAAAGCACTCTCAAATTAGGAACACAATAGACAAAATACAAGGTGTGGTTAATAATTAATCTTTGGGGTTTTAACTTTGGGAATGGAATTTGGGTGGGAGTCACCCTGACCTCAGCACAGAGGCTTTGCCTGGACTCATTTCTATAAACATGCCAAGTGCAGGGTTCACTCTTTACAGTGTACACTGCTCACAGCCTGGAGCAGTCTACCACCCCAGGCGGCAGGAATTCAACCGAGAGCCACGGGAATTCTTCAGCGAATTCTTCTCACTCTCATGGCTGAGTGGGAGCATTGTAGCATTGTCCGTGATAAGGGAGGGAGCCTAGAATGGTAAACTTTTATCTTCTAGGTATTTCCTAATGGTAGCACAGACAGCCTCCCTGATACACTCAAGAGAAGTATTCTTGTTATCCAGCCTTTTGCATTAGATCTCCACATGACCACCCTATTCTTCATGATGTTTTCTGAACACTTTAGGGGTCTCAAAGTGATAAAACAAGAAAGGCTTTATCTCAAGGTCCCTGCTCCTGTTGGCACATGGTACTAAACTTAGCTCATCCTTCATAGACTTCTGGCCTGGCATTTTCTTCTCTTCCTGCGTAATGTATGTTCTCCTGGGCATTCTCTCTTCCAGAAAAGGCCATTTCCATCACAGTTGAAAGTGGTGAGAGCAAAGTCGTTTCTCTGCGTTGTTGTTTCGAAGGGGTGTATGTAGTTTTCAGCAACCCCTTTATCAGCACTGGCTGCTTCACCACATCTAGTTATGCTATGAATCCCACTTCTTACTTTAAAACTGTGAAACCATTCCTTACTTGCACCAAATAGTTCACCATTGTCACTTGCTGATTGAGTATCCTTTACAAGATAGGCATTTGTCACCCTGGCTTTTTCACAGATTATATACTCAGACTCAGGTAAACTTACCTGCCATCTGGTTTTCATTTATCCACACTAAGAATAGTCTTTCTACTTCATCTAACACTGGTGATCATGGTGTACTAATTTGAATAACACCATTAGCAACACTACCTTCCTGACATAGTCTTTTCTCTGTGGGGTTTCTGGATGGCTGATTTCCACATGCTGCACATGTGAGTGAGACCGTTCTCCCATGCTTCCACAGTTCCCTTCTTTTTTCATTGTAATGGCCTGCTTTACCTTCTCCTCCTTCCTTAGCTTTTTTTCTAGCTTTGTTGGGCTATTTTGATAGCATAATCACAGCAGTTACATAAAACAGTGACTAAAATCATGTGCACAAACACGAACCTCTGAGTTCAGACCGGTCCTTACACTCACATAGGAGTCACAAGCCCCTGGTTACAGCCGCACGGTGCCTGGCGTTCCAGTCGTTTGCTGAAGGCAGTGAATGAAAGCTAAAGCTCTAGTTCTAACTCAAGTTGCTCAGATGTGCGGCCAACTGTAACTTAAGGGTCCACTGTATTAGTTATTAGTGTGTAGTTTTTGTGTTTTAGCAAAATGGAGAGTTGATTGATGTTTAAAAAGTAGTAATTATTGGTTTTTTCTCAGATAAAGATGTAACTATTTTCTGTTCTTATAGAAAAACTAACTCTTGCTGTTGGAGGTAGTATGTGACTATCTTTTATGTGAACATCTGAAAAAGTTTCTCAGTAATTTTTGAAGGAGATCTGAGAATATTTAGATCAGTGATTCTCAACATGGACTGTGGTTTGGAAAGGTGGATCGGGTAGGGACGGGGCTGTTGACACAGCCTGGTGTTTGTTTCTTATCCCCTAATCACAGCCTGGGAATAGAGATTTCCAAGGTTGGCTACATTCGGTGATAAAAACCAATGGTTTGGATTATTTAAGTCTGTGTTTTAAATTTTGCAAAGCATAAATGAAGTCAGTATCCACTTAAATTCTTTTTGTTTTTGCAATTAGAGTGAAAGCATCAAGTATAAAAGTAAAATGAAATTTATATATCACTTAGTGTTTTGTTGAAAAGATACTTTTAAACCAAAAGATAATCTTTATCTCATTTTGTATTCATTTGATTATAATATACATTTTTGCCAAAGATTATGAGCGTTATGATCCATGGACACACACAGATTTATCATTAAAACCTGGAAACTGCTCTCCTCCCATATAATTTGCATTTTGGCATCTAGTCAAAGCTGTAAAAGTGAGACAGCTTCTGAGATCTGCTCCGTCTCCACCTAATGAACCCTTCACAGGAAGGAGTCCTCGTTCTCAAAGAGACAGAGGCCCTAAAGTTAACCCTGTGGGAACCACAGACATCACAGCTGCCTACTGCTCACACAGTGCCAGGGATGCTGAGCCCAGCATAGATTTACAGCTGATTCAAAGCCACTTCCAACCACTGCCTTTGTTTATATTGACATTAAAGGACTAGGAAATGGGCACAGATTGAAGAAGATAGTAGGAAAATGAAACACAACAAAAATTGAACTTTCCAGTTTTCCATTCTAAGTGAGTAGATTGTTCAGCAGTAGAAGCTCCAGTACAGACTACTGTCCTATGTGTAAGATAAGATTATTTTATTTGATAAAAATTCTGTCCTGCACTACTCTTGCCAGTACACAGTATTAAGTATCAGTTGATAAAATTGACTCAAATGATTTTAGGGTCAGTTTAGAAAAAAATAAGTTGCGCTTCAAAAGCCAACATTCCACCAGGTTGTAAACACTTGATATCTTTTATGTTTCTATTAAAAACAATAGGTAGCTGTAAATCCTCAATAATCAAAGATGCCAGAAACTTTCGAAGTAAGACAGAGACTGCTTGAGAAAAATGGCCCGAGAGCCTTTCCAAGGATCCTTTCGGGTCAACTGCACATTTGTAGTTTTTATCAGCATTTCCAAGTCAAAGAGAAAGATAGCACAGCCGGCTCTGGGGATGTTTGGCCCATATTTGAGCCGTATTCTTATGTGATTATAGATGACTCAGTCCTTTAGTGAGACTTTTCAGAGGCATATTATTTATCTGAGTCACTACAGAAATAGCACCTTTAAGTTTACCCTTCCTAAAACTTCTGTGCTGATAAAATCACTGGAGTTGCTGAAGCAATTGTCATGGTGCAGGCATTTCTTCAGTAAAGTGTCACTTGGCAAGTATGTATTTCTATATCAGTGAATAAATCTAGAAAAAAGATCTGAGACACCTTCGGGAGTGGGCTGACTGATGGGTTCCTTGCCCTGTTGTGAACGTCTCAGACTTCTGTCTTTTCTTCCCACAATGACTCTGTTTTCCGTGGTTTTTGGAGCTGCAGGCCTCATCAGGAGATCAGGCAAACTGAAGGGACTACTACACAATTTTGTGTATGGTGAAAGAACCATAAAAGAATCTAAATACTGTTTTCCTCCCCAAAATATTTGGACATGAATATTTTTTCTAAGATGAAGTGAAATTCTGCATAAAATACAGGGGTGGCAGTACAGGGGAAACAATCTCTATTTGGTTTGAAAACAGTTCTTAGGCTCCTGGAATGAATCTCGGCCTTGGAAATGAAGCATTTGTGTTAGAGGTTCGCCTTTCGCGTGACGAGACCCCTCATCTCTGGGAGTCCTTGGCCTCTTGGAAGTCAGCCTTCCAAGAGAAAGGACGAGACCTGCCGCCGGGCATCCAGGGTGGGAGCAGTTTGCATGCTGATGCATATGAAATTATTTTTACTCCTAATTTGTAACCTCCTTCAAGTTAAATTTTGAGTTTTTTCCCTAAGCCAAAAATAATGAAGTTCACAAAGGAATGTGCTAATAGCTGAAATTGTAATCTCCAAACAGTGATATCTGTACCTTTTTAGCTTAGGTAGGCAGTATCTGCTCTGTAGTATGTTTCTTTTGGCTTTTTTTGGGAACAGTGTCATAATTTCAAATTCAGGTTTGGCTGGTACAGGTTGAAAATAGCTTATCCCAGTAATAGAAATAACTAACAAAATTAGCATGATTTCCTCTCTTGGTACCATTCATATCACTGAAAGATGTGTTTCTGTCACTTAGGAGAATCCTTTTTTATTTCCATTTACAGCATGCGATATTCACCTTATTCATTCAGAATTTTCTGCATCATGATTATTCAATATTTACTTCAAGAATTGGCCGCATTTTCATTAACAGATCACTCCTTAACTTTGAAGAGTTTATCTTTTAAGACCCCATTTTTCCTTTCAAAGGATAGTCTCTTAAGATAGCAGATTTTTGCGTGAAAGTAGGCAAATCTCGGCTTGTGTCCTGACTTGCAAATGAAGGTTGGGAAAGATCACTTTCCTGCTCTCAGAAAACTTCCTTGGATTTTGGACTCTGGCATGAACATGATTCTCTCTAGTCTTGGGACAGTGTAGAAAGGGCCCTTAGTGTTTGGAAATGGACTGACACAACCCGGCCTGGGGGTGCAGCCTGTTATCCCAGCAATCTTGGAAGCTGAAGCAGGGGATTGCAAATTCACGAAATTCAGACACTTAGTGAGATCCTGTCTCAAAGAATAAAAAGTCTGTCTGGGGATGTAGCCCAGGGTGAGGGCCCAGAGTACAATCCCCAGCATCACGTGAAACAACACAGAACAGTGGACTAACGCTTCCCACGGCCCTCTGCTTGTCTGTCTCGCAGCTGCACCCCTGAGCTCACTGAAGCCCCCCCGAGTGGATGCTGCTCCAGTGGTGGAATCCGCGTATCAGAGAAGAGACTCGGACAGGTATTGCGGGCTCTGCGCAGCCTGGTTCAACAACCCCCTGATGGCCCAGCAGCATTACGATGGGAAGAAGCACAAGAAGAACGCGGCGCGAGTCGCTCTGCTAGAGCAGCTGGGGACCAGCCTGGACTTGGGCGAGCTGCGAGGTAAGAGCGCCTGTTCCGGTTCTGACTTCTGCGCAACACAGCTCTCTGGGAAGGGTGTGCGTTTTCTCAGCTTGGGGTGATGTTTCTTACTGCTCTGATTGGTGAGGGGAGCGTAAGGTTCCCCCAAAAGAAACGGAAGAAAAGGAAAAAGAGCAGCCAACCAGCTTAAGCCTGAGTTTTGTGATCTCCTTCTTTGGCAAGTGTTAATTTCCACAGTTTTGGCTGTTCCTCTGATCAGCGGCACCGCTCCCGAGCCAGATGTTTTTCCCTTTCGTCCACCTGTAGTGTCTTCTGCAGTGCGTATGTTTACAGAGGAGCAGCGAGGGAAGGTGCGCAGAGGACGAGTGTCATTGTCTTACCACAACCTCCTGCGCCGTTAAGAATTGAGTAAAGAGGCACATGAGGGCTCCGTGTGACCCACGCGGTCACCGCGGCCTGCCCCGACGGCGGGCCCTTCTGACCCCAGAAACTGGGCGGTTTGAGTTTGTGTGAGGTGCCCGGGGGTGGCGGCACAGACCCGGAAACTGCAGGCTGAACACTAGTCCTGGGAGTGGGTCAGGGAGCCAGATCCAGTCCGTGGGGCTCAGTGAAATACTCTGTTATCCTCAACCATTTAAGCTAAGGTTGGTCACTACTCAGTCATTTTTGATCAGATTGATCTTGGTCATATAGATGCAGAATAAAATTGTATACTATATTGTAAAATGTATTTTTTTCAGAAAAGTCATCATATACTTTATGCATACCCTGGGTTTCTCATGTAAGAGAAGCCATGTGACATTGAAGCTTATGTGTCTGAATACTATATCTGAACACCAAACATTATGATCTCAAGGTGCATCTATTTTCATAATAGACAATGCGGAAATATGTGTTTTGAAAGGAAGAAGGGAGTAGGCGGAGGACATAAATAGAACAAAAAATGTGTTATACATGCGCCACCTCCCCACAATGTAATCATTATTGCTATAGATATGTACTAATAAAAATTTAAAAAACAAAAGTAGTATTTTAAAGGCTGTTGATGATGTACCTCAGATTTGGTATCTAAACCACTAGACCTGCTTTTGTGGGTTTGTGGATTTGAAAGGACAGCAATCAAGTCACCCACCAGGAGGCACCTTAGGTTTAAAATGTGTTTTGCACATTGAACCTGTGGATTTTATTACACTAATCTGGACGTGGAGTCAACAGGGGAGAATTGTGACAGGAAGTGACCTGGTATGTCTCCTGCCCATGTAAGGGGGATGAACGCTTCTGCAGTGTGAGACGGGAGGACAGGTCGTTTCCAATATGTTGAGCAGCGAAGGAGCTGGAATTAGAAAAGTGTGTAGCGTTCCGGCAGAGCGGCGGGCATCCTGCGTGAGCAGAGTTCGCGTACACAGGCTGGGAACAAGCAGGACACAGCCAGTTACAAAGTGGGAGAGTCCCATTCTCCTCATGGATGGCAGGGGAGAGGGTCCAGGAGAGAACGCAGTCAGAGACTGCTTCCAAAATGAGTAACTGAAAACAGTGACTGCGATCAAGAACAGAAAGCCCTTGGTTTGGGGTGTGCGTTCTAGCTATAGAAAAACACCAGGCTGAGTATGTTAGCATGCCAGACAGCCTGCTGAAAGAGGTTCTGAACACTGGTACTGTTACTGTGTGCCGGGCATTTCCTGTGTTCTCAGTTAATATCTTGATAAAAGTGTGAGACAGTCCCTGTAGCTGAGGGCCGACCCCCAACCCTGCTGCTCCTGGCAGACAGCAGTTGGCTCTGTGCTCCCTCCCAGCAGGGCACTGAAGGAGAAAAACAGGGCTTTGTTTATGTTCTGTGCCAGATATTATGACCTGAAGAAAAATTATTCCTACAGCACATGGTTCTCGTCTCTTTTGAATTATCTGTGCGGCATCTTTTCTGTACAACCACATCGTAATGACCTGGGCGTCTGAATTCTGTAACTTTAGCAGCTTGTCTTTTATACAGAAGACAAAAAGGCTGCTCTTTGACTTGATAACTCAATATGACTCTGACTCAGTAGCACATGGGGTGTGATTAGCATCGAACACCGAGTCCTCGGATCCAACCTTTCCACCCGCTCCAGGTGAAGTCCTAACGTACATTCATCCCACTATTAAATATTATTTCAGCTCGACTGAAATATTATTTCAGCTAGCCTCAATCTTTTTACAACACACACGTATGTGCATGCACACATATGCACACACGTGCTTCAGGATGATAAATCAATTAATGAAGTAAAAAATGCCGATTTGTGAATAGAGGTGTGAGCATCACTTTTAAAAGTTGTGTTAGGTGGAAATGGAGAATGAATGGTGACGTTGCTGCAGGTGAAGCTCGGTGTTCCTTTGTCTTGTCATATTTTTAAACAGTTTAGTATTGATTTATTTTATAGTTTTCTTCGCTTTCTGTCTTTTTTTCTATTTTTCCTCTTGGGTTTTTGCATCTTGAAAGCAAGTATCTGTTTTGCTCACTGACATTAGAGTTCAGAGCTCTTAAACTAGTGGCAGACATAGAGTGGGTGCTCAGAATTGCTGAATGAATAAACAGAAAAATAAAAGTACCCCCCAAACGACTCCAAGAACTGCGTCTCTAACTTGGCACTTAAGTGTCGGGTTCTGAGCACTCACAGGGCTTCATGCAGGCTAGACAGTGCCCGAATGCTGAGCTCCACCTCCAGCTGACCCACTGCTTATTTCTGAGAAAATTCTAATTGCATACTCAACACAAAACTAGTTATGATTCTTTTCTTCTAATATTTAAAAATAATGTGTATTTTGAATACATTGAAACACAGAACATGAAGTCTTAAACTTTGATGAATTTAGATAGTGTAAATACTAGTGTGCCCACACTCTTATTAAAATACCTGATGACTCACAGCTGAATTCTGCAAGACCTTTAGGGAGTTACAACACCAATACTCCTCAGATTCTAATGAAAACATTTCTTTTACTGTTTTTCAACCTACAGAAATAATTTTTTGCTGGGTGTGGTGACTCACGCCTGTAATACCAGCCCTTGAGAGGCAGAGGCAGGAGGATTGTCATGAGTTCAAAGCTAGCCAGGGCTACACAGTGAGTTCAGAGTAAGCTTAAACTACATAGCAAGACCCTGTCTCAAAAAGCTAAGAAAATAAAAACAATGATAGTTTGTCCTTTTAAATTTAAACTACCACTTGAGCGGAAAAAAAAAAAAAGAACAACACTGTTGCTTACATTACAATAGCAAAATAATGTGGACACCATATGCTTCTTAGCTGCTCTTACTTCTTCCG
>PVIR01000002.1:666922-755105 GCA_004026965.1 Petromus typicus
GGTTTCCTTTGCTGTGCAGAAGCTTTTTAAAAGAATGAGGTCCCATTTGTTGATTTCCTCAGCCATTTCCTGTGCTATAGAAGTTTTGTTCATGAAGTCTTTCCCTAAGCCAATGTCTTCAAGAGTTTTACCTAACCTGTTTTGCAGTAGGTTTAGAGTGTCTGTTTTAATATGTAGGTCTCTTATCCACTTTGATTTTTAGCTTCCAACCCTCTCTGTATTCCTGAGATGAAACCACTGGGTCAGAATGTATAAGCCTTTAGATGATTTATTGCATTCTGTTTGCCAATATTTTATTGAGAATTTTGCATCTATGTTCATTGAAGAGATGGGCCTACAGGATTTTTTTTTTTTTTTGGTTGGGTCCTTATCTGGGTTTGGCACTGGAACACTGCTGATTTCCAGGAATGAGTCTGGAAGTTTCCTTCCTCTTTCAATTTCATTAGAATCTAGTTATTTATTAATATAAATCTGTTGTTTACTTAGTTGGATTGTTTCTAGGTTCAGAGAAGATATTTATTTCTTCTAAATATTAATTTCGTAAATACTTATTTGCTCCTTAGTGTATACTCTAGTATTTTTAAAAAGGGATTTTTGCATTGTGGAATTATAAGACTTGGTGGTCAGAAAGCACTCTCAAAGTTTTCTTTATGGCCTAAGTCTCTCTGACCATCATGAAACACAAAGAGAAGGCGGTTTCTTGTTCAGCAATAGTGAGATCATGTGTAGCTGCACAGAGAATGTACACTTCACAGATCTTTATTATTTATTCTTTAAAAATGCGTGCATTTTTCATAGTTTCAGGGGAAACTATTCTGTTGGAATTCTCATTTGAAGGCAGAGCAAGAGAACCCATTTGAAAATTTAATAACGTTGACAAGAGTCACAAGATGAACAGTGTAGGAAAGAATGTTAAATATTGTTGAATCTCCCTTCTTTCTCTACAGCCGGATGTTGACGCTCAGAGCTCTGAAATGGTTGTTCCTAAGCTAGGATTAGACAGAAACCGCAGTTGCCAGCTCACGCATTTTCAGAGACTCATCTCTGATTCACTGGAACTCCAAATAACTTCCTCTTTTATTTAGAGACACTTGAGTTTGGGACATTTATTGTATATTTTGAAAAACAGTTTTCAAACTTGTATTGAACTCAGGTATAGAGTAGACAAGATCCCATTGCTACGAATCACGTGCTTCACAGGTGCGCATGCATCTCTGGAATACGATGTTCTAACTTTTTTGGGACGACGCCTATACGGAACAGCTGGGTCAAATGGGATTTCTGCTTTTAGTTTTTGAGGAAACTCCACACTGATTTCTATAGTGGTTGTACTAGTTTATGATCTCACCAACAATGTATTCCATTAAAATACAATTTTTAAAACATGAAAGAATGAGCAAAGTGAACCTTTCGTTTTCTGGCAGTGGGTAGGGGGCACAGCGCACGACGGCTGCCTGGAATGAAGGGCTCCCCCACACCTCTGCTCCACGTGAGCCCAGTGGACAGTCGTCAGAGCAGTCGTACTCCTCCTCCGCAGGGCCGGGGTGGGAGGCAGACTGCTGGGAAGAGCCGCGTACTCCGGAGAAGCTGCTAGTCTGTAGCCTTCTAGGCGACACCACCGCTGCCTGTGCCAGTGGAGATGGGCTTCGGTTTCCAGGGGATACCAGCAACTCATCTAGGTCTTCATATCACAGAAGTAGCCCGTGAATCAGAAGGAGACACCTTACTTTGAAATCAGCAGAACTTGGGAGTCGAGGGTTTTACCTTCTGAATTGTTTCTGCCGTGAGTTTTCAGGGAAGATAATGAGTTGCAGCCTCGCATTTGCTGCACTTACCTTCAGCTCCGCCTCAGCCCGCGGCTCGGGCAGTGACAGCTTAGCATGGACACGGTGACACACACGCCTCCGCCTTAGGAGCCGAGTCGTTTGTGCGCTAGCACGGGGGCCGTGCATCTACTCCAACGCCCTCGGAGGAAGGTCACTGCCGTGAAAGGATGAGCAGTTCTCAAAGGTGGCCAGAACAGCCACGGCCTCAGAGCTCAGTGGCTCAAAACGAGTGAGAGACAGCCGTGACCCGCAGCTCCACGGAGGAGTACGGGAGAGCCTCGGGGGGGTGACTGGTGCTGAAGTTTTTCAGAATGTTGCAAGGGAGATGCCCAGCCACTGGGTGCCCTCAGCTGGCTCCCCCCTTCTGAGAGCAGGTCAGTGGTTGTGGGGCAGTGGAGCTGGGCGGGAAGGCGATGACTCCAGTGGAGCAGCAAGAAGTTTGGGCGTGAGGGAAGGTGTGCCCCGTTCACGGTGGCGGTTATCTGGCTGTGTGCCTGTGTCAGAACCTGGGTACCAAAGCGCCGAGGACAGACTGGTATGCAAATGTGAACAACTTGGTAGACAAGGACAGAGAGGTGGCTTCTTCACATGACCAGCTTGTGGACAGGAGGCTTTCCTGCTTCTCAGGAGCCTCTTCCAGGGCTGGAAAATTCTCACTGTGGCAATAGCTTCCCAGGGACTGGGGGGGAGCTGTCCCTTCCGACCCTGCGAGTCATGCAGTATTGCTCCCCTGCTTTCCCAGAGCTTTGTCTCTGTGATCAGTGTGATCGGGAGGCGGAAGTCAGGACTGAACTTCACCTTTTTAAAGAGAAGATGATCAAAGAACCCGTACAGTCAGAGAGCATTTAGTCAGCTGATGCATGTGCTTTCTATTTACAGACCGCAATTAAAAAATTTCACCAACAGGTGAGATTGGACATGCACTAAACACTTGGACTCCACAGTTTCATTTTTAAAAAGAAAAAAAACCTGTAACAGAATTTTCTGTGTTTTCCTGAGGACAAGCCAACAGAAAACATTTCTAATTTCTCGGAGTTCCCTGAGTCCCTCTTTTTCAGTCTTGGGGCTGGCCTGATGGAATCAGGGGCAGAACTGGAGGACACAGTGTATGCTATCTGAATGCCTCTTGAGAATCTTCTCATACTTTTTAAATAACTCTCTTCTTAACAACTGTACCTTCTTAGTACTTGGCTGTCTTGATGTGCTTGAGGGATTCCAGAAGTTTGGGAGATCAAATTGGCTGGAGTTAGCGGCGTGAGGGGAGCACACATTCTGACCAGGGACCGAGGGTCGGGTTCCAGAAGCAGAGGCGTCTAACGCGTTGCTCTGCCTCGCTGCTGACACATCTCTCACCCACTCGCTTGTTTTTTCATTCGATCCATTAACGTTTCTTGAGCTTTTCTCGCGTGCCGGGTGTAAAGTGCTAAGCCTGTGATGAGCACTAACCAGAAAGCACTGGAGGAGTAAGCTGAATAATGGTGTGAACCGGCCGGGCGGGGGTGCTGTGGGAGGGGACCCGCCGCGCTCACGGGCGGAGCCCAGCCACAGCTCGGAGTGAGAGCAGCGAGGCGATGTGGGGAAGACCGCTTCACATTCTTGAGTTCCTAAGAGGTCGCGATAAGAAGTCTGTTTGCCTGTCACCTCACTTGTCAATCAAAGTGCTCCCTATTCTCTGTCAGGAAATGGTTCACTTATCATCTAGGTGTCTTAATCACTTTTCTTGTTTCAGAGAAATTAAACCTGACACCTACAGTTAAAAGAGAAAAGATTTATTTAGCTCACAGTTTGTGCAAGTTCGAGTCCATCATTGTCTGCTCCAAGGCAGGGTGGCACGGCGGACAGGCATTGCAGAGGAGAAGCAGTCCGTGGTGGGCAGAAGCGAGCAAAGCAAGCAAGGCTGACCACAGCTCTTCCTGTCCCTTACGTCTTATCCAGGATCCTCAGGGCAGATAGCACTCACACCCTTAATCCTAGTGCTCTCGATTCTAGCATCGCGTGACACTATGCATCGATCCCAGTGCCACACATTCTAGGCCAACCACCTCTGTGAAAGCCCTGCCTAGGGCTGCATGAGGCTTTGAGGGCGGGGCCTCTAGACACGGCCATAACAGTAGGTCTCCTGCTCTTTCTTCCGTCCAACAGTGCATCTTGCTGCTGTCATCCCTGTGAACAAAACCTCTGCTGCTTCTTTTGTTCAGAGTAAACCAGGAACTGGTTTATAGGGAGAAGGCATTTCTGAGAAGAGGCCCCGCGTTTACTCCAGGTTGGTTAATTTAAGGCTCAGCTCTAGGCTTTCTTTGCTAATGGAGATGAGATACACGTGGGTTCCTTTAATGGTGCTGGCACGGGTAGAAGGTAGGAGAATAGAAATTCCTTAACAAATATTGAGTTGAGGGGAAAACAAGATCTGGGACATCTTGCTAGCTCCTGCAGAACAGTGGTGCCAGAGGGTGACACACTAGGTCCATTCAGGATCAGTTTATTCACAGACAAGAAGGGACTTGACAAGTATCTCACTGAAGTCTTCATTTCAAAGCAGGGGGTTCTGGACACTGACTAAGAAGCCATGTTTAGCTGAGCAAGAAAGGAGCCTGAATGCTAAAATATGGAAATATAAAGGTGATGTTGAGTATGGAGAAGTGACATTTCTAGGTTGAGAGCTTTGGAGGCATCAGTGAAGCTTTGAAGGACAGGTGGACGGTGTTAGGCCAGGCAGTGGCCGAGCTTGGGGATAGGGTTGCTGGAAGTGGACATCGCTCTGCGAAGGCAGAGGCCGGGGCGGCGTGGTCCTGGAAACATGCTACTTATGGTGCAGCTGGAGCTTGTGAATAACAGAAGAGACTGGAGAAATGAGGGCTATGTCCTGGTAGGCGCCAGGGGTCTCTCTGTGCCTGAAGGTGATGATGAGGGAGCTAATGATTTTCAGCGGGAAAATCTCATGTTGGTGATTGTATTTTTGAAACAATTCTCTATAGACAGCCGTGTGGAGTCCTCGTTAGAAGGAAGATAGACTGGAGGCAGAGAGATTTGCTGGGAGGGTATTACAATTTCCAGTGAGAAATTATATCAACCCAAACTAAATTAAACAATAACAGTGGGGATAGCAATAAAGAGAACAAAATGAAAAATGATTCAGATATTGCTTTAGTTTGGAACGTCCCCCAAAGGCACATGTATCAAAAGCTCTGTCCCCAGGGTGACACAATGGGGAACCGGCAGAAACTCTGGAGTCTGGCCCTGACGAGGTCACTGCACCTGAAGAGCTTTGTGGGGCCCAGGTCTCAGCCTCTCTTTTGCTTCTCAGCCCTGGGTAAGACAGCTGTGCTCTGCCATATCGTCTGCATGACGCTTTCTCTCTCCAGGCCACACATGGTGTGGCCCCGCGGTCATGGTCCGAAACTTCCGAGTTACCCAACACTTTCCCCTTTACAGCTTGCCTCTCTCAGTTATTTGCCACAGTGACAGAAAGCTGACTGACCCCAGTGTAATTTCAGGGTAAGAGACTCCGTGATTCCCTCTTGTCTTGCCTTGTCCATCTGTAGATGGCATCAGAGTGTTCTTCTGAAAAATGACTAGTTCGGGAATTTGGTACTGTTAGCCCTGCTCTGTTTAACCTTGTCTTGGCCTTTCTAGCATTTCTGGGGAGTAGGGCCTGAATTGCAGTCTTCTGTGTTCACTCACAGTATCCAAAGTAACAGCTTGTTGCTGGAGATCCTGTTCACCTTGTCTTCCTGCCGCTGACTGACTCACAGCCATGGCCGGCATGCTGCTGCTTCTATGCAGAATTCCAGGTCTCAGGTAGATGACTAAACATCTCTCAGTGCTCAGAACCTGACAGGAACTTATCGTGCCCATGAAAGTGTACTTTGATTATACTGAATCAAATTAGTTTCTTCTTTATACTATTATTTGCAATATCTGAACGCTGTATATATTTTATCCATTTAGGAGTCAATAGAAAATGGGACCTTGAAACAGATATGATAATTATAGAGCCCCATTCTAAACTGAGTGGTAGGGGAGAGGTGCCAGAAGAAAATTCTCAGCGTCGATTACACCTGGTTATTTTTGCATTATTATTTTCAGTGTGTTTTGACACCTCAGCTGTTGCATGTAGACTCACTCTGAACTTCAGAGTCCACATTTTGGGCTAGATAATTAAACTCCTTAAATGACTCATGTTTCTGTCCTATTCTTGGGATAGGAAACTCAGTAGGGAAATAGCATTTGATGAATAAATCTTTCTTTTTCTCTCTTTCTCCTTTCCTTTCCCCTTCATTCTTTCCCCCGCCCTTTCCCTTTCCTCCCAAACATACTAAGTTCCTATTTTGTGAAACTCCCTATACTGATAGTTATAAAAGGACTATGGTGATGCTTTGGTTCATGAACTTAATTCTTTCCATGATTCTGGTTACAAATTGGACTGGACAAGAACTGAATCAAATCTCCCCAGTAGGTCAATATTGTTCCTAACCAATGAATTTGCTTTGATTCTCATCCAATTTAGTTTGCAACCAGAATCATAGAAAGAATTAAGTTTGTGAACCGAGGTACCACTACACTGAACTGTCTGTGACTCCTTGGCTGATCTGAAATGATTTCAAGTCTGGGTGGAGAAGGAGAAGAATTCCTACACTTAACAAAATGAATATATTACAAAATATGAAAAAGGAACTTAAGAGCCTTCCAACAGCAATGCTGTCGGAATGGGGAAAATGGAGACTATGTGCCTTCCAGCACTTCTGGATCGGAGTTCGCGCTGGGACACACTGGGACACATGGAGGTTGGTGACTTGCTTTCTGGGAGCGGATGCCAGCATGAAGGCTGCATGACAAGAGAGGGCGAGCACAAGTCAGCAAGCTGGGAGGCTCGTGTAGATGTCAGCAAGACAAGGCTGGAAATACAGATCAGAGCCGCAGGATATCTGGCCCTGTGTATGAGGTGAGATGAACTTTCTCTTATGGCCACTGACATTTTTTGAGTAGGGAGATGACTGCTATCATCTGTTCTTTAAGAGGATTGCTTGGCAGATGGGTTAGTGATAGACTAATGAGATAAGTGGAGAGACTGTAAAAGCTGGGAAGCCAGCTGACATCCATGTAGAAACCCAAGGGCCTGGAGGGGACTGAGGTGGAGCGGGGCAGAGCAGAAGATGTACTGCTCTGTGCACAGTTCAACGTAGTCTCCCCCTGCCCCCACCAACTGGCTACACATGAGCCTGAGCATTTGAATTCTCAAAGACACCTTGGCAAGCCCTTGGGAGCACTAATAGGAAAAATATAAATTTAATGAGTAATATGAGTAATAACTTCAACTTCTGTTCAGTCTCAAATCCTACAAGAAGTCTAGCTGATGAACATCCACAGCAGTCTGTTTACATCTTATAGGGCAATTCTTTCTTCAGCTGGGACAAGTTTTTTCCTATTATTGTTATTAATGATGCTAATAAATGGAATGCTGTCTAAGAAAGGCTGATTTCTTTTTATCATCACTGAGTAGACTCCAAAGGAGATGAGCCTAGCTCTTAAAGTGGGATCTTCTTTGCACGTGCCCCCCGTATGCACCGGCACATGCAAACTCATTAGTGGGGCATTTTTAATTTCAGCTGTGGCTGCTCTACTGGAAACAGCCACAAATCGGACATGGGAAGCCACTGTCCTCTCTGTGAGATATCAACCGGGAAAGGGCCAAAACAGCAAAAAACATCCATTCCTGCCCAGATCGCTTCACCATCCTTAGCTGCCAGTTGTGGGCGCACTGAAGAAGCTGCATATGTCATGTGGAGCCACCAAAGAATTCATCTTTTCATTCTCAGTGTTCCTAGGCTCCTTGGTGTTGACCGAAGATCTCTGTTGTTTATTTAGGGCTCAAGAACCAGGGCAGTACTGTGAGGAGCTCCACACAGTGTTTTCATAAGGCTCTGGACCCATGGAGCCACGATGCCAGCTTGGAAGTAGCTGTGTGCTTTGCTGGTGGTACACAGTCCTCGGACCAAGTAAGGGTGTGTGTGAAGCTGCGAAGCTGGAGAATTCCCTCCGTTAATAAATGGGGAACTTTTGTTTCTGAAATTATAACCTTCACTCTATGCCATAAAATGAACATTATTTATTTTAAAGCTACCACAAATGGGCCTAGGTATTTTGGTAGATGGGATTATTCTATAATATCAGTTATGAACTGAGAGTTAAGATGTAAGAAAACCTATGTCAGATTTATTTAAAGCAGAAAGCACCAATTGGTATAATTGTTTACTGTTATTTTGCCTGATATGTAATGAGCATCCTTCATGAAACAGAGCTCGTAAGGCCTGCAACGTAAAGATGGTACCATCCTAGTCTACAGAGAGGCCATTGTCCGCCCGTCCATGGAACTGTGCTTTCTGTGACACATGAAAGATTTTGAAATACTTTTTACCTGAAGATCTCTGGTATGTTTTGCATATATAAAGACTTTGAAATATTAAAAATACATGAACACAAATGCATCTCATTTTACCTTCTCTGACTCATTTTTCAGACACTAACTGCTGGCCAGGGATTTAGCTCAGTGGTTCTGGCACAGGCCTTACAAGCCAAGGTTACAAGTTCTATCCTTGGTCCAACAAAACCAAACCAAACCAAACCCCCAAGTCAGACACGATCTGCTACTAGTAACGATCTCACATGGATGTTTTTCCTTCTTCTAAAGTGGATACTTCACAGCTGACCTTGAGATAAAGGGAAAATAGTGCTGATGATCAATTTTATCTGAAACCTTTTCATAGTTATATGCTCAAGAAAAAGCCATTGCAAAAAATGGAAAATACCAATCCTATAGGTGCTTTGCCATGTTGCAGTCATTTGAAAAGAAGTCTTCCTAGATCCATCCATTAGTCATTTAACAAATGCTAATTATATGATTGTGCATATTGTTTTAGGAGCTACAGCAATGAATGAGGCCTGGCGTCAGTCGTTGTGGAACTTTTAAGCTACTAATGAATACAGAGACGCCTTATTTAAAAAATTCTTCTCAATCCACAAATGATTTATAATCTTTATTGTATAAAATGAGAAAATTTCTCCTGTGATCTAAATGCTATTTACCAAAACTGAACTTTTATTTGGAAGTTGGATATGATGCCTACATTATCTAAGTGAGTCCTTAGACCTGAATTATGGACGAGAAAATGCAGTAACTTGAATTTCAAGTATATTTTTACAAACGATGACACATAATCATAAGTTTATAGAAATAGCTACCGGGCCGGTGAAGTAGTGGCTTTTCACAGATACCAGCTGGCGAACTGTTAAATGAGTTGAGATGTGTTATCAAGATTTGCTGTTTTGTAAACATAAATAAGAGTCTAGATTTCTTTTGCAGTTTGTGTGAAGGAGCAGCATCTATTTCTCAGCATCGTCTCTTCTTGGGACACTGTGGCTTCTCAAAGTCCCACTGAATCAGTAAAGCTCCTTGCAGTGGAATCGTAAACCTTAGGCTTGATTGCTATCTCTGTTGCTCAGTTGCTGTGAAATTTCTATGAGTGACTACCTCTGTGGGCCGCAGTTTCCATTATATAGAATGAAGCTGGTGGGCGAGGCGGCCCACAGGTACCTTTGAGGGTTGTTACTCACCTAGTTTCTGTCGAGGTCAGTGAGGATCACAGGAATATATTTTCCAGAGGTTGTAGGCTTGTGTTGTGGATGGCTGCCCTTGCGGGGTAGGATTCGGGTAGTCGATGTCTTAGTTGTAATAAACTGACTCTGTCCTGGCCCTGTCAGTAAGGGTTTTTATTTGTTCCCTTTCTATTGTTTTGTTCTTTTAACTACAGTCCAAGGGCACTCTCAAAGACTCAAGACATGTTATTTGATCACACCAAAAGCTGTATATTACTGCGTGGCCTGGATAAACTACCTCACCTGCAATCGAGACGGAACCACTAGTCAAGGAAACCTGGGACATCTCAGCTTACTCCCGCACAGCTGAGGCTTGCTGTCCCTTCCTCAGGGTCAGGTCATTCTGCCCTCTACTCCTGCCCCGGCGCTCCTGTCCCCCCACCCCCAGCTGTAACTGCACCTCTGCGTTTCGTGCCGGTTTGTTTCCCAGTTACTCTCATATTCTTTCTAATAGTCATTATTGTTTATCTTCTTGAATAGATCCTGTGGTTTGAAGTGACATTTGCTTTGCTTTTTTATAATGACCAATAACATTGAACATCTTTCCACATTCTTTTTGGACATTTGTGTATCTTCTTAGAGAAGTATTTAATTCATATCTTTTGCCTAGTTTTAAATTAGCATATATATCTTTTTTATCACTGGATTAGAAGGTTTTTTCATGTAGTTTGAGTGCTACCCTCTTAGCCAGTACAGGATTTTATTAAATGGTATAGGTTATCTTTTCACATTTTTAATAGTTTCTACCCTTTGAAATACAAATATATTAAATTCTTATTTTTTTATTTATTGTCTGCATTTTTAGTACCATGTCTAGAGAAACATTGCCTAAACTAAATATCAGAGATTGGCACAAACAGTTTTTTCTAAGATTTTTATACATTCAGCTCTTACATTTAGATATTTGCAATATTAAATCTGTTTTGAATTAATTCTTTGTATATAATTTGAGAGAGAAATACAGTCTAATTCTTTTGCACATGGATATCCATTTGCACTAATACCATTTGTTGAAAGACTATTTTCACGTTGGGCTCCTCAGTGGAATCAATTTACCACATTTTGAACTTCAAATTCCACTACATCAATCTATTTGTCTTTATGCGGATACCACACAGACTTGATTATTTGAGCATTTTATAAAGTTCTGAAATCAGCAACAGTCAGTTCTTATAGTTTTTCAGGAATGCTATCCTGCTGCATTCCTTCTATTTCCACTTAAAATAGAAGTAGAGGGACTGATCCACTTTAGCATTAGCTGTCAATTTCTTCAAAAGAGGCAAGTAGAATTTGATTCGGATTGTGTTAAATTTATGATCAGTTTGAGAATTATTTTTGTTTTAACAATATCAAGTTTTTTTTTTTTTTTTTTTTTTTGAGACAGGGTTTTGCTTTGTAGTTCAGGCTGGCCCTGAGCTCAGCCCCCAACTCACATCACAGCAATCCTCCTGCCTCTGCCTCCGAGTGCTGGGGTGACAGGCATGAGCCACCACGCCCGGCACTGTGGTATGTGGTACTGGTTGCTGCTGGGGTGAGTCTCCATGCCCAGAATGGTATGTGGTTACCGGGGAATCAAACCCGGGCCCTTGCGCTTGCAAGACAGGCGCCGGAACCGCTGAGCTAACTCCCCGGCCCCCAAAATGAACAATTTTTTTAACAAGAATATATTGAAATCTTGAAGAACTCATTCCTTAGCTGGAGAGTTCATGTGTATGTTACTTAGGGTTGTCTGTACACCAAGTAGGCCTATCATCTGCGAATACAGAATGTCATCAATACATTTGCTTTATATTCCATTTTCTTCCCTAAAGACACAGACCTTTTTTAGGGAATGACTTTGTTGTTTTGGTCTGAGGGTAACACGGGTCTATGGTGACTTTTAGAAATTTCAAGGCTGACTGAGGAAAAGATATGAGCACGGGTGGCAGCAACACACAGCTCTCTTCAGGTAGTTTTGGCAGGATTGTGTCTGAGGGGAAGTCCTTCACTGTGTGAGGGTGCAGGGGCTGGTGCCCTCCTCCAGAGGGGAGCGGTCATGGGAACTCCTGCAGAGCGGGAAGGGCGCAGAGCGGGAAGGGCCTGGATCCACCGCGGAGGGGCAGAGCGGGAAGGGCCTGGATCCACGGGAGCCTCATTCTGTAGGAAGGAGTTTCTTCCCAGAAAGCACTCGGGCAGCAGTGATTTTGGTTTTCCAGAACAACAGAATTTATCTCCATGCCTGGCTAGTGGGGTCTGGAGGAAGTTCCATGCAGTGTTTAAAACAAGTTCTACCTGGCAAAAATCTGTGCACTTGGGCTTTATTTAAAATAAGTGGATGTGTAAAACCTGAGTTTGTTTCAAATAGTAAGCTTTGAGCTAAGACCTCATTCTGTCATGAAGCAAACAACCTACAACCAACATATGGAGAGTATCTTTGGCTCATTTATATAACCTGATCTCCTAGAGCATGCTGGGAAATGTCCTTTCATCTTCTGTCCTTAGGAAAGATTTGTGAAGGACTACTCCTAATTCTTACACTAGTTAGAAATCACCATGAAGCATCTGCTCTTGGACATTACTTTTCTTGGAACTTAAAAAAAAAAAAAGACTAACAGTGTCTTCACTTTGTTATACATTATTCATGTATTCTAGTTTAAAAGTCACTTTTGCTAATGTGATTTCTTTCTATGAATTTACCTGCTTAACTAGGTTATCTGATTACTGGCAAATCATTTATAGTATTCACTTATTCTTTCTATCTGCTAGGTCGTTAGTATGATGTGCTCTCTTTCTTTAGTGATTTGTAAGTTACCTTTTATTTTCATCAATTCATTCTCTTTATCAATTTTGTTAATTTTTTGTTTGCTTTACTGTTTTTCTGTCCTCTGCCTCACATATTTCCATTCAAATATTTCTTCTTTCCTGTCTTCTGCTATCTTTGGGTTTCTTTGGAAGAGTGGTTACTGATTTGACCTCTTGGTTTTTTTTTTAATACTTCTGTTCATAACTATAAAGTTTTGTTTGAATCTGCTTTTATGATATCCCTTGAGAGGTTATCTTCGTTTTCATTCATCTCAATGTATTTTCTGCTTTGGCTTTTGTTTTTAATTTCTTCTTTGACACATTGGTTGTTTATGAGTGCTCTCATTCATAGTTAGCTGGGTATGGTGATATATGCCTTTAATTCCAGGTAGGAAGGCTGCAGCAGGAGGATTACAAGTTCGAGGCCAGTCTGGAAAACTTAGTGAGGTCCTGTTTCAAAATAATTATTTTTTAAAAATAGGGTGACCATTGCAGTGAGGTGTCTAGCACGGTTCAGTGCCTCTAGTTCAGTCCTCAGCACTGCAGGCAAAACCCGAACAAAACGTGCATGTGGGATGTCACTGGTCCATATTTGTGAATTTCTTCAATTTCTCTGTATTGATTTCTGAGTTTTATTCCTTAGTGGTTAGATAATCGCATGACTTTCATCTTTTTCAATTTATTGGAATGGGGACATGTTTTATTAACACATAAATGATCTGTCCTAGAAAACAATCCATACAATCTTGAGAAGAATGCGTAGTCTACTGCTGAGTAAATGGCTGCACATGTCTATTGGGTCAGATTGCTTCATATTCTTCAGATTCTTGATTTCTTTGCTGGTCATCGGGTGGTTTCCTGTCCACAGTGGCAGTGGGATATTCCAGTATGTAACTATCATGACAGAGCTGTCTGTTTCTCTCTGGAGTAGTTTGTTTTACTTCATGCACTTTGGGGTGCTACTGCTAGGTGCGTCTTTGTGTCTAAAGGTTACAGCTCCCTTCTGAGTTACCAGAGGCAGTGCAGGCACTGTGGCCTCTGGGCCCTGTGTATACTCATTACTCTGCACACGCAGCATGCCATGGATAGCACATAGGTCATCTGGATCACAGGGTGTGTTTGTGTCACCCACAAACTGGTCCTGAACTCGGCCTGTAACTCAGCAGTCCTCCTGCCTCTGCCTCCCGAGTGCTGGGATGACAGGTCTGAGCCAGCACGCGCAGCTCTGTGGTGTGTGGTGCTGACTGCTGCTGGCGTGCGTCTGCGCACCCAGCGTGGTGCTATGTGGTTAGCAGGTGTTGGGCATCTTCCTGGTGACCACACGATGCACACTGTCCCTCACTTGGGCATTTTCCCAAGGGTCTGTTTCCCAACATGCACCACGCTCCACCTACTGTGCTGTGGAGAATGAAGTCTACAAACAGTGATGCGGCTGGGCATAAAGTTTCTCTCAAACTGATCCTGTCCTCTTCATTTGTACCCATATCCATCCAAACGAAAGCCCTCTTCTCAGCTGGCACAAGTGTCCTGTGTGCGTTGTATACTTTCTTCTCTAAACCGTCAAGGCCCCTTAGACACAGTGCTCATTCTGTCACGTCTTCTCAGTCCTCACAGCTCTCCCTCCAGTACTGTGCAATTACTAACCTGAGGCTTTTTCCAAAGCATGGCTTTCCTTTCTACCCAAATTTCTTCCTCATTCTAATAAGCATTTTCATTTAGAATAGTTCTGAGTCTAAATATGTGGTACAAAGTTTTGATACACTCCTATCATTAAAATCTTTGTATTTGTATAGTACTGTAGTCCCAGTTAACAAGTCAATATTATTATTAACTGAAGTCCACATTTTATTCAGCTCTTCATAGATTTTTAAAATGTACTTTCTCTTTGTGCTGTAGAATGCTATCTAAAATGTTACATTTATTCATTATATTTCTCCTTGGACTCCTTTTGGCTCTCACAGTTTTAGTAGACTGTCCACGTTTCTGATTATCTTAAGAGTTCTGATTATGCTGGTCAGGTATTTTGGAGTGTACTCCTCAGCTGGATCTGTCTGGTATCTTCCTCATGATTAAACTGGGGTTACAGTGTTCAGAGGAAAACCACAGAAGTAAAGGGCTCCTTTCATCATATGTACATATGGCGACTGTGCTCATCACTGTACTGCTGGCTTGGATGCTTCGCTGCCTTCTTGCCCTGCTGGAGGAAGTTGGCATGCCCTGCCCACAGTCAAAGGCTGGGTAATTATTTTCTGCCTCATTCAGGATGGATTTCGTCAGCTATTTGGAATTCTGCATAGGAGACTCGCTTATTCTCTTTCTATGTATCCAATCATTTTTCTATATATCCAGTCATGGATATATTTACTTTATACTTTAATTCTATTATATGTGTTTTATTGCTCCAATCATTTGTGGTTTTGCTATCAGGAATGCTCTTATTGACCTTTGTATTTCTCTCTGCAGTTGTTGTAGGGTATGGGGTGGGGTGTGGGTAGAGCCTTATTTTGCTTTATTTTGAGACAAGGTCTCACTTTGTATTTCAGGCTGGTCCAGAACTCAACCTGTAACTCAGCAATCCTCCTGTCTCTGCCTCCTAAGTGCTGGGATTACAGATCTGAGCCACCACGCCCGGCACTGGGGTATATGGTACTGATTGCTGGTGGGCGTGAGTCTCCATACCCAGCATGATTGTATGTGGTTACCAGGGATCGAAACCAGGCCCTTGCACTAGGCAGGCGCCCAAACCACTGAGCTAAATCCCCGGCCCTGTTTTGCTTTTATACTTCCTGACACAGCAAAACACTCAATGGTCATGCTGTAAATTTCCTGCATCATGTCTAGAATCAGTTAGGGATTCTCCTGGAAAGAATCCAGGCCCACAGTCCTTTCTGGAGTGTGATATTAGAAACCAATGTTGGGCAGTAGTTTCTTTCTTACACTGAATGATTTTCTCCCTTTGATTTCACTTAGTCAAATTCTTTGTCTTCAGGGCTTCTTGTTTTTCTTTTTTTCAATTCAATCTATGCTTTAAATTCATCATTTCTTTACCAGAAGAGTCTCCTAAATGGTTTCCCTCCTTAATCTTATTCCCATTTGGCCACCGGAGAAATTTTTATAAAGTAAAAATCTCATTACTTCACCACCCTGGTTTAAGAACCTTCATAAGTCCAAGATTGCCCTCAGGGGAAAGTTTATGCTTACTGTTGTTGGAAAGATTTTTGGGGCCTGGTTTCTAGCTTCCTCTCCAGGTTCACCTCTAAAAACTCAAACTGACTTTACACTTTAGTCTTCGGAAAGGATCTGAGTTCTTATGGGCTTTTGGATAGTTTTATTGCTATTGTATTTTATTTCTTGTTCTTCTCTTTTCCAGCACATACTCATACACATGTGCACATACACATGTGTGCACACACATGTGCACTCGCATGCACACACATGTACACACATATATGCGCACACACATGTACACACACACACTTCACTGGGCAGAATTTTCTTCGTTAGCTCTCTCCTTGCACACCATTGTGGAAACTCCAGACTGCTTCCCAGCTGAGCCCCTTCCTCCCGTGTCTTCCTCGGGGACTTAGTGCTCCCTGTTGCAGTGCTCATCACAGGGAAGGCCAGGCCCCTCCCACAAGTCTCTTCTCTCGGACCTGAGAAGTCTGTGATGGCGGCGACAGGCCCACTGCTGGTTCACTGTGCTCCCCTGACAGCACAGTGTCTGGCGCTCGATACGCTCTTATGTGCTTAATGAATCAGCTAGGGATGCATCAGGTATTCCCTGTCCCCAGTCTCAGGACATAGTGCCATTGACATTTCCAAAGGATAATATTTTATTAGATTTAATATATAGCAATATGCATAGGCAATCTAATTTATATTATTATACTATATAGGCAGTGTCAAGCTCAGTGTGTAAGACCTTCCTTCCATGTGTGTTGGAAGTACGAACAGTTCTACTGCAAACCGTCCATGTAGTTCACAATTAGGCAGAGTAAGTGACTAGTCTCTGGTTTTTCTTACCACAATGAAGCCCGAGGCGGAGTGCACCCTCTGGACCACGCGGGAGCATGCCGATCCAGTGTGTGGGTGTGCTCTTCCTTACAGAGGGGGAAGCCAGCCACGGGCCACGGGCAGGAGTCTAACACTGCCAGGGGCTCCCTCCTGCATCATGTGCTCAGAACGCAGCATGGCCTCTACATTATTTCAAAACTTTCAAAAGTTTTGTTCTTCCTCCTTGAGAATTACAGACTCAGATTCTAACACAAAAAAATAAGTAAACTCTAACAGTGCTCAACAGTACCTGTTTGACTTAGAGAAAATGTTAGTGTCTCTTGAATATCTTCCCTGGGGAGAACAGGAGAGTCACTTTGCTCTATTGCGTGAGATGTCTTCAGAGCTGCTAGAATGGAAGAGACCTCCCCACCTCCGAGCACGTGCACAGCAGCGCTCTTCTAGATCTGATACACAACATAGACTTGCCCTGCAAACCTTTCATCTTAGCTCAGCTCTTCCTCAGCTGGAGAAATGGACCAAATATTAATAGTTTTCTCTAGCAGATAGATTTTCTGCCACAACTATGCTAGATTTTTCTTGTGAAGGAAGGAAATATTTGTTATGAGCTTTGGAAAAAAGATCCTTTACTAAATAGAGTTAACTAAATTATTTGCCCTAAAGGGATGACTTTGAGCCAAGTGAAGAAATCGGGACATCTGAATACAGTGTCTCCCTGTCCCTACCATGGGTCTTGCGTACATTTCCAGATCTGCAGTGGATGTAAATTGTACCAAATCCTACATAGACTGCACACTTCCTGTACACATGCACATATATTTAGTGCCTTCTCCGTCCTTACTGTTTGTCATGCACTGTGGCTGTCACCGTGGTTTGAGGTGAAACAGCTAAGTAAGCACAAAATTTCTATATCCTTCTTTATGGTTTCATTGAGAAGATAATTCTTAGTGTGTATCTTAGCACATTCAGCATGTAATTTTCTTTTCTTATTAAGGCATGAACTTGCACCATTTCAGTCAAAGGGACCATTTACCATCTCTCTGGCTGCCCGAAATTGCCAGCATTACCACTTTGGGGCCACTATTGAATGTAATATGGGTTGCTTGAACATAAGAGCCATAATTCCACAACTGTTGATGTGATGACCGAGAAGGTTATTGGAGTGGCTGGTGGGTGGGTGGCACACACAGCATGGGCACACTGAGCCAAGGGCGATGCGTGAACCAGAAGGGTGGAGCTAGAAGATGGGAGACCATCAGTGCACTACTCAGAAGGGAGAGCCACTTATGAATTTTTTATTTCTGGAGCTTTCCATTTCACATTTCCAGACTGGCTGTCCCCTGGTAGACGTAGGTGTCTATTTCTTTGGGCACGCATGTATTTTGCTTCTTCCTTCTGAGCCTCTGCCTGGTGAAGAAGTCATGGTCCTCCAGTCATTAGGAGCATGAAAATGAATGCTGAAAACGAGGTCTGGATGAGCACGGTAGGCGTGATTCACGTGTGCGCGCGCTGCTGCAGCCTCCAGACAAAACAGTTGATGACAAAAACAGCCAATAGCTGCAGGCCAACATGCCTCAGAAAAAAGAAATAAGACTTAGGCTACTGAAAACAATTACTGTTGAAAGAGTACTAAGACAACTTGAAGAGAGTGTGCGCGTGTGTGCCTGAGGCAGAGACAGCCAGAATCCAAGTCTGTTAAAGTTTTGCCTGAGCCACTTGTGTTTGATGTTCCCTCTCCAAGCCCCTGCAAAGGAAAGTTTCCATCAGGCTTTCTCTGATCTAGTTCTTGGAGACAGTGCTGTGGATATAGAATATGGAGCTGACCCAAACTTTTGTAGTGAATAGATACAAGATATCTGTGCTTCACTGAAGCAATTTGAAGGAGAGCAATCAGTCAGACCAAAATCCCTGCTGCAAGTGCAGCATTGTCATTACTTGGCAGGTATGAAATTCAGGTTGCCCCATGACACCACAGACATGATCATTTCTGTCCTTGATTGGTTCATGCAGAACACTTGTGCGCCTAAGAAGATGCTGCCACTGCTTGGTGTGTCTGCTATGTTTGCTGCAAGCATTTAGGAAGAAAATACCTAGCAAAAATCAATGACTTTTTAAAAAAATAACAACACTTTTATACTAAGCATCTAATCAGATGATGGAAATGAGTTGAAGAGTTTTAGCTTATGAAATAGCTTTACTTTCTTTCTAGAGCATCTAAAATTGAGGAGGTTAATTCTGAGCAACATAGTTTGGCCGAATACCTGTTAAAACTATGTTGGACATAGTGCTACTTCTAGGACGCAGTGCGCTTCCTTCCTCAGATTGCAGCAGCAGCTTTCTGCCTAGCAATAAATTCTTGATAACGGTGAATAGAAACCTGCATGGTAGCATTACCTGTCATACATTCTTCCTATTCTGTAGCACCTGGCTAAGCATATAGTTGTGATGAATCAGGCTTACAAAGCACATGACTATCAGAAATAAGCACACCAAGTCCAAGAATGCTGGGATCAGCTCTCTAGCACTGCTGAATTTTGCACTGCTTCCAAATATAGCTGTGGCAGTGACAGTGGTGTAACTTTTAAACTTGGCTTGGACTTCTGTATCTGCAAATAGAGTTGGCATCATGTGCCACCTAGATATTTACTTACTTTTGGTAATGATTGTGGCTATATTTACTTTTCAAAGCTTAACACATTTAAATGTGGTTATTTCCTATGCCAGGGTAACCTAAAAGTTGTCTTAAAGGATGATGAGGAATATTTATAAAACTGCTTTTAGTTTGGCAGGAGTACAAACTAATGTATGTATCTGTTGTTTATATGTTATTTATATCCTTGGCTCTTGTTTTATATGCATGGCTTTTAGTTTGCTAATGTGTTATTGCAGCAGTGAAGTTATCAATATCTCCCTAGGACATATTGCATGTAAACTAAGCATCCTGAATAGTCTTCCTCCTACTTCTATTTTAGAGAAGAGTCTACAAAATCATCCAGTCTCCCTGTTACTAAAAAAAAGAATAACAGATACTTTATATCCCTGATTAATGAGACTTAGCCATCCACTGTACAGCACAGTACTTATACTCAGTAGTATATTCTGGGTTTAAAAATTTTCTAAGAACATAAGTCTTATGTTAATTTTTATTATTACAATCAAAATAATACTGCTAATGAAGGGTAGAGGAGATTTTAGAGATGATAGATCATTTTATGCCAGTGATGGCGAATCTTTTAGTGCTTTCAGTGATACAGAGGTATCTCACTGTGGCAAGAGTGCCAGAAGTTCATCAGCACTGGTTTATGGCATAGATTGACATGACAGTTTATAGGTATTCACCAAGCTGTATGATTAACTAGTCACCTTTTTGGGTATGAATCATACCTCGGTGAAGTGGCTTAAGATCTAAAGAGCAGTCATAGTACATGTCTTTTACAGGTTGAGGTAATGCCTTCTATCCCTATTTTCATCAGAGATTTTGTCATGAATGGATGTTGGATTTTGTCAAAGCCTTTTCCACATCCGTTGAGGTAGTCATATGATTTTTATCCTTAATTGATTTATATTGTATATTACATTTATTGATTTACATATATTGAACCATCCTTGCATCCCTAGAATGAAGCTCATTTGATCATAATGTGTGATCTTTTTAGTAATATATTACATTGTCTAAGTTTCTTATTAAAGATTTTTGTATCAATGTTCATGAAAGATACTGGCTTTACTCTTTTTTTGGGGGGGGGTGTTGAATTGTGGCCTGGTGTTAGTATCAGGAAAATGTGTGCTTCATGGATTGAGTTTAGCAGTATTTCTTCCTTTTCAGATTTCGTGGAAGAGCTTGAGGTGTATTAGCACTAGTTCTGTGAAGAGCTGCTCAATTCAGGGGTGAATCCATCATGTCCTGGGTTTTTATTGGTTTAGAGAGCGTTTATCAACCTTATTGCATGTATTGGTCTATTATTAATCTTCTTGGTTTAATTTTGGTAAGTTATGTGTTTAGGAATGTATCAATTTCTTTTAGATTCTCCAATTTATTAAAACAATACATATTTTCAAAATAGTTTCTTATATCTCTAAATTTCAGTGGTGCATCTACTGAAAAATCTAATTTTGCATTTTGCATTTCCAGTGGATATGGGTAGTTTTTTTCTCTTTTACTATGTATGGCTAAGAGTTTCTTAATTTTATTAATTCTTCCAAAGAATCAAGGACTCATTGACCCTTTATTTTTTTCTCTTAGTCTCAGTTTCATTGATTTCTGCTGAGACTGTATAATTTCTTTCCTTCTATAAATTTTGAATTTGGATTGTTCTTATTTTCTTAGAACCTCAGGATGCTTCAGTAAGTCATTTATTTGGAATAATTCTGTTTTCTGTTGCTGGCACTCATAACTGTAAACTTCCCTTTTAGTGTGGCTTTCATTGGATCCCACAGGCTCTATCTGATATGTTGTGTTGCCATTGTCATACAATTTTAGGAAATTTTCAAACTTCTTCCCCAATTTCTTTTTTAACTTTCTGATTATTCAAGAATTTAATTTTGTTTTTTGGTATCAGGGATCAAACTCAGGACCTTGTGCTTGTGAGGCAGGTGCAGCGCCACTGAGCTAAATCCTGGGCCCTCATGAACGTATTACTTCGCTGCCATATGTTTGCCTCATTTTCTGGTTCATAACAGACCTGCAGCCAGCATCATACTAAGTGGGGAAAAGCCGAAGGCCCGCACTCTAGAAGCAAGAATGAGACGGATGTATGCCCCGCTGCCGCCCTTCTTTCACATATTACTCAAAATTTTGGCCACACCAGTCAGGCAAGAGAAGGAAATAAACCCGCGTGAAGATGAAAGAAGTCAAACTGCGTTTATTTGGAGATGATGTGATCCTTCACATAACAGATCCAGAAAACTACACCGGAAGTTACTTATAGCTAAAAGAACAAATTCAAAGGTGGAAGAAGTACAAAATCTGCACACAAAATCAATAGCATTCCTATACACTAGTAATAAATCCATTGAGAAAGAAATTAGGAAACTAATCCCATTGATGATAGCTTCAGAGCAATTAAATATGATAAGGTATAGTAGCACACTCTGTACCCCAGCACTTAGCAGGCTGAGACAGGAGGATCGCCACACATTTTGGGTCACTCTGGGTTACATAGTGAGTTCAAAGCCAGCCTAAATTACATAGAAAGATTTTAATCTGAAAAAAAGACAAAAAAATAAATACCTCTGAATCAACCTAATCAAGGAGGTGAAAGACTGTTATAATTAATCAAGATATGTCATGTACAGGTATAAATTTTTAATGTTGAATATGTTCATAATATTTACATAAAACGTACCAATGAACAACAACAACAAAAACCCAACTGCTATAGTACTGTGGTGGGAGAGAATGAGGGGAACATTAGATAATGGAGAGACATCCCCTGTTCCTGGAAACACAGAATCGAAATGGCCATATTATGGTGAAAATGGCCATATTAGCAAAGACAAGATATAGATTTAATGCAAGTCTTAGCAAAATACCAATAACATTTTCACAGATCTAAAAAAAAATCCTGAAATTTATATGGAACCAGAAGATACTCTGAGAACCACCCCCACAAAAAAATCATTCCTAAAATCAAGTGGAAATGTATTACAATTTCAGATTTCCATGCGTACTATACAGCTATAATAAAAACAATGTGATACCAGCATAAAAATAGGTATGTAAACCAACATAATAAAGCAGAAGAGACAGAAACAAGCTCATGCCATCTGATGTTTGACAAAAGAGCCAAAAATATGTACGCTGGAGAAAAGGCAGCCTCGGTAACAAGTGGTGCTAGCAAAACTGGTATTCATATGCACAGAACTGAATCTAGAGCCATATTTCTCACCCTGCACTAAAATGAAACAAAAATGGATCACAGACCTATATATAAAAGTGAAACATTGCAAGTGGTAGAAGATAAATTAAGTAAACGCTTAAAGATGTAGGCATAAGCAAGAGCTTCCTGAACTGTACTCCAGTAGCTCAAAAATAATGCTTCAAGTCAACAATAAGACTATATTAAATTAAAAAGATTCTGTACAGCAAAGGGGACAATCAACCGGGTGAAGAGACAACCCGTGGAATGGGAAAAAGTTTTGAATATTTTTCTGATACAATACTGTTACCTAGAAAGTAGAAAGAATGAAAATAAAACAGCCCTCCCAACACACGTGACCCAGCCATACACAACGGGCAAATCAAGTGAATAGACACTCTTCAGGAGAAGAAATACAGGTAGCTAATATGTACATGAAAAATGTTCTGCATTTTAGTCCTTAAAGAAATTCAAATCAAAACAGCTGAGCTTCTATCTTACCAAGAATGTCTTCATCAAGAACTCAGAAAACAGGGGCCGGGGAGTTAGCTCAGTGGTTCCGGCGCCTGTCTTGCAAGCGCTAGGACCGGGGTTCGATTCCCCGGTAACCACATACCTATACTGGGTGTGGAGACTCACGCCCAGCAGTAACCAGTACCACATACCACAGTGCCGGGCGTGGTGGCTCACACCTGTAATCCCAGCACTCGGGAGGCAGAGGCAGGAGGATTGCTGTGATGTGAGTTTGAGGCTGAGCTCAGGGCCAGCCTGAACCACAAAAGTGAGACCCTGTCTCAAAAAACCTAAAAAAAAAAAAGAACTCAGAAAACAACAAACGAGGGTGAGGTTGTAGAGGGAAAAGGTCCCTTTCGACATTGTAGGTGGGAATGTAAACCAGTAGGAGTATTGTAGAAATCAATTCGGAGATGGAGCTAAAAATTGAAATTCCATAATGTGAAATTAGTATTCAGCGGAAGGTCATCTCTCTCATGTGAGAAACTCCAAATACAAATAAATTAAAGCTTCCAAAAAAGAGAGATGGAGAAAGTGGAGGGACAAGTAGAGAGGGGGATAAAGAGGCCTGAAAAGAATAAAGATACGGAATATGTGCATATAATACGAACACACATCAAGAAAGATCAAAGCACTAGTCAATAAAATAGATGACCTCAAAGTAGGCGGGGACTCTGACGGGACGGGGGTGGGGGGAGAAGCGGAGGTGGGGTAAGACGGTCAGAGTGTGGCATCCGCGTGCCAGTATGCTGGAGAGGAGCCCTTCCCTCTGTCAAGAGAATTCACTAATGAACACCAGCTTCCTATTTCACTTTGTAAAAACCACCTTCTCACGATGTATTCTCTCCTGAATCTCTTTGTTGTGCAATAGTGTGCAACGGCGTATGTCACAGTGCACACACACGTGGACTAACGGAAGGACTTTCCCTCGCGATCGCGCGACCCCACTCGGGCCCCACCCGCGAGGGCCCAGCCGGCTGCAGGACTCAGACCGGCCCTAAGCTCAGCGTCGTGCGCGCCCGAGGCCCGACTCCTCTCGCTCACTCTGCGCCCTGACCGTTTGTTTTCTGTAGAAAAAGTTTTTTGAGAAAAAAAAATGCGCCTTTAACTTGGCTGACGCCAAGAAACGTGAAGTTTTGTTTTTCTATTCTACTCTAAAGAAAAACCCTGTGGTCCAAAGTGGTGGTAGTGTGCAGGCTCCGGAGGGGCTGCCCGGTAGGCTCGGGGACCCAGCTACGGGTTTGATCTCTTCACCTTTCACAACGAGAGCAAAAAATGTACAGAGCAGCGTTGGACAAGAAGTAAAGGAAGATGACAGAGTCGCGAAGCTGAAGGCAGGCTTTCCCTCTGAGGACGCCGGGCAGTGCCTCCCTGCCCGCCTTCGGGTCCTGCAGCCTCGGAGGGCCCGGTGCCGGCCACGGAGCCGGAGAGGGAAGCTGAGGAAGGGAGGGGCCTCGGTGCTGAGGATGAGCAAGAATTAACCCTTCCTGCGGGTGACTGCGCGGCTGTGTTAGCTTGATCTCTGCTGAACCTGCAGAAGCTTCCTGTCGCCCTCCGCGTTCAGTGCGTTTGATCCATGACGCTCTTTATCCCACCCAGAGACGGCCTCACGCACGGCCTTAGCACTTCTCTTCGTACAGACATCCGTGCAGTGTGGCGGTCATCTCTGGGCCTCTGTGTCTGCCCCATTTTTGCCAGAGCACTGGAGCTTTCCCTGGAGACTCACCTGTGGACCGGGCTGACGTCTGTGAACCTGAGAATGGGGGAAGTGTGACTTTAAGGCACCACTTGGCCCTTGGCCTTCTGTCCCCAGGGTGTCGGCCCCACCACCCTGTCCGCCTGGTGCCCAGCGTGCCCTGCATTCTCAGCCCCTGCTCAGCCCCTCTCAGTGGGCATCCTCTGCTAGCAGAGGCGGCTTTTAACCCTCACCTGCTCTGCGCAGTGAGGGCTGAATCTCTGGGGACCCGGCCAGCCAGCCTGGCCGTGCCCCCTGTCCACACCAGCCGCTGGCAGCTGCCATTTCAGACTCTGTTTAGACGGATTGCAGCGTTTGTCATTCTGTGCCTTTATGTTATGTTCTCTAGACCTTTCGGGAGGTTTGTGGTTGCAACTGGCAGGATTTCCTGTCTTTTTGAGGTTGAATAATACTCAGTTGTCCATGCTGGCACAGAAACCCTCCTGTTACTTCCTGAATTGCGCCCTGGCACGCATTACTGGCCTTTGGTCTAGTGAGGGATAGATACCACAGTAAGGCCAGGAAGGGCTCCTCCCCTCAGAGGCACGTGGACACCTTCACCAGTGCCCTTCAACAGCTGCCTGCCCGGAGTGGCATCGTGGTCTGAATTGTCTCAGTGGCCACCTCTATGCTTTATCTTCTTTTGCCTCAAATGGCCCATCTAGTAATAGTAACAATTTATTTATTTTCACCTGATACATAAACACCTAAACTTCATCCATATCCATGGGGTACCCTGTAGTATATCCCTACATGTGTGTCTCCTCCGGTGTTTATCATTTGTCTGTGGTGAAATATATCAGACCCTTTTACTAAATTGCTAAAGTGCAACAATGTTGCTGTAGCCACCTCATCCTGAAGCTGCACAGCAGAACCTCTTACTCTCATGAACTGCAGCTCAGTCCCCGGACGGGCCAGGGTGGCCGTAGCCCCACCTAAATATTTGAGCAGGACATCCGAGCGGTCCTGTGCTTCTGAAGGTGGATTGCACTTATTCCCTGGATGAGTCCCACCCTCCCCTGCCTTTCAGGAGAGGAGGAGAGACAGTGCCCAGCCCCGAGGTGTAAAATGGGCGTGTCCAGTTCAGCCTCTGTGTCCACCCCAACCTCCATTGCATCAGATGCTGGCGGAAGAGACTGTCAGATTCCGGAGTCTGCAGCACAGCTGTTAATTCTGTTCAGTGCTCAGCAACCCGCATGATAACTATTGACTTTATTGTATTTGTTGTATCGCTAAAACAGCTCTACTGTGAGAATAGGCTGGAAATGATTTTATGATGTTTGATTTTGGTTGTGTTCCTGTTGTGTTCTTCTGACTCCTTCTCCAACATTTGCAGTTTGGCTGAGAAATGTAATTTCCGGACAGGAAGACATTTGAAGAGCTCTGTGCACCCACATGGGATTGCAGATTTTTTTAAAAAATAGATGTATTTTTAAAAATATTTGAGAGTTCAACTCTTCCTCTCTGAATCCTTAAAGCTGATTATTTTTTTAAAGTGACATACAAGTCTCAGCTAAAGAAGCAGCCCTTTTTAAGAATACCTAGGGGTTTTTTTTCTTTTAAATTCAAATCTTTATTGATACATTATGATACACGTCATCATCACATTCAACATTGAGAGTTTGTACCAGAATATGACATGACTTGATTCTTATTTTTCTCTCCCCCCCTGCAACCCTCCACCTCCTATATATATATAAGTTTTGTTTCCTTTTTTCTTTATTACTGTCACATTCTTTTTCCTCTTGTTATTTACCACTCCACCCTTTCCTCTTAAGTTTTTTCTATTTCACAATATCAACTATAAATACTAGAACTCATTTACATCTTCATTTTCTCACACCAGAGAAAAGATATGATATTTACACATCTGTGACCTATTTATTTCACTTATGAGGATATTCTCAGGGTACATCCATTTGAATATGAATGACTCAATCTTATGATTTTTAATGTCAGAATCACATCTTCTTTATCCAGTCTGCAGTTGATGAACATTTGGGTTGTTTCCAAGATTTAACAATCACAAACTGAGCTGCTATAAACATGAGTGCACATATGTTGCTGTGATACGAATCTTTTAATTCTTTTGTGTATATACTTAGCAGAGCAATGGCCAGGTCAAATGGAATCTCCAATCCTAGCTTTTTGAGGAATCTCCATGCTGATTTCCATAGAGGTTGTACGAATCTACATTCCCACTAACAGTGGAGAAGGGTTCCTTTTTCTCTGCAGCCTCACCAACATTTGTTGCTGGCTAATTCTGAGATAGCAGCCATTTTTGTGGAGTGAGATGAAATCTCAGTGCTGTTTTCATCTGCGTCTCTCAAATGACCTGTGATGTTGAGCATTTCTTCATATACTTCTTAGCTGCTTTTACCTAGTTTTGCATTTAGCAGCTCTCAGATCAGAAGAAGGTACTGTGACTCCCTCTGGAGGGAGGTATTTGTTAAAGAGATGAAAAATTTTCATTTAGAAACTTGGCAGTTGCAGTGCATGAATTCAATGAAAGCAAAATCTATCCCAGGGCCACAGTCTATTCTAAAATGTCCCGCTGTTCCTGTTAGATGGTAGCTTGATTGTCTCAGACACAAGCTTCCTTGCGATGCATCACAAGTGTTTTCCAGCCAGCGCTGGGAGCTCCATGTTTAATTAGGAGCTCCTCCGCAGGCTGTGTCACTGGAGCTGTTGCTGCTTCTTCCCCGCTCTTGGAGGCCCGAGCTTTAACAGGCACAGTGAAGGATCCTATTCTGAGTTTGTTTCTTCCCAAAGAGTGATAGAAGGCAGCAGAAGAAATATGAGCGCATTTAAAGTTGAATTCTGGATGTCTTCCTAACAACACATTGCAAGGTAGTCTTTGTGTTTGTCAGGATAAATTGGGCACTGGTTTAAAACACTGTATGTGTGGGGTTCTCTGCGGCTGTCTGGCTTTATGTGAGAGATGTTGGTGTTTCCTGAACCGAAAGCTTTTATGAACTGTCCTTCAACCTCTGCTGCTCAGTGGATTCAGTTTCTGTATTGCAGACCTGGTCCTTCAGAAGAAAAGGTATGCAGAATGTGTGTGCATGTGTGTGTGTGTGTGTGTGTGTGTGTGTGTGTGCGTGTGCGCACGTGTATGTGTGTGTACCCTCAAATAGTCACCAGGATTTTTTCTGGTGTCTGCTAAATTACAGTTAAATATTGAGCGACATGTTCAAATTATTGTAGGCATTTTTAGAAAATTTATCAGTTTGGATGGCTGGGCCTGCTTATATTTCGACACAATGTGACTTACAAACATTGGCTTGGATCTTTTTCCTTTATCACCCAATTTAAGAATTAAGATATGTTGTGTACAGGTAGATTCTCAGTGAGGAATATGACCATTAGGAATATGACGTTCCTAAAATGTACCCGTGGATTCAATTTATTGAAAAATAAATAAATTGAAAAACCCACACAAATAAATGAAGCATGAACAAAATTTTAAATACTGGCTGAGAAACTTGTCAGACATCTGCAGCTTTTAGAGATAGACAGGAGCCTCCAACCCTTTTAGGGGGTGCTGATGGGAGCCCTAACATGTTCCAGAGTCCTGAGTCCAGTCTGACTTTCCGCAGCCTCAACTGAGTTCCTTACCCACAGCATTCAGCTCTGCAGGATATGAAGCTGTGTATTTATAGGGATTTTGCACTTACATTCCTGGAGTCTACTCTTTGATGGGGGAAATCTTCCCAAAGGCAAGGAAAATAATTTCCCTGGGGTCTGTGAGAAAACTTCCCAGGCGTGACTACAAGTAGCTAAATTCCAAAACATCCCATCAACAGCAGATGGTGTTTTCCAGGTCCTTCTTCCAAATCTGTGTGAAGCTTTTCCATTTGGGAGACTTCTGTGGATCCCACCTACCCAGAGAACTAGCAAATAAAAGTTGGCTGGGAGCGAATTTTCAAGAAATCGTAGCCCTTGGTTCCAAGGGGCTGCACACAGTGATAAACGGAGCCCTGTTCTGCTAACTCCCTCTGCTGCCTCTGCAGGAGCCGGATGATCTGTTGCCGTCTGGTAGCAGCCTGTGTGCTTGGTGATGCTTCTTTCTGTCGAAAAACACCCAGCTCGAACACACGCCCACACACGCCCACATACGCTCGCTCACACGCCAGCCCAGCACCCCACTTACTCAAGTTTCAAGAGCTTTCATTTCTGACTCAAGCGACCGGAACTCCCATTCCCTGCTACTAGATGCACAGTATTTATCAAAATAATCCCCACTGAGAGTTGGGCGCCATGTCCCAGGTGGAAGGAAGTTCGGTAGACTCTGGGCTGTCCTTGACGACGCTGGTGGCTTCCAGGCGTTACTCTGCATCTCAGTGGCCTCATTTTTAACTTGGGGCTGTGGCTGTGGGATGGCCCCGGCAGAGGGCAGACCTCACTGGGGTGCCCTCTAATGGGCCTGCTTTCAGAGGAGGGTTTTCTGAGTCATGAGAAGAGGTGATTGGTCAAAACTGGACTGCTCATGAACCTGCACAAAAATGAAATCAACTTCAGCCCACTGGCCTTTAGGGCTTAGTGCATCTGATATTTAAATAGGCATTTTAGATACACTCCATCCTGGGATACTTGTTCATAGCTCCTTTGCCCCTGTGCAGTTTCTGTTTGTTTTGTTTATATATGGGGTCTTCACACTAAGGTGAATCTCCAGGCTCTTCCCATTTTTTGTTTTAAGGTAGGGTCTCACTAAGTCATGAAGTTTCCCAGGCTGAGCTCCGACTTATGATCCTCCTCCCTCAGTCTCCCAGACTACTAGGACCACAGCTATTTTTAATAGTATTTTTTTTCCTTTTTTACTTCTCAGGTGTCTCTGCCCTGTTAACCATCTCTTCCGGCAAGAAGTTGGGCCTATGGGGACAGTGGTGGATTATGTCACCTCGTGGGCAAGGGGTGATGTTGGCTCAGGGTCTTTCAGCTGTACTGACTGATGTCCAGGTGACGTCACTCAGTTACCTGGAGGTCAGGTAGCAGCTTTTCCAGCAGTTCCCATAGCTGTAGCTGGAGTCACTCAGTGTCTGGCTTCCCAAGCAGGGAGAGACGGCTGCTGCTCACTGTGCGTTTCACTCCCTGACCCTGGGGAAGCTGCCTCCCTGCCTCCGGGAAGATCCTCCATCATTTAGGGGAGAGACAGAGTAGAGACTTTCTCCACCCTGGCTGGCCTGAACTCCCAGCTCCTCCAGGTTCTGGGGACACTGTGATGTTCTGGGGACATTATGGACTTGTCCCTTCCTGGGTGAGCTGTCCTGTAGCTGTTTCTGTAGGATCACATCAGCCTCACTTGGCCACCTCTGACAAGCTTCTCGCTGGACTCACGATGCTGATATGCGCAGAGAATCTGAAGGAGCTTGAGAAAGATAAACCTCAGCTGTCTGCAGTTGGTCCCATGGTGCCTCGGTTAGCTTTGATGCTGCTGCACCTGAGGGTGACCCAGGGTGGCTTACGAGATGGCAATAAGAGAGAGGAGCTCTTTTCTGCCACCCTTACTTAACACACTTTTGCCCAAATTGCATCTCCTGCCTACCCCATGGTTGCACTAGCTTTCCCATGTGAGAATATGTATTCGCCCTGTATTGAGTGTTCTCTTTGTCTTTACCCACCTGAAGCCATGGATTTAATCCTCAGCACCAAAAAAATAAAAAAGTAAATAATAACAGCAAAAAATATGATAGTATTTTCAATATATTTGTAAAGTAATCTATTTCACCTCTCACTTTATTTTTTGTTTAATATTTTACTGTGGTTTTTAAAAAATTTTAAATTCATTATATGATTCACATATTTCTATTGCCTAACCCTGTTATATATTATCTGTGCAATAGGGTGTTGGGACTAAAGTCCAGAGGTTCATAGCTGTATATAATAATAATAGGCTGTATGTGCTGTTAACTTATGTATGTGCACACGCACCTTTGAAAAGCAGAGTGATTATTAAACTGTTCCTCTTTTTTGCTAACTGTACCATCATCCCGCTTGGCTACACAGTGCCCTAGGAAAACAAAGGCTTTGACAGAATGCAAATTATGTGTCAATGCAGAATACCCTTTTCCACATTACTTATTTTGGGGAAAACTGTAAGTGTCATTTGCAGGAAATGACATAGGAAGCATCAGACTTACAGATGAGAAGGTGGCTTTATGGACATGTGCAAATACATCCACATTGCGCATGTGCACCAGGGGTGACCAAGTGAAGCAGGGAGATCGCTGCCTCCTGAGCTGGCTCAGAGCGGTCTTCAGGGTGCCAGGACACGGACAGCACTGCTCCCTCCCTTTCCTGCCCCTGGCCACGCAGCCTTCCCTTACTGCCTGTCTCTGTCCACCACTCACCGCCTCCCAGCTGTATGTGTGCTCCGAGGCAAAGCTTCCCTTGCTGAGCACTGCAACCCAGGTGTTCGCTACCGCATTCTGTGCATTTGCTCAGCTGCTTTGGGCAGAACACTCTCACTGGCACTGAAGGAAACGCAAGAGTAAGTGAAACTCAGACCTTGACCTGTCGTTACTCTGTAGAATGTACATGGGACTTACACGATGTGAATGTTGTATAAATACATATAGGTTGGGTGGAAAGCTAATAGTAGGCATCAACATACTTATGTTTTTGCCAGAATCCTCAAGTATTTGACTATGTGAGTAAGTGCATAATTTAACCTTTTAGCCTCAATTTCTCCATCTCCACATAGGACATATGTACAGTTTAGAGAGCTTAATTCATGAAAATGTATGAGTTCTAAGTCTAGTGGGAGTAAGTTCCCAGTGAAGGTGGGCTATTGTCTGCTAACTGTGGACATAGCTAAGAAAAGTAGGAGAGGCATTTGGAGAGCAGGTACAAGTGCTGTGGATACTTTAGAACACGTAGCCTACTAGGTGTGATCAAAAGACATAGTGAATGTTTAAATTTTAAAAAATGATTGCAAGAAGGGACACACAGCCTAGAATGATGGGATAAATATGTTCAAGGTGATGGGGGAATGTTTTAAATTTTTCAAAGGGATTAATGGCAATGTGTGCTTTACTAAAATAACTTTTTAAAATTTAAGGCTTCACTGTATTTTTGGTCAATCTTTGTTAATCAAACTTTTATGAAGTTTTTTTGCCAAATAAAAATATTGCTGTGGCTTCAGCTACCTTATTCACTAGATCTGGCCCTGTGCAGCTTCTGGCTCTGCCCTGAAGTCAAAATGATGGAAAGTAAATGTTTGTAACCAGTTTGGGGCACCCAGGTGGCCACAGCAGTGTAACTAAAGACACTTCTGTCCAGAACAGCTTCAGAAAGTGGCCAGAACAGACAGACAAGTGTGTGCAGTCAGGGAGAGTATTGTAAAGGGACTAATGACAGTGCCATTTACCCAACAATTTTTTTTAATTTTAAAAATTCATTGCATTTTTGATCATGCCATCTATGCTTGTATTTGATGAAGAAGGGGGAAAAAAGATGCAGAAGGTGGAAATTGGCCTAGACCAGAGGAAAACGCTTGGAAGGTTGGACATTTCAAGTGGAAAAATCAAGTTAAACAGCAACTTCTTCTTTTTTTTTTTTAGGTTTTTTGAGACAGGGTCTCGCTTTGTGGTTCAGGCTGGCCCTGAGCTCAGCCTCAAACTCACATCACAGCAATCCTCCTGCCTCTGCCTCCCGAGTGCTGGGATGACAGGCGTGAGCCACCACGCCCGGCACTGTGCTGTGTGGTACTGGTTGCTGCTGGGGTGAGTCTCCACGCCCAGTATTGTATGTGGTTACCGGGGATCAAATCTGGATCCTTGTGCTTGCAAGACAGGCGCCGGAACCACTGAGCTAAATCCCTGACCCAAATAGCAACCTAAGTAGGTGTTGAAGATACAGGACCAGTCAGATTGAAAAAAAAAAATGGTTGTACAATGTAGTACAACTGTAAATAGGCTATTTTTATTTGCACAGTTACCTTAAATGGCGGCACAGTACAGTACAGCTGGCATATGGGGACTGCATGGAGTGAGCGGAGAGGAAGAGGGTTACCAGCTGCAGGAGGGAGGGGAGACGGGAAATGGTGGAGGTGACGGGCCCTCAGCAGGAGGACGCGGAGGGCACGATGGGGATTCTCTCACACCTGGTGTTGATGACGCCGGTTTTCTGAGAGATATAATTCTGTCTCCTCTCTGATAAGAGCTGTCTCAGTAGTATCCTTTTTTTACTTCATCACAGATGACTCTGTAGCACAGGGTGGCATTTGGAACAGCTGCTCTAACTCTGCATATCGTTCTACACTGGGGTCTTCTGCTTCAAAAATAACTGCATCTTTAAGTAAAGAACATCTGCTTGCCATTTCCTGTGTTATGAATCTCTTCGATTCCTCCCTTCCCTCTTCCTCTCGGCTGTTCTCATCTTCTCCCTGGGTCTTTAATTCCATCACATCCTCATTAGTGAGCTCCACCCGTGGCACAGAAGCATCCTTTTGCAGACCAGGCTCCAGCTTCTTGCTGCGGGTCACTAGGTTGTAGAAGACCTCTGTGGACTCCTTACGTTTTATCAGATCCGTAAACTCCATGAACAAACTTGGGACAGATGTTCTTCCCAAGCTCATCCGTAGTGAAGATGAAATCTCACACCAAGCCAAGCTGATGTTTCTCATGGCCTGTGGATGTCACAGACCTTCCAGGATGGTTTCCAGGTTGCTCCTGTTTCATCAGTTGCCTTCACTGTCTGATGAAAGCTGTTATGTAAACTATTTCTTGAAAGGCATGACAACTCCTTGGTCCATAGCTTGGATAAGCATTGTGGTATGGAGTGGCAGATGCATTGGGATGAAAATCACCCCTGAATTTGGGGTGAGCTGTGCACTGTCGAGCAGCAGAAGAGTGTGGCTTGGGATGTCTTTCTCCAGACAGTAGTTCTCTAGCTCGGGGGTAAAGTGGTGGATAGACCAGTCCTGGAAAATGGTGTGTGTAACCCAGGCTTTGGAGTTCCTCTTGTACACCACTTTTAGCTATGTTTGTGAGGGCTCCTGGGTTCTCTGGGTGGTAACTAAGAGAGACTTTAGTTTTAGATCACTGGAAGACTTGCAGCCAAACAGCAGAGAGAGTCTGTCCTTTGCTGCCCCGAAGCCTGGCCTCACTGTTCCTCTTTCCTGACGTGGCTTTGTTCTGGCTCCTCCTCCAGTCCAGTCCTGCCTCACCGACATTCAAAAGCTGTTGGGTCAATGGGCGCCTTCCTCGGTAATTTCTCCTAGTGCAGCCGGAAATTCTTGGGCAGCCACGGGGTCTGTGCGCGCAGCCTCGTCACTTGCTCTCGAGCTGAAGGCTGCCTCCGGACCAGACCGTTGAACCGTGCGTGGCTGGCAGTAAGAGATGCACCTTGTTCCCCTGTTTGTTCTTTGAGTCTTCACACAGGTTTTGCTTTATCTTGAGTAAGCACTAAGCCGAGGGGCGCTCGACACTGATGCTGACCCTGCACCACACACTGAGGACTTCTCTATCTCCTCTGTCTCCGATGCTCTGGGTGTTACTCTTGACATCAGTGACAGCAGACTTCACATGTCCATGGGCTTGTCCTTGTCCTGCAGGACTGTGCCAGTGATAGGGGGACTCAGGTTACAAGTGATGCTGAACATCTTTTCACTGCAGTCCAGTCTCTCAATGATGCTCGCTTAGTTTCCATGGTTACTGCTGTGCATTTCCTAGTGGTCCCTGTGCATCTGCAAGGCTCTTCCTCTGACTTCCAGGCTCCCTGACCTTCATCTGCTCATGGTACTGCTGTGCACTGTCACACTGTACATGAGCTTACAGCAGCTCAGCTGTGATGGTGTCCAGCAGACACGTGAGCTACTTTCTCAATCTAATTGCATCTCTAAATGTTCATGTAAAAGTTCACACACACGTGCCCATTACATCCAGGACTCACTGTAACACTGAGTCATGCTGCTGTTTTTCTAACTAGAAGCCACTTCTCACCTGAATTGTCTGGAAGCTTTGGAAGACCCAGCAGCAGTCTCGCCCAGACATCCTTCAGCCTCCCTCAGAAGTCCGTCCCATCCAGCTGTCATTTTTAAACCTTTGTCACCCTCATACCGTTTAAACTCCATCCAGAGTTTCCCATTTGGGTCACAGCTTCCTCGGCTGCAGATGTTTTCTTGATTCCAAATCCCTGTTCTGCACATGACCTTGAGATCAATGACTCGTGCCATGGAGGCCTCCCGTCTACCATTCCTAGGACCTTGGATAATTTACTCACCCTCTCTGAACCTAGTACAGATATAATCACAGTACATACTTCCTAAGATTAAAATATGAATGATATAACAAATAGTAAATGCTTAACTCAATGCTTGTTATATAGTAAGCATTTCAAAAATGTTATTGTCCAGTGTTAGTGAGTGACCTTTAGTGCTTTGATTTATGTGGTACCGTCTTGTTCTATTTCATGTCTGTGCCACAATGTCCCCGGTCTGTCTTCAGTGCCCCCCTGTTAGGATCTTGAGGCCCCTGGCCTTGTTGATCACTCTCTCAGTCTGTCCTAGAGCCTTCCAGGGGTCTGTCCTGCAGTCAGAATGCAGCGGCTCCAGCGGAGAGCATCACCTAAGCTTTGGGTTGTGGTAAATTACAAAATTCCTCCCTCCCCTTGCATAGGTATATCCCTATATAACATTATTCTGTTTCCAGTGGACAGAAAATTGTGAAGTCAGTTGCTGAGCATCTCCCATTGTCTCTAGCGAGTGGTCTCCCCTCCAATGCAGAGACTGTGTCATTCTTTAAGGGAGCAAATTGTCACACTCCAGCCTACGCGCCCGCAGACTTCCCCTTCTCTCCCCCCTCTTTTCTCAAGCGTCCACTAGGAAACAGCGCTGTCTCACTTGCAGAGCTTATTAGTATACTGTTTGATGAACACAGGAAAAGTTTGTACTGTCAAATAGGAAAAAACATACTGCTCTTATTGTACTTAAAATCTGAAAAATCCAGCCAAAGTCATTCAAATATGAAAAACAGTCTAGAGGAGTTTTAAAATCAGGAATTGAATTATAAATTTTTAAATAATGGGAAAAATATAACTCAAGTATGTTGAATTATATTATTGTTAAATGCTATTAAATAATTTTTAAAAGTATATTTTTGATCCATGAAGAAAATAAAAAGAATATTCTCTCCATAGCTATAAATATATACCTACGTACACATGTGTGTATGTGAGTTTACAAATGTTTTATATATGTATGTTTGTGTTCTCTTTGTTGTTTATCTAAATATTAGATTCTAATGTTTGACTAAACTACAGAGACATCTAGCTCTAAAATATACTGCGATGATACATCCAGAATACGCTGAATGCCCTTGAAACCTTGATTCTCTCAAATAGAATTTTCCACAACAATATTCTTAAGGTAAATGCAAATCTGGGATGTTCAAGGACAAGCTAAATTTCAAACATCCAGATCTGTTAGTTGTTTGAATATTTATTGATGCAGTAACCATTTGCTGAGTGTTTGCTGGTCCAGGCCCATTTCAGTGAGGCAGAGGAGTGCAAAGGTGGACAATGACAGAGTGGTTTTATACACAGGGTCATGCTGGAGAACTGTCAGAGAACAGATCGTTCAGAGCAGATCGAACAGATCTCATCGGGGGATGTTTCACAGCATTATCTGCCCTAAATTTTGGTTTGGGAATTTAGCTTGTCAAATGAATAAGCCCCAAGCCCCGTATTCCACCCCCCTTTTACCAAATCCCAACTCCAGTAAACTGGCTTTTTCTGTGAGAGAGCTGCCGTTGTGCGTGGCTCTTTCCGGCCTACCCCACATCCGCTCTGCGCTTTGTCACATCTCCCCAGCTGAATCCTAACTGGTGCCTGTCTGTCCAGTACACTGCATCAGCAATCTGCAGTTTACCCTATCCTGCTTCTAGGGACTGGCACTTTCCTTAGTGCTGGAGGCCTGGTTCGACTTGCAAATCGCCTGCTGCTGATGGTGTGATATGGGGTCGGAGGGGGCGGGTGGGGGGCAGGTCTGGAGGCCAGGGCTGGCAGTCAGCAGTCCCCTGCACTGCTGGAGACTTGTCTTAGTTCCGTACTTGACCAACTGGATGTGTTTAGTGAGGTCTTTCCTCCTGTCGTTTCATTCGCGAGTGAAGCTCAAACCTTGTTGTAATCCTGCTCTTCTAGAAGCAGCTATGGGAATTTTTATTTTGTTGATGTGCTCATCTTCCTCAACTTAAACCCCCATCTTTTTCCCATTGTGCTTGACTTTCCTTCTCTGTTCGCTGCCCCTTTAAGGCTCTGTGGCTCTCTTCTTTGTCCACACCTGGTTCTAGGCATTGGTGTCGACCAGGGTTTTATCCAGTCACTAGTTCTTTTCCATCGACAGATTTTTCCCTTGACGCTGTTAGACCCTTGGCTTCAAATACTGTCACTATGCTAATCACCAACAGATTTTTCACCCATCTCTGGCCTCACCCCTGTATTCACGTCTGATGTGTCCACTTGCTTGTTTCACATCTGCCCTTGGTCTCTATTGAGTATTTCTCCAACAGACAGAAGCATGATTTTTCATCCTTTTATTATTTTCACAAGGATCGCGCTCGTAGGACTCCGTGAGCCAAGGGCCACTCACAGCAAGCATCTCCTGCTGGAATCCGAGAGTTCAGCAAGAGAAGACTGTATTGTTTCTGTGCACCAGCAGGGCTCCTGTGGCTCTTTAAATCGCTCCGTGTGTCTTGTGCCCTATGTGATGGATTTTCAACAGCTGAGAGCACGCGCATCCTGTGCTTATTTCTGGAGTGTTGGATGTCATCCTGTGTGTCCATGATGATCCCTGTGGCCAAAGGAAAGATGTCTGGGGGTCCCTCGGGCTACAGATCTGCATTCTTCCACCAACACTACACATGGATGAGTGGGGGAACATTTCCAAATTTGTCTTCTCAGATTCTTGGCTCTTCTTTTGAGTAATTTGGACATTGGTAATAACATAGCTGCTATAGCTGTACAGCCATTTGCTATCAGCTTCTCATGCATTTTCCCATTCCAATCTTCCCATCAACTTTTCAAGGAGCATAATATTAGTCCTGCTTTTCGGATCCAAAGAGGAAAGAGTAGAGTAGTGACACATGTGCAGACTGAGCCCCAGAGCCTGCCATCTTCAGACACTAACATCACTCTGATGTAAGGTGTGAAGCGACCTACCCACTGCTCCAGGCTGAACTCTGGCTGCCTTTTTCTGTGGGACAAGTGACCTTCCTCTGTCCTCAGTGTTGCCATTCTCCAGTCATGCCACCCAGCAGCTTCCTGGTTAGATAGGAGCCTCCTGCTATCATTTGGATACTGAGTGTCCTGCAGAGGTTCTTGTGTTAAAGGTCAGGACTGTCACCAGAGCAATTTTATTGAGAAGTTTTGGAAGCTCCAGGAGGCGGGCATGGCAGGAAGATTTTGGGTTTCAGGGTGTGGAAGAGGAGCTTGTGCTGACTCTGGCCCAGCCCTCTCTGGCTTCACTTCCAGGCTGAAGAAGGAACAGCTCACTCAGACATGGGCTCCCACAGTGGTGTGCTGCTCTGTCCCAGGGCCAAGGCAATGGGCCACTCAGTAGTGGACCAGATCCTCCAAAACTAACTCCTGGTGAATCTTCTCTCTGCTTCTGGGTACCATGAGGTGAGCAGCACTTCTTAGACCTGTCCAAGGCATTCATTTTACAGAAAGGAAAACCTGTAGTAGAAAAGTGTGATATTTTCCTGAGTCCGTACCCCATTTCCTAGTGGCTTTCCTGGCTGAGGCTTTTCCTGGCTTACAGATTGTAGGGCTAGACCTACCCAAGGCAGAGCCCACGGGTCAGCACCACGGGCTTCACGATGTCAAGGCATGTCAGGACTTTGGCTGGCTTCCTTCTTTGACTCCAACTTTGCTACATTTAAATCTCAGCCATCTCCGTGTTTTCCCCGCCCTCATTGTTTGTCCTAACTCATGAGGCCCTGAATCTTTGCAGAAAAATTAGCTGCTCAGGCCTGACTGTGGGAGTCAGTTGAAAGCACCAGCCACTGCTTACATCCTGCTGCTGGCCACAGTCCCGCAGACCTGGGTGTGAGTTCAGGACCCCTTCAGTTTTCTATGCCTGACTCACCCTTTCTTGTACCAAGCGCTGGTTTGTCTCAGGCTCTTTCTGGCCCTTAATAACATCCCCAGAGGCGAGGTGACTCAGACTCCGACTGATGGCACCAAAGAGGTGAGGACAGTGCCTGGCCGCCCACTGGCCTGCTGCGTCCGGCAGTACATCACATCCTCTCATCAGGCCAGGGATCCTGGATGGCACTTCTGCACAACAGCGACGTAAGACTCAATTTTGTGGAACAGAACATTGCTAATATTAGAATAGAAAGAAATTTGTCAAGTGTTTACTAGTCGTCTTCCAAATGGTCTGAGATTCATTGGAAATGAAGCCACAGCAGGGGTTATATAATCAAATGCCACTGCTGAAAAATGAGTATGCAGCACAGGCTCACAAAAGCTCGGGCAGCCCAAAGCCCCACCTGAGAATACCACTAAATATGAACAGGCCTTCCTTGACACTGTGGACCAGGGCACAGACAGACTGTATTAGGCATTACCATCCAGAATTATAACCTGCCAGGGTCCTTTGTCATGAGATGACTAAACCAGAAGCAGTGGGAAAGCAAGTGGGCAAATGAAGACCTTCATAAAATCTGCAAAACCAGAGATGGGAGTGAGGAATTCTTAGTTGGGTAATTTGCATTCTAATACCGTACAATGGATTTCACATAGAGAGCAACGTGAAACCTGAAACTAGACTGTCTCTCCTTCGAGCCAGACTTCTGACTTGCTGTTCTGTGGGATAACTGTGTCTTGTAGGGGTTGCCCCGAGCGCTATAGTCTCCATCTTCAATGCGCCCCAGAGGCCTACATACTGAACGCTCAGTCCTCAGTATGGTGCTGTGGGAGGGGTGGGACCTTATAAGGGGCGCAGCCTGTTGGGAGGTCCTCGGGCCTTTGTGGGCTGCTCTTCAGGACCCCAGTCCCTCACTCTTCCTTCCTCTTCCCAGGTGAGGTGAGCCGCTTTGCCCTGCCATGTGCTCCCACCAGAACATTTGGCTTTGCCCAACCGCAGTGCCATGCTGCATTTCATCATGGACCAGGACACTGACACCTGAGAGCCAGAATAGGCCTTCACTCTTTATAAGTCATTGGTTTCAGTCACTTCATTATCGTAGTGGAAATCTGACTAATAGACTAAGATGCAAAAATGTTCTTTTACAGAAGAATGAAAGTGACATTCACCAGGAAGCAGCCCCTCCCCCAGCTCTGGGCACAGCATAGTTCACCAAGTCAGGTCCTGTGCCCCGCGGGCACCAGCTCAGGCAGGACGGAGAGGAAGCCTCCTGACGTGTTTCCTGCATGACACTTGGCTCCAGCAGTGCATACAAATGCCCACCTAGCACTTTCTTCTCACTTCAGTTTGCCTGGTATAATACTTCAGAGTAAAAGGAGTAGAAAGAGGTGAAATTACTACCACACGGGCCAATAGTCATATCCAAAAGCAGTTCTTATATAGCATTCCTAAATAAACTTTCATATCATGAGATTTCCAGAAACCCTAGAAAGCTAGTGAGAAGACCCCAGATTTGTATTTCACATCATTCTTCCTATACTGGTTGATGACACTGATGGCCTGGATGTTTCTTCCATGCGTTCTCCGTGTGGTCAGCAGGTGATTCACTCAAAGGAACCTTCCGCTGTCCTGAGCCATCAGTGATGGCCGTGCTTCAAGTCAAAGAGATTCTCTTGACGTACAATTGAAAGGCGTGCTCTGCAGCTGTCTGTGCAGGGCATGAGGTACATTCTTTTCTTTCCTTCCATTTCTTTTGTTTCTATTTCATTTCTTTTCTCTGGCTGCTTCTTTACTCGGAGCGCAGGCATGCGGCAGTCCCTGCCGTAGTCAGCTTTCCATCCCGGGAGCCCGGAACTGAGGTAAATCAGGTCAGCGGAAGGAAGGGGTGGTGTCAGCTCATGTTTGGGAGTTTCCGCCATCGTCAGTGGACTCATCACCCTGGGCCTCTGGGCGGCAGCACATCCTCAGGAGTGTGCAGCAGAGCAAAGTTGCTCAGGAGGAAAGGGCACAAGGGACAAGGCCAGCCGCTTGGTCTCTCCATATGGGACACCCCCCAGGGACAGCTTTCCTCCCACGGGCTGTACGTCTAAGGTCCTGCCTCTTGTAGTGACCCAGTGGTCTGTGCCGAACCCTTCACACATGGGCCTCTGCCAGGGTCGTTCCCAGTCCAAACGGTAGCAGAATCTCCGTTCTGTCATCAAGGTGGATCTGATGCTTAGAAATGGGCCAACTAGAAGAAAACCACCGGCTGGCCGAGCTCTTCTCTAAGCAGTGCTGACTTGGCCCTTGCTTCTGGTTGGTTCTACCCTTTCCCCATCTGTTACCTGCATCTGAGAAAAAGTTTCTGCAGCTGCTTGTGTTTCGCTTGCTGTCTGTGCACGGAGCGCTCTCCCTGCTGTGTCCGTGGGTGCAGCAGCATCACCACCAGTGTCTGTCTGAAAGGCAGACGGATCCAAGCACTTCTGCCCGATTCCGGCTCAGATCTTACCACCAACACATTGTTCAAACGGAGATGCCCGGGTGTCCTCAGACTGCCCGAGGAGCCCAAAGAAGCTGCGCTTTCACTGCTTTCCTCGTAAGTTCTTGCATCCCAGGGCATCTTTTTGAGCTAGAAAAAAGGCTGCGGAATCAAGGAGTGTCCAAGCCACATCCACTGGGGCTGCCCCACTGTGCCCGACCGTGCTCCCCGGCTCATGTTGCCTGGGCCTGGCCTGATCGCCATCAGGCAGTTGGTCTGAAGGCTTTCAGACAGTCACCAGAGCCCACTCTGCTGCGCTTGTGGCACCAGAAGCCTCGGAGAGCAAACTGTCCTGGCTGCCCTGCGTATCTTTCCATCAGTCACAGAGGAGGAGTTTGTAGGGCGTCCTCCCCCGGGGGAGCAGCTCTCGGGTGCTGTGCTCATCGCACTCCAGGCCCCCACTGGGGTTCACTTTGGCCCTAGAGCTAACGGAGGGACAGCAAATTCTTTATTGGCTACTTATCATTCCCCCACTCCTTCTTCATGAATGTTTCCTGGAATTGACTCTAGAATAAATTTCTTGCACTTAATTCCTTCAATCACACACTTCTTGTGAAAAAAAAAAGAAAAAAGCCAAGCGCTACTACAACACCAGGTCAGGGCGTCAGGCAGGAAGGCGTGTTCCTCAGGTGAGGCACGGCTGGTCATAATGAGTGTGGGCCTAGCGTACACTCTGCTACCGTCTGCCCTATAACATCCAGAATACTTTTCTTTTTTGAGTTACAGAAAAATGCAGCATGCTCAATTAAAAATGACCCCACAGTTTCAACCTTCATTAAACAGAATGAGGTGATAGCTTGGACTGAAGACTATTGTAAGAGGGTAGAAAGCCCGATAGTCCTGCTGACTGTCTGTCAGTACCAAATGCACCCTTTCCCAAGATACTTAAATCCTGTTTCCATTTTTTACATCTAGAGCATCAGTCAGACAGTATGAAATATATTGCTTGTCAAAGAGTATTATTTATATTTGCTCTTTTCCCTGGACCTCTGGACAAAATTGTTTGTGAGCATTTAGTCTCTCTGAGCTGTGATGTAGAAGATAAATTCCACTGGGTCCTGTGTGACCCTATTTCAAAATAAAACATTGCCTCACCTGGCTTTTGTCCTGCACACCCAGGACAAAGAATTTTTTCTTTTCTCTAATAATTGAACTGACATGTTCAAATACCTCTAAATATTGAGTGTAAAAAATCACATTAAGGTAGAATTGTTCCTAATATTTGTGAAGTTTGCCAAGACACGTACCCTGATGGCAGAAAACTACAGCCTGTGATGTGTAGACAATAATGGTAGCTCAGCTTCAGACACCCACCTGTATTAGTCAGACCTCCTCAAGAAGCGAAGTGGGGTAGCTTCCAGGAGTCTGACTGGTGCTGTGTGCCTTACGATTCAGGTCTAATGCCATACCCACCGCCCGTGCCAAGGCCATGTGTGGAAGGCCACTTTAGAAGGCATAGCATCTGGCTGCCTTGGACTCTGTCAGGGCCTGGCATGTTCCGCGGACAGTTGGTGTCTGCAGGCTCAGTTCGCAGTCCGTCGTCTTGCCCTGGTGATAGGCAAGCTTTCGTTGTACAGCTCTCCTTCTGATTGCACTATAAGCTTTGATGTGAGTGAAGCCTGCTTCCATTTTTAAGTATTTCACATTACACATACCATGGACTTTACTAATTGAAGATATTGTCATCAAGAGTGCCCACAGGTATCTGCTGAGAAAATATTAAGTGGATCCATGACTCTCCATTTCATTATAACTTTATATGCATTTTATAAATCCTACTATCCAAAGGATGATGCCTGTTAGTGTCCAAGAGTTATATAGTATTCAGGCTGTTCTTTGAGAATTTGCCTCCTCTGCTGAAATTTAACAGTTTTCTAGGTAACATTAGTTTCAGCTGTTGGAAAAGACCAATACTCAAGCTTTTCTATGCAGTGGATTCACCCTATCCAGAATAAATCTGATTTGAGTTGGAATGTGTCTTTCTAATAAATTTCTTGTGTACATCAAAGAACTATAGCAGGTGTTCTAACATGTTATTATTGCTTTTGCTAAGTTATACTATAAGAAAAAACTTACGAGGGGAATATGGTGTATCATTTTAAACTTTCTATGAAAAATACAATTTAAAAGCTATGGTCCTTCACGTTGCTGTAAGGTCCTTGTGTAAAGATCATCTTGACATGATAACAAACTCTGTCCACAGGGAGGGCTGGGGCCCAGCTCAGGGGAAGCACACAGGTCTGCAGTGTGTCAGGGGTCCCAGCAATGCAAAAAAGCTCGGGGCCTAGTAATAGTTGAGACCGTCATTTCCTTGGTATTTTCTTTCTAATTGTTACTCACTTGGGATTCCATTATAGTTTCTTCTTCACACTGGCTGCTGCAAAATCTAAAGTCAAAGTGTATAGAGTGACTGTAGTTTTCTCCAACAACCTTTCAAAGTACAAATATTCATTTTTCTTTTCTTTTAGTACTTGAACCAAAAAAGAAACGAGCCAAGGTTTCTCTTATTGTAAAGAACCTTCTATTTAAGCTTGCAAAGTGTTCTTTTTAGAAGTGTACTTAGTCCTGAATTCCTAGGAGACAGAGCTCGAAGAAGAATTAAAATGCAGATGTTTGCAAGGCAGAAAAAGTGAGGGTGAAACCAAAGAGTGCGAAGAAAGATGCAGAGCAACACCGCGTGGTGTGTTGCCGTCCTGGCTTCCTGCAACTCAGTGAGTAAAATAACTTCTTGACAGTCTGTATTAAGAAAACTTGCTTTAAAGCAGCTCGTGTGAGCAAGAAAAGGAGAGCTGTTTTGTCCAGATCCACCCCTTCTCTGATTTAACGGGGCAGAGGCGGCCTCCTGGGAGCTAGCACTGTAAAACTTAGAGAATGCGCGCTGGTTGGGGTGTTGTGCTTATGTTCAGAGCAGCTGAAGGATCCAGAAGCACCTTGAGTGTCTCACTGGGTCCTGGTGGTGGCGTCAAGTCTAGAACTTGCCAGGTCAGAAAATCCGAGAAGATTACTAAGATTGGCATTAGATACACGGGTAAGTAGGAAACAGGTATAGGGTAAGGAGGTACAAGGGAATGAAAATCCAGATGTGAGTGAAATAACTAATGTAGGTGTGTTGGAAAGAAAGCAAAAGTTATTTGGCCCCTTCAGACTGTTAGGAAGAATTTCAAGCTTGGGGATTATAATGCCATTACCTCCAATATGAGAAACATTTATAGGGAGGTGGCGGAGGGAGCTGAGTGTCTGAGGTGATGAAGCTGCTTCTGGACGTGTTGAGCATGAGGTCACTTGGGGGGAGATGTCTGCAGCCCCTGTGTGGTGAGGCTGGTACTTACTGGCTAGGACAGTGGCCATGAGAGCTTCTGACCACAGTCACTGACGGTCATGCGCACAGTGCATGAGAGTAAGACCGATGAGGGAGTGAGGAGGGGACCCCAGGGGTCAGCTCAGAAATGGGCCTCCTGTGTGTGGGAAAAGGGTAGCAATAAAGGAAACAGTTGCCAGAGGTATGAACTGGAAATTTCCTATGGCTGTCACTAATAACTTACTTGGCTCCAAGCATCTTTTCCTGCATGTTGTGTTATACATCCTTGGGCCTCGATTCAGTGATGTGGCCCCAGAGCAGAGGCAGTCGCCATTTAGTGCACATGTGCTTATGAGCAAAAGATGGAAATGGGGACTGGAGGAGGATTTACTGAGTATCCATAGCGTGAACTGTGCCAGGTGGTTTATACCTGCTTCCTCCTGCTTCTTCTGCAATAGCTCGGTAAAGTCAATAGCAGGATTTTTGCAATCACGAAAGAGCATCTCGGGCCACACGGTGGGGATCTGGGGCCCTGGGGCGGAGGGTTGGGTGTGTCTGGCTTCAGAGCCCACTCACTTCCCTTCCTGGATCACGGCAGCCTTCAGCTGGGACACGGGGTCTGATCATCAAAATGCTTGCTGAGAAGTCCATTCTCTGGACTGCAGGGAGAGTCCCAGATCCGACTTCTTCCATTTGCAGTGCTGCACTTAAGCAGCTTGTCTGTAAAACTAAAACAGAGGATAGTAAAGTTTTACTTTCGACTCTCTTGAGAAACCATGTGAACATTCCAAACTTACCTTGCGTCTTTACTGATTTCCTGTACGAGTGCTCAGAATAAGTAGATGATACAGGCGTTCCCTCTACAAGGAAATCCTCTGTGAGAGAGCGGAGAACAGAATCATGGTTGTCTAAAAGTGGCGACACTTACCAGACAGTAGACTGAAATGTGGAGTCTGGAGGCCAGACCTATCCTACAGACAATATGTAAAGTTTCCAGACATATATAATTAATAATGACACATCAATATAAATCAAAGGAACCACAAACTAAATAATTTTGTAGCTGGCATGCTGGACCTGTATTTTTGCCCTGAAAATATTTTTTTTTAACATTTGAATGGAATATTTATACCCTTATGCTAAAATGAATGAGCGCAGTCAAATAAGCTATTACATGGTCCATTAAAACTACTTTCAAGTGACTCCACTGTAAAAATTTCCACAACTTTGGTGTTTGCAAAAGGAACTTTTCAATTAAGCACAGAGCTCTGCTCTCAGAACTCAGAGTGCCAATGCCACTGCGGGGCTTTCTGAAAAGTAAGAGTTGTGTGTTTACTATGCAGTGCTGAGCTTCCCTCACAGACATCACTCACAGGCGCAGAGCCACATCCACACCCACAGAAGGCTCGATCTGGCCCCCAAGTTGGAGAGCAGGGGGGTGTTTAGTCTGGGGTGCTCGGTTTCCCACACAGACTGCCCTCACTTTGTCCATCCCTTCTCCTTCTGCTTTGGTGTTGACGGAACCTCCATGTTTGAGTGAAAGTCATGCTCAGCAGCAGACGCAACGTCCTTTTCTCTCAGTATCCAGAAGGACATGGCAAGGGCACAAAAGGAAAATTCTTGTAGCTCTGTGAAATGAACTCCTTTTCTCATACAGAAAAGATAACAGAATTAAATTATGTTCATGCCATTTATGAATGAAATTGTTTCTGCTTTCATTCAAATGAACCAGACAACACGTTTTTCCCTCAAGCGGTCCAACTGGCAACCAAAATTCCCAGACAGATGCAGTGAAAAAATGTGTATGATTTAGTTGATCACGAACTTGACTAAGACATTTTTGTGAGATCGTCTTTGGATCTCCCTGGAAGATGAAGTGCTGACTCTACACAGCTGCCTGATGCAGCCCTTTGCTTTATAGTCTGGTGTCTACCCGGGGCATGATGAGCTCACACAGGTTCACTAGTGTGAGCCAGGATGCAAGATAAATAAACACTGAGATGCCTCCCAGACATACAAATTATTTTGGTATTCTTTAAATTTATTCATATGTACTTTTGTGAACAATCTCTAGCTTTACTAAATTTATTCTACAAAATGGAAGTTTTCCAAATTCTAGATTTGAGCATTAGAGGAATTATTTCTAGATTCTTTGGAATGTTGTTTTTTTGTAAACATTGACATTTTTAGAAGACATGTTTGTTTGCTTTTACCCTTGAAGCAAACTGTAGAGTTCACTAATTAAAATCTAATTGTGGTGCATTAATTAATCATCTGACAGTTATAAAGATCAGAGATGCTTCCTTACCTTGGAATTGACTAACTACATCAGGATAAAGTACAGGGTTAAGTCCTGGATTTGGTGCCGTCTGTCTATTGAAGCAGAAAATTCTGTGACCTTTGTCTTTGTTTAGCGAGATTCTGCAGCTCAGCTGGAACATGGAACATCTCCTTTAAAATGGCTAGTGAGCAGACGCAGAGCGACAGACCCACAGCCACGTGTGCGGATGAGTGGCAGGGCGAGGTCTTCTGAGTGAGTGGCCGCAAGGAACCAAGAACATGAGAATGTGCTCAAAGAAAACTAAGGAGAGGCAGACAGAAAATTCTGGCCTTGCTGGTTGTCCTAGTGAAGTGTACTTCTGTGTGGTCTGGGCTGGCAATGGGTCACACTGACCAGGAGCAGTGCCTAGCTGTAGTTAGGGAAGTGAGATCCTGCCGAAAAGGGAAGTGGGGAGCAGCCCTCAGAATGCTGTGGTCTGGAAAAGCACCCGGATAAAAATTATTTTGGGGATACCTGGGGTCCCGTGCAGTGAGAGGGGGCATGGAGAGTGATCTGGAGGGAGAGAAGGGCTCCCGGGTGCCGTGCAGTGACAGGGGACGGGGAGAGCGGTCTGGAGCGAGTGAAGGGCTCCACGTGTAAAGCACGCTTCTCACGCTGTGTCTCGTGGACCGGTGCTTTTCTTTTTTTGGCTCTGCGTTGGCAGTTTATTTGATAATGTACAAGTGTAGAAGCATAGATCTTATTTTTACATTATGTTGGATTTCTTGAAGGACAAGGGACTGAAGTAAAAATTTATTAGAAGTTGACAATTCTGATGAACTTACTTTGGTTTTTGGTAAAGAACTCCCTCCTAAAAGTTTTAGAATTCTTTGGGAAGATACAAAGAATTCTTAGATTCTTTGCCTGTGTATTCTTCTCTGAGCCTAATAAATTACATGTTACATTTAAGATTTGCATCTTTATTATTATACTATACATACATATCATATATCATGATCACACACAACACTGAGAATTTGCAACAGTATATGAAACAACTTAATTCTCATTTTTTTCTCATTCCGCTGCCCACTCTACACTCCACCGCACCCGCTATGTACATACGCTTTGTCCCCATTTTTTACCATCATACTTTTTTCTTCCTCCTCACCACTTAGAGAAGCCTACCTTCTTTTCCCTTTGAATATTTTCTACTTTACAATACCTATCATACCAGTGCTTTTCTAATAACTGATTCATTCATTCACAAGACAAGTACATATTTAAATCAAAATTTCAGAATATTTTACTGTTAACTTTTTAGAGTAATTTCAAGTCTGTTAAAACTGAAGATAAAACTTTGGACTTGCGTTGTACATGCTTTTGTTTCTATTTTGCTTTCCTGTCACTGGGAATTTGTGGAAGTGCGCTGCACCACATAACTTGAGTTGGAAGTCAGTAAATGAGAAGAGAACCTGGTCCCTTGCCACACACAAATACACTGAGAAGTCTGCTGTAACATTTGTCAGAAAACACTGTTCGATGGTTGTTGAAACGCTAGGCGGAAGATTTTGGTTACAGTCAGAAAGCAAAACAACTGCTCTGAGAGCACGTCCTTGAACTTCCCTGCCTGTGTAGCTCCAGCCGGGTTCAGCGGGGACTCATCCAGTCTGCAGCGCTCCCGACGGCGCAGCAGCTGAGCGATGCCTCGGACTTGCTGCAGCCCGTGAAAGGTTTCGCTTGCATGACTGAAGTACCCAATAAATGAGGGGGCTGCACAGGAGACCCATCTTCAAGTCTTGTTTTGCTGGGACTCAGGAGATAACGAGCTGCTTGCTGCCCTTTGTGAGCAAGTGCGATGGGTCTGGGGCTGCAGTGGGGGTGAGAAACTCCTGCTTTGGGACAAGGTTCGGATACCATGAAAGGCTGGTCTGCAGACACGGGGCATGGTGAGATTTGACGTTTTAAATCTTTACAGTTCCTTAGAAGCACAGTAATCAGGGCCTGGGCACCCCTGCAAGAGCTGAGGCAAACAGCATTACTCCCAGCACGCTTCCGGGCTGCATGATGGTAACTGTCTCTCCATCTGTCGTCAGGGCGGGCCAGGGCCGCCACAGGCGCGGCTGACACTGCGGTCCAAGGTAGTGGAATCAGCGGCAAAGACGGGGCAGGTCATGTGGGCTGGCACCCAGGAGAACTCCTGCCTCCAGCTGGTGCATTTTTTACCGATGAGAACCTGGAGGTAGAAGTCAGCGTGGTTCACGTGAAAGAAGTCAGGAAAATGAAATATTGAACGCAAGGGACACGCAAGGGACGCCTTACCTTCGTTTTCTGCTGGGCGTTGTCTTACAAGGGATGACGGATGCTGGAGATGCACCAGGGACCCAGGTTATGAAAATAACGCAGAAAGGCCCTGCATCTGTCACCTGAACCCTGCCCTACATACGTGCATGTGTGTTCATTCAAACAGACAGGGGATGCGAAGACAGCTGAGCAAGTGTTGGGCTGAAGTAAAAGGGCGACTCGATATGGCACCGTGTCTTTGAAGCAGGTTGTGGTTTAAAAGAGGAATTATAAACAGAAAAGTTAAATTACGCTAACTTGAACAGAGGAGACCAAGAGAAACACCAAGCTCTGCTGGATCCCTGGTGAGAACCCCTGCCCGGCCGTGAGGTGAGCGCCGCGGGCACTGTGCCCTGGAGACTCGGGCAGAGAGCACGGGAGAGCCGGCCTGCCTCTCCCGCCGCCAGCACGGGCGCCCCGGCCGCCTCCTCGGCCCAGCCCCTTCTGTCCTTCGGCGCAGCCCGGGGCGGCCACACGCGGAGCACCGCACACTCACCAGAGGAGGCAGCCCCGCGCACTCGGAAGCCGCGGTTTCCCTGAGATACAGTGTTGTGTGAGGGATCCTTTTATTTTTGTTAAAAGAGAAGAGAAGTTGAGCTGTGTTTCCTCATATCTTGCTATTATTTTTTCCATTTATCAATCTGAGAGGTAAAATTATCTGTAAATGTAAGGTATTTTATATAGTTTTAATTTGATTTTTAAATGAAACACAGTTGGGTACATCTTTATGAAAAATATTCCTTAAACGAGAAATCTCCTTCTTCAGAATTTTCCAGTATTACCTAAGAAAGTTGGCTTTTCAGCTTCTTGCATATTCTTGTATGTGTGTACGTACACATTGTTTACATGTATGCATATGTGTATTAAGCAATTATAGTTCTACTTAACTTTATTTATAAGCCTAAATTAAGTACCTACCATGTGACAGGCCCTAGGTTGGAGATTCATAAATAAATCAAACATTCCTTGTTCTCCAGAGTATACTCACTAGTATAGGAGACCAGAATGTTAAATAATTGTAGTGCAGTGGGAATAAAAGAGGAAAAATTACCATGAGAAAACGTGGGGTCATGAGATTTTATTTCAGAGCACAAGTCAGTGTCAGGCATTGGTAAGAGTTCAGAAAATCTTGGATTCATTCGCTAGGTCTGCTGATGTCTTAGCTCTTGTTGGTTAACTCCCCTCCATGTACATTGTGGACTGGAAGTCACTCACTCATGTTCGCTGATCAGAAAAAAAAGACTGGGACAGTCTGACTTTCGGGGGACTGTCCTCCCCGGAAGCTGTGGTCTGGGACTTCAAGCACCTTCTGGCTGTTGAGATTCTGTCTCCCTGAGTTGAGTGAGTAGTATTTTATTAGTGTTTCTGTATATATTCTCAAAGAATCTCCAAATAAATTTATTACACCTTTCAAAATATACATTATGCATTACTTTCATCTCAAGCTAAGGACATCATCCACATATTGGCATATGAAAATAAATTGCATGTATTTTTTCTCCTGAACTAGGTTATACTCCAATATCATAAAACTCAAGGAGATTAAAAAATTTATACACTCTGCTGTGCCTTAAGTACTAACCCTTTAGTAAAGGTAGTTTAGCATGGGAGAGGGCACAGCAGTGACTCCAGAAATTCCCCTTCTTCTCCAGCCATCGTTTTTAAATTGTTATGAGACATAAATAAAAGTTCAGTGAGTTTTCTGACCCCAGCAACCCAAGTGTCACGTCTCTAAAGATGAAGCATTCCCTCAGAGTTGAGCCCGTGTGCCTCACCGTAATGGCGATTTATTTCATGTCCACACATGCATGCAGACATTCTCTCATACCTTTGTGGGCAAGCACCCTTTGTCTTGAAGCTGTGAGAATTAAGAAGACACAGAAGTATCTGCCTTCCGCACTGTCAGAGTCTAATGCAGCCTATAGAGAATTATTTAAAAATGTATGATGTCATGCTGTTGAGTGCTGCAGAGAGAAGAAAAGCGGGGAGGACTGAGGTCTGCAGGTCAGGTGGAGCCGTGGAGAAAGGGCTTCCTGCAAAGGTGTCGCTGGAAGAAGAATGAGGAGCGAGGAGCTGAGGCCCGAGTGCATCTGGGCTGAGCAGAGGGAGCGGCGGCCGGGGCAGAGCCCAGGGTGGGAGGGGTGAGGACGGCTCAGAGCAGCTGGGCGAGGCTGGGAGCACCCAGCCAGGGTCAGCGCGGGGGCTTTGCTTCACAGGTGGAGGGTGCTGAGCTGGGACGGTAGCAGGGTCCAGCGGGGAGATGAGTGGGAAGGCCAGCTACAGGAGCTGGGTGTGAAGCTGTAGGGATCGAGACCTCTGCTGAAAGCAGCAGTGAAGTCAGGTGGATTCTGCGTCCTTGTCATCCAGAGATTCTACCAGAGAATTGAAAGGAGGGCCTCGGACAGATGTTTGTAGCATTATTCATAACATCCAAAAGGTGAGGATAACCCAAGTGTGCATGAATGGATGAATGGTTAGTAGTGTGATGTGTACACACAAATCTTGCTCAGCCTCAACAGGAAGAAAATTCTAGCACATGCTACAATGTGGGTGGACCTTGAGGATACAATGCCAGATGAGGCAAGCAGTCACACAGAAAGAAATGAGTACTGTGTAATTCCACTTCCATGAGGCCTTGCAGTAGTGAGGTTCATGGAAGTGGAGTGGAATGCTGATTTCCAGGGTCTGGCAGAGAAAGGGGAGGTGGGAGGTCAGGGTTGTTGGGTTAGCAGTTTAGTTTTACAGTATGAAACAGGCTCTTCGGCTGGATGGTGGTGAAGGCAGAACACGACGTGAGCTCATCACACTTAAAAATGGTGGCGATGATACATCTGATGTATATTTTACCACAATTAAAGCAAGGTTCGAAGATGCAAGAAGAAGTTGTTAAAGTATTCTGAAGACTCAGAACAGGATGTGCCACTAAGCAGAATCTGGATGTAAAAGAATTTGAAAAAGGCTATAAAACCTTGGCCTCTGGCCACCAGACTCTGGAGAGGCGGCTGTGAGTAGAAGAGAAATATCTCTTGGTTGTGGACGTTTGGACATGCACAATGAGGTTAGCGTTGCTGCTCCTTTTCCCTGGTGAGTGATGAGTTTTGGTTTTGTCTGCATTTTGGTCCACGCCGCTGTAACCTGTGACCTGGGTCACAGCAGCTGTCCTCCGCAGCAACCTGCTTCTACACCTGTCTCCTCAGACCTCAGAGCCCTCCCAGCACAGCAGACGTATCATCGTAAGTAGCCTGCAGTTCCTCCATTGTCTCAAACTGCCTGGCTTGTGTATAAACGCAGTCAGTTCTCCTGACTTCTCATCGGCATCTTCCATGGGGCCGCCTCTCTCCCGACCGCTCTGAATTAGCCAGTACTGGACCACTGTCCTTGGGAGAGATATGTTCATTCTTCCATCCATTCTTCCTACCCTTCCCATCTCTACATAGATTATACCATTTAATTGTAAAACATTTCCTTCTAATATTTATCTATTTCTTTATTCTATAAAAGAGAAAACTAGATTCAGAAATGTTGAATGATTTGCCTGATGTTATCTGACCAGCGCATGTCGTGGCCAAGACGCAGACCCCAGTCCTCTGGCGCCTAAGCTGAAGTTCCTCGCGCTGCACTGCCCTGCCTCCTGCCCGCACCCTCTGTGTCTGTGCAGGAAGCCGAAATGAGAAACGTCGCTGTGCAGCTTCAGCACAGAACATGCTGCCCACATCTCACATGACTGGGGAAGGCGCTTGGACAATGAACTGCGGAGTTACGGTGTGTGACTGCGTACACTGTGGATAACTGTGTACACACACACACTCTCTTGTTTGGAGGCACCGAAGTCTACTGGGAAGTCACTTTGAACAGCGTAAAACGAGTTACTGCCCTCAGAAGAGCCGATGCTGCTCAGTGGTCACAATAGCCTGGGAAAATAAATGGCAGCGGTGACACAGGCTGTTGATAGAAGCAAAAAACCCAATAAATAATTCTTCAGTTGGATCCTTGAGTGCACTCCGTCAGAGTGAGAGATGTAAACACACTACTTCTGATATACCCATCTGTTTCTCTTTTATATCTGATCTATGAACTCAGCTAATTACCTATTCCATAGTTTCAATCATTCAGTTTAAAAACAAAGCAAGCAAAATATATCGAGACCACTGGACCGACAGCTTTCTAAGAAGTAGTTCATGTAATGTCACCCCTTCCATGTTTTCAGAAAGAGGTTTTTAAAAATGAAGAATAGAGATAATTTTACATGCAATTCTATCCCAAGGAAATACGTAGGATGATTAGGACATCAAGATGCATTTGACCTGTCAAAAAGATGCATATATACAGCCTATGTGGTGAAAGCAGTCTGCCAGTATAATGCGAATATGCCTGAGGATGCTAAAAAGATGAATGTTCTTTCCAAAATATGATATTCACACTCATACCCCACTCCTGAGCTGAGTCTTTATTTTTGTCCAAAAGGTAAGGACATCATGATTAACATCCGCTATAATTTGTATTCACCATTTTCTTCTATATTGTTTGCTTACATTAACTTGTTTTATTTTCTGAGAGGATGCAAGTTTTATTTCCACTTTATAGATTAGGAAATAGACACCTAAGAGTTAAATAACAAATGTAGAACAAAAAGGAGAAAATGGAGTTTGGCCCTTAAAAATGATGAATAGATTCTTTCTTCTGTCACTTCCTCGCCTCTCTCTTATTTGAGGCCCTAATCTTTTGAGAGATTACTGAGTTGTCACTTTCCAGCCTTTACACAGTATTTTCATTTCCTGAACCACAACAGTTTCTGGATTCTTTTCTCTGATACACTGCAAATTGAGCGAGTTCAAGTGCGTTTCTCTAAATGGGCAGGACCTCTGGGATAATTGTATTAAATTTAAAGGTCTCATCAAGTATGCAAAAGAAATGCCACTCACAGAAGTGGCCCTGGAGCCACCGGCCTCAGGGACAGGTGTCAGGCTGCCCCAGGGAGAGGCCAGCAGGTGCTCCCGGGCCACGGTCCTCACCAGCCTGTCTTCATCCCAGCTAGAGAAGCCTGAAATTCCACTTGTGAGGGTGTTTGCTCTGGGTCTCCAAGACTTTTAACATCCCAGAGAGTCCCATGAGAAGGGCAGCTCCTCGGGGAAGCGGCATCACCCCAGGACCTGACACACAGCTGGCTGGCTGGCTGCTGGGCGCAGGATGCAGACCCGGCCACCGGAGCTGAGTCTGTAAGCCGGGGAGAAGGATTAGTGGACAAGCCACAGGAACAGCGGAGGTGACATCCGTGAACCCACAGCTGGTTTGTGCGTGAGTTCTAGACAGAAAGTGAGTGACGTGATCCGTTAAATCTGAGTGGTTGCAAGAAGACACGGGCATGAGGACACTTTTGCTGTTCACATTTCAGGTGTTTGCTGGACTAGTTTTCTGGCAGGTCCTCTCCAGCGCTCCTCCCTTGGTGGTCTGTCGGCCGGCCCGGGCAGTGGGTGCAGCTCCAAAGCCACAGGAGAAGCAGTGCGGACATTCACTCAGCCCTCAGGCAGTGCAGCCCAAAGCAAAGATCCCAGTTCTTTGACAGCCGTGGTGCCATCACTACTGTTGGTGCTTATTTAAGGAAATTATAGTGTAACCAGTACATTAAAATCAATTGTTAAAAGTCTTTAGACATTAGGACTTTTTTATACTTCAGGCCTTTGTTGGTACATTATGGATACACATCATCATTGCGTTCAACATTGAGAGTTTGTACCAGAATATGACACAACTTAATTCTCATTTTTCCCCTTCTCCCACTCACCCTGTAACCCCACTCCCATACATAAGCTTTGTTTCCCTTTCTTTATTACTATCACATTCTTTTTCCCTTGTTATTTACCCCACACCCTCTTTCCTTTTAAATATTTTCTATTTCACAATGTGAACTATATATCCTAGAAATCATTTACATCTTCATTTGCTCATACTAGAGAAAAGATAGGATATTTACACACCTGTGATCTATTTATTTCACTTATGAGGATGTCTCGAAGGTACATCCGTCTGAGTATGAATGACTCATTCTTATCATTTTAATGTCAGAATAATACTCCATTCTATAAACGAACAACAACTTCTTTATCCAGTCTCCCGTTGATGGACATTTTGGTCTTGGAAATAACCAAAATGTCCATCAACGGGAGACTGAATATAGAAATTAGGACTTTTAAAAGTAAACGTCTTGGGGCCGGGGAGTTAGCTCAGTGGTTCCGGTGCCTGTCTTGCGGGCACAGGGGCCCGGGTTTGATTCCCTGGTAACCACATAACAATACTGGGCATGGAGACTCACGCCCAGCAGCAACCAGTACCACATACCCCAGTGCCAGGCGTGGTGGCTCATGCCTGTAATCCCAGCACTCGGGAGGCAGAGGCAGGAGGATTGTGATGTGAGTTTGAGGCTGAGCTCAGGGCCAGCCTGAACCACAAAGCGAGACCCTGTCTCATAAAACCTAAAAAAAAAAAAAGTAAACGTCTTTGCAGCTTTCTCATCCTAAGAGCTGAAACTTCCACCCACTAGTCCTGGCACCAAGGGAGTTTCAGAGAGTCAGCTGGTCAACAATTTCAGGGCCCTCTGGTGGGCCAGAGCCTCATGAAGTCTCCGCATGCCTATTTCCTGACTTTGGTTTTATCTTTCCTGTAAATTGAGTTCTTCTTTGTGTTCCAGGGATGCTGAGTAGCTGCCCTCGCACTTTGGCCAAATTATAAATAAACTCACTTTTTCATTTTCATATTCTTGATGGCAGACACGCAGATCAATCCAGAGAGTTGGGGCCCAGGGCTTTGGCTGGGCCTCCAGTGAGCACAGGAGCTGAGAATCTCCACCTGTTGGGAAGAAGTGAGACAGTCTGGAAGAGCCACAGTAGGCAGAGCAGAAGGCGTGCCTGTAGACTGGTTCTTTCTCTGCTGTGCACATCTCTGCTTTCTGCTAACCACAGCAAGCAGAAGTTCACAGCTCCAGTTTAACCGCATGTCCTGATCCACGGGTTCGGGTGTGGTATCCAATCCACTTCAATGCGTCAAATCATCTGCCATCAGGAATTCTGATGCGATGGAGAAATGCACGTTATGGAAACGCGAAGCATAAGGAATTCCCTTGGGATGCTGTTTCTTTCCTTCTGTTGGGGTCTATGGCACTACCTCAGGAACACAACAGGGAGAGCGTATTTCACGTTCTGCACATTTTCATTTACGTCGATACCTAGACCAAGAGGGCGTTCCTCACATTTGATGTTCCTTAACAGATGGGTTTGTAAAAAAATCACTTGACCTTTGATTCACTCACAAAAGCAAAACCAAAACAATTTGATTGTTTAGATTTCTTACAGTTCGCATGTAGCAGTCATCATAGTAATGTTGATCTCCTAAATACTCATCTCCAAGACTAAAGTCAAGCTCGTATTGAGGCTAATTTGCTCTAAATATAAAAATGTATCATACATTATTTTCCATAAAAAATAAATTAAACGTTTTTTCAGTGTGGTAGCTCCTTAAATATTTCAGATAAACTACTCTCTGCCTTCTGAATTTCCCCAGCAGGATGACAGTTCCACAGGGCTTTCTTGGGGCAGGGATCCAACATGGCTCAAATTGTCTTTTAATTACTAAGAACAAATTTACTCTGTGTCTGTAGGTTTTGTTTGTTTGGAAACAGCTTCTTGATTCAATTTTCAGTGCTTTGCATTTATACTATTTAAATAGAGGAAGACAACTTTTAAGAAATGTGTGTTCTTTGTTTAATTGACTGGGTATCCTGTAGTCTGTGCCCGCAGGCAGTGGGTTGAATTCTGAAGGCTAAGCCCTTAAATATCCTGTAGGATAGAATGACTGTAGTATGAATAGAATAACCCAGGCTTCTGAATGTGGGAAGTAGCAAACCGTGATCTTAGTACGTTTTCTGAGATTAAACCTAGAGGGGAGAACCTTTTCCACTTTTCCAGTCTAAGATGGGATATTGCCTGCACTCTGCATGTTACCTTTATAGGAAGCACCTCAAAACAGTCCTGATGTCCCAGCTCTCCTCTGCAGAGATGAGACTTAGTGAGGACAATTGTTAACATCAAGTAATCAAGAAGAAAGATTGAGGAAGTGGACATTTGCCTTGGCAGACCTCCATTGCAAAGGTTAGGAGAGCTGATTGACACGGTCTCACTATGAGGGTAGATCAGTGTGTCATGATTGTCACACACATACACACACACGCACACTCACACACATGCACACTCACACATACACACCTCCACAGAGACACATTCAAAACTTTAAGCACATCAATAAGCACAAGGGCTGTGACTGTCCCTTCTACTTTATACCAATTCAGGAAGTCAGCCTCCAGGTTGAGGGTCATAGTTTAAGATGGCAACAAGCAGGAAGGGGCACCTAGAAGGCCTTGACGGTGACAGTGCAAGGAATGTGACCATCCCACACTGTGCAAAGCCCTGTGAACCTTCAGTCTGACAAACGGGGCCTCCAGGAATGTGGTAACTTTCTTTGATTGGATGCATTTAATAAAATGCAAATGAGTTTGTGCTGAAGACATAGGGTTGCAAAGAAAAACTCAGTTGGGTTTAAGCAAGAGCCCACGTCTGTGGGAATTCCATGCTGACAGTGGTATCAGAGCAGACATAAAGTCTGCGTGCCGGAGGTAGAGTGCACCCATACATCCCCAAGGAATGTTGGTTTAGACCAATGGTTTCCCCCAAAGCTTTAAAAAGAGGAGGACTTGGTTAAACCTAGATTTCTCAGCAGCAGTCATCTGGGTGAGACATAGAATTTGTGTTTCGTCAGCTCCCATTTGATTTGCACCTAGCAAAGGGAGAGGTGAGCCTGCCTGCTCTGGCGGTCCTGTGCCTGGCCGCCTGCCGCCCGGGGGCAGTCTGTGGAGTGGCCGGGAGTATGACCGCCAGTGAACAGCGTGCAGGTCCTGAGCCCAGCTTTCACACTTGCATCATTTTTGCCAAGGTCCTGCTTGTTTCTCAAGTTCCTACGCTGGTCAGTCAGGCCAGTGTGTATCTTTTCCTACAGTGCTGCAGATGGTGAGGGAATAAATGGGAAGATAAGTAAAATAAACCCAGTGTGTATAGTATAACCACTAGCTATTGTTTTCATCTTGGGAACTGACAAATCTATGTTCAGGACATTATGATTAATGAATGTGTAAGAAGTCTAAGAAAAAGAAATAATTCAAAACCAAACACTTTATTGACTTTCCTTTTATATTATTAATCATCCTTCAAAATACTTTCAGCTTTAATGAACATTATAATACAGGAAGTACGTAAATATTCAAGTGTTACAAGATTATCAAAACATCAGAATGAAGTTTATGTTCTCTTAATGTGGAGGAAGAGAAAGTCTAGGAAACAAATGAAAGCAGGAAGTGGCTAACGTGGTCTCCACCCTGCTGAGGTTTCCACGAAACTCTGTGTCCACGTCAGAAGAAATAAACACAGGTAGAAAGGAGACAAGGCAACTATAATTCTAAGGCATGGTCGAAGTTGCTCAAGGGTTTCGGTATCTGCACCCGTACCTTTATCCCCAGGTTTGTCTTGCTTCTTAGGTTTATTAATTTTCCTCTAGGCCACTCACACCCAAATCCCTTAAAGATACTGTAAATCTATAAATTAAACCAAAGTGTTAAGGTATAGGGCAGCAACCTGAAAGTGAAGAAACAGATTAAAGAAGTTGGAAGAAAATGCTTCAGACCAAAACAGTAGGTCACCCACCCTGAAGAACCTCTGCGGTAGCCTGTAGTCCCCACCCCAGGCCGTCGTGTGCCCGTCTAGAGCTCTGGCTCCTTTCTTTGGTTCTGCCTAATGCAACCTCCCGAGCCTCTCTGTGGCTGAGTTGGCTCCTGCGTGTGACAAGAGTCAGCGAGCCTGGGACGGGCTGAGCCTGTCTCCTCCGAGGGCGCTGCCTCGGCCCCATCCTGGCACATGGCTGTGGAATTCTTTTGTAATAAGATGGAATTGCAGATAATGGGGAGATAATCAGTGAATCATATTAGATTAAGGCAGTTTGTACTTATCTTCCTAAATCAAGGTATAGAACATTTTCACATTTAAACATTTAAAAACCTCCTTTTGTCTCCTTCCTATCAGTTATTTCCCACCCCTAAAAGGCATCGATGGTCTAAATTCTGTTACCACAGACTAGCTTTGCTGCCTTGCATTTTATGGAAATAGCATCATGCAGCATCTGCTGTTCTATGTCTGATATCTTTACCTATGCTTTACATGCTTGAGGTACATTTATGAAATTGCATGACTCAGTACATTCTACAAAACTTCCAGTTATTATTCTATTGCATAAATACATCAGAATTTATTATTTAAACAAACCAAAAATATTAAGTTTTGTATTGATGAACATCCATATTGCTTTGAAGTCTTGGCATATATGAATAAAGCTGCTATAAATATTTTATATATTCATATACATCCATACTGTTTTTGTTCTGGTAAATATCTAGGAGTGGAATTTTTACAAGGTTGGGTATGTGTTTAATCTCATATAAAACTATCAAATTCCTTGTACAATTTCACAGCCTCCTGAGGAATGTGACATTCCAGGTGATTCGCGTGGTCATTTTTAAAAGTTAATTTTATTAGCACATTATATATATACACATGTGTATAGGCGTGCGCGCGCGCACACACACACACACACACACACACACACACATTTATGATCAGATCCTTAATAGGGAATTTGTGCCTGGATGTCATGATTGCCAATTTTTTCCTTCCCTTCCACTCCCTTCAACCACTCTTTCACTCGTTATTTATAAAAGCTTTGTTACCATTTCTTTCTAGTCTCTTTTTTCTTTTCCTTTCTCTCTCTCTCTTAATTTAGTTACCCTTCCTATTTTAATACTTCCTTCCTATTTCACAACATCTATTCTACATTTTGGTCCTTACTTGCTCTTCCATTTTCTCTCACAAAAGAAACCATACCATATTTGAAAATGTGCGTCCAATTTATTTCACTGAAGACTATGGTGTCAGTGCGCATTCGTTTTCCCAAATATGTCGAACTTTTATCCTTCTTTATGGCATAGTAATACTCCATTGCACAAATAAAAGCCCACACATTCTTTATCCATTCTTTGGTTGGTGGGCATTAGGGCCAGTTCCAAGACTTAGCCATTACAAATGGTGCTGCTATACATCTAAGTGTGCCTATATCACCATGGTATGATGTTTTAGATTCTTTCATGAAGATACCAAGAAAAGATATAGCTAGGTAACATGAGACTTGGAGTTTTAGTTTTCGAAGGAATCTCCACACTGATTCCTACACTGGATGCACCAATCTGTATTCCCAGCAACAGTAGAAAAGGGTTCCTTTTCCCCTACAGCCCCTGTAATATTTGTTGTTGTTTAATGTCTTGAAAATAGCCAATTTTTTTCTGGAGTGAAATAGAATCTCTGTTGTTTTCATTTGATCTAAGTATGCTTCACAGAGTATTTGCATACACCCATGACTTCAAGAGTGCCACCTATTCTATTTTCCGTCAGATTCATAGTTTCTGTTTTAATGTTTAGTCTTTGATCCAGTTGGATTACAGTTTAACGCATGGTGAGAGACAGTCTAGTCTCACTCTTGGCATGTAGAAAGCCTATTCAAAAAGCTATTGTTCTTAAAATGAAAGTTTTGGGCCCCTTTGTCAAAGACAAGGTGACTGAGTATGTTTGGAGCTATTTATGCATCGTCTAATCTGTTCCATTGATCTGTGGGTCTGATTTTTTTTCCTCAGTGCAATACTGTTTTTATCAATGCAGATTTGTAGTATAATTTTGAGTCAGGAACTGGGATGCCCCTGGCCTTGCCTTTGTTGCCCAGAATTACTGTTGCTATTCTAGGTCTCTTCTGGTTCCAAACAAACTTTAAAATTCTTTTCTCTTACTCTATGAGGGATGCTGTTGATAGTTTGATTTTGGGTTACATCAAATCTGTATAACAATTTGGAAGTCTGGCCATTTTCACTACGTAGGTGTTGCTTATCCAAGAAGAAGGGATATCTTTCTATTTTCTAATATCCTCTTTGATCTCCCTTTTCAGACTACTGTAGTTTTCTTTTTTTTAATTGAAATATTTATTGATACATTACATATACACATCATGATTGCACTCCACAATGGGGATTTGTACCAGTATAAGACACAGCTTAATTCTCATTTTTTCCCATAACCTTACCCACCCTACCACCTCCCTATATACATAAAGTTTGTTTCCTTCCTTTTTTGTTATAATCTCAATGTAAAGACCTTTTACTTCCTTTGTTAGACTGATTCCTAAGTATTTCACTTATGGTATATGCTGTTGTGAAAGGTGTGGTTTCTCTAATTTGTTTCTCAGTGAGTTTATCTGTGTACAGGAATGCTATTGGCTTTTAGTGTTGATTTTATTTTTATTTATTTATTTTTTTGAGACAGGGTCTCACTTGGTAGTTCAGGGTGGCCCTGACCTCATTTTGCAGCCTAGGCTAGCCTCAATCTTCTGCCTCTGCCTCCCAAATGCTGAGATTATAGGCATGTGCCACCATACCTGGCATTGTGAAATATGGTTACCAGGGATTGAACTCAGGACCTCGTGCTTGCTAAACAGGTGCCGGAACAACTGAGCTAAATCTCCTTCCTTGAGTGTTGATTACATATCCAGCTACTCTACTAAATCTGTTTATTAAATCTAGAAATTTTTAGGTGGAGTTGTTGGGGTCTTCTATGTAGTGTCATGTCATCTGCAAATAATGATAATTTAACTCCTTTCCTTGCCTATTCATATTCCTATTAGTTCTTTCTCTTGTCTAACTGCTCTGAGTAATGTTTCAGGACTATATTGAATAAGATTGGCGACAGTGACATCCTTGTCTTGTTTGATTTTACAGTGAAAGTCAGTTTTCATCATATACTATGATGCTAATTCTTGGTTTGTCATAGACAACTTCTATCAGATTGGGATGAAGGCTATCTATTCAAATGTGCTGTACATTTTTTACCATGCATGGCTGTGGAGTTTGTCAAATGTTTTTTTCTGTGTCTATTGAAATGATCATGTGCTTTTGGTCCTTGATCTGTTGGTATGATGCTTGGCATTTATTGATTTGCATTTGTTGGTGTGGGTTGAATTCTACTTGATCATGGTGTATAATCTTCTTGATGATTTTCTGCATTCTATTTGCCAGTATCTTATGGAGGATTCTGCATCTGTGTTCATTAATTGGGATTGCTGTTTAATTGTATAAACTATCTAATTTCCCCTTTAGTTTTATCCGTGACCCACTGGTGTTCAGGAAGGTGTTATTTAATTTCCATGTGTATATGAAGTTTTTGTGGTTTCTTTTGCCACTGGTTTTAATTTCATTGCACTATGGTCACTCCTTTGCATTACTTAAACATGTTCTATGAGTTAGTATGTAGTCTATTTTGGAGAACATCACATGTGCAGCTGGGAAGAATGTGTATTTTAATATTGCAAGGTGGAACATTCTGGAGAGATATACTAAGTCCATTTGTTCAATAGTTTGGTTTAGTTCTAATATTTCTTTGTTGAGTTATTGACAGTTGATCTGTCTATTTCTGACAATGAGGTATTGAGTTCCCTCCTTACAGTTGTATTTGTGCTTACTAAAGTTATCATGTTCCTTAAAACTTGGTTGCGTGTGATGGTATTTGGTGCACATATATTTATTATTTTTATCCCTTCCACTTAGACTGTTCCCTTAACAAGAAGATAGTAGTAGCCTCTCATGATCAGTTTGGACTTTAAATCCCCTTTGTCTGCAAATAGAAAAGTCCTCCCTGCTTTTTTTCTGTGTTCCTGTCACATAGAATTTTATTTTCCATCTTTTGACTTTCAGTCAACTAATTTTTTTTTTTTTTTGAGACAGGGTCTCGCTTTGTATTCAGGCTGGCCCTGAACTCACTATGTAGCCCAGGAGAGCCTCAAACTCATAGCAAACCTCTTGTCTTTGCTCTCCAGTGCTGGGATTACAGGCGTGAGCTGCCATGCCTAGCCCTGTGGCATGTGGGTCTGACTGCGGGTGGGCGTGAGTCTCCAACCCAGCATTATTGTATGTGTTTACCAGGGATCGAACTAGGGACCTCGGGCTTGCAAGGCAGGTTCTGTAACCACTGAGCTAAATCCCTGGACCCATGAATTTCTTTTTGAGCTAAATATATCTTGTATGCAGCATGTTGCTCAATCATGTTTCTTGGTCCATTCTGCCAGTCTGCTTCTTTTTATTGGAGTTATGTATGCCTCTCTCCTCTGTATGTCAAATTCTTTTCTAATGATAGGAAGAGCGGTTTTTTCGTCATTCGCACTCTCTCCTTTTTTCAGTGACTGATCTTTGCATCATCTAGCAGCTCGCTGCATTAATTTTTGTGTGGTCATTTCATGTTTTGAAGACATATTTCTTCTCGTGCTCACTAACCGCAATCCTGTCCCGTAGATCTGATAAGCTGTCCTCACCTTAGATTATCCTGCTGTGTTCCTTTCAATAGAAATTTTCCTCTGCTGGGTGTTTCATTGAACTTGTTTCATGGATTGCATTTCTTTCTTATGTTGGAAATTCATGGTTTCCATCATTTTGCTATGTTCCTCTATTTTTTTTAATCTGGATCTACTCTAGATTCATCAATCATACCCTTCCTCATGGTCATTATCATTCCAGAGTTATCTGAGAAATTATTTCTCCTTTGATATGTTCTACAGCTTCATTTATTTGATTTGTTACTTCCACTTGCTGCTACTTTAGAGAGTCCAAGTGGGTGGCTTTGTAGTTGTCCCTCTCATTCTCTCCTAAGTTTGATTTTGCTGAGCTGGAAGTCTGGGGTTACATTTTACTTGTATATCTTCTCGTTTTCTATGGTGATTAAAGTCTAATTCCTGTGCTGATATTTGTAAATTATTTATGGTAGGTACCTTTAATTTTAGTGTTACAAAATGACTACTTGGAGATGTCTTCAAAGTGTGTTTGGCTTCTGGGTTTTAAGTCTGTTAGGAGATTCTACCTTTTCAATGTATTAAGAATGAGAAGTTGTCTGTCTGGGCCAGCCTCCAGTCTCTAGCCTGTGGCCCTCCAGCCTCTGCCTATCTGGCACTTAGTCTATGGTATTGACCTCAGGTAATCTCATTTTTAGGGTACAAGGGAGAACAACTGATTAGAACAATTACATCACCTCTGCCAGAGTAATACAATTGGTAATAACAATGATGTCAAACATAGCCTAGAATATAGCAAATTGTGATAACTATTAATTTGCCAGCTTTAACCATATGAACAAGATTTATAGTTATCTAATAAAATCTAAAAAAAAAACCCCAGAAAATCATGTACTGCAAATATTCCCTCAATATAGTGATTTTACTCCAAGGGAGAAAATTTATAAGGAGTTAGGGGAAAAATAGAGCAATAGGAGAAGAGAAAGAAATTAGAAAGGAGGCTGGAGGACAAAGGAAGATTATTCAAACTTTTGGAACTGGTGAATAAAGGAGAGAAAGAATGAAGATAAACAATGAGAAGAGGACAGAACAACAACAAAAACTAGAAACAATATTCACACTCATATATAAACAAAAAAGTCAAGAGAAAGACAAATATATATATATATATATATATATATATATATATATATATATATATATATATATACAAAGCAAGGAAGAAAAGCAGGGGAAAAAGTTCACTTCTGAGTGTGTCTCTACTGGGACTAGTACACCAGGGAGATGAGGAGAGACTAGATCCGTGTTGATTAATCCCACAAGCCGGCAGTAGAATGCTGGTGGTGGTAGACAGTCCCAGCAAACCCGGACCTTTAGTTCCTTTGAAGTTCAAGCTGCTGCTGGTTTCTGGATGTGAGGCCAGGACCAGAGTTGTCTAGCCTGCAACATTCCAGTACCTCTTGCTGGCTCAGCTCCCTGCTAGCTTCAGTTTGGCTGCAACTTTCCTGACACTGGGAGCTATTGGATGGAGCCTACCTACTGCTTTTCTGAGTTCTGAGTTGTTGGCACCTTTCCAAAATAGCAGTCTACAAATTGCCCTCTCCCGGAGGATATCTGAACCCAAATAACTTACCAGCTACTGCAGTCCACAATGTCCACTGTTCTGTTCCACTGGTGCTTATTTTCCTTAGGGGTTTCTGGGGTTGTTAGTAGTCACTGTGTAGCTTCAGGTGTGAGACATCCTCTATCCCAAGCTGGGCAGAGAGAAGGTTCTGCTTGCTACCCTTGCAACTTTCCTCTCCTGCTTTGCAGTCCCTTCCCTTGCTCTCCCACAGGCTTCAGTTCTTACTTGAAGTACTACTTGGTTCCTTGGGGTCTGCTTTCCTCCTCCTTCTCTTCCTCAGATTACTATATTCCAGCATTTAGATTCCAAATCTCAAAGAGGCTGTTTCTCCGATGCTCACCATTCCACCATCTTCCGTGATGATTCTTACATTCCTTAGTGTCTTATTTGATGTTAAGACTTGCAATAGATCTGAGATACCATTTAATTATTCTTTTGATTTTCACTTCTTTGATGGCCAAAAATGTTTAGCACTTTTTTTGTTTTTGTTTTTGTTTTTTTTAGGTTTTTTTGTTTTGTTTTGTTTTGGGTTTTTTTGAGACAGGGTCTCACTTTATGGTTCAGGCTGGCCCTGAGCTCAGCCTCAAACTCACAGCAATTCTCCTGCCTCTGCCTCCCGAGTGCTGGGATAACAGGCGTGAGCCACCACGCCCAGTATGGTATATGGTAACCGGCGATTGAACCCGGGTCCTTGCACTTGCAAGACAGGCGCCGGAACCACTGAGCTAAATCCCCGGCCCCAAAAATGTTTAGCACTTTTTATATGCTTGATGATCTTCTTTTATGATATACCTGATGGACTGTCTTGCCCTTTCAAAACACTGCTATTTTTTAAATTATTGCTTTAATTCTATATTTTGGATACAAGTCCTCCATTAGGTATATATGTTGCAAATATTTTTCCCAGGTTTATATTACCTTTATTAGTAAGTCTTGTGAGCAAAAGCCTTTGCTTTTTATAGAATACTAATTATAGTTTTTTTTTCAACACATTATATTTCCTAGGAAAGGTGTTTCTATGTTGTGTTCCTGAGATATTCTTTTATCTTTTTCTATCTCTCTTTCCCTATTTCAACTCCTCTATCCCTATTCTTCCATGATAATTCCCCTTCTACTTTCAAATCTCTTTTTTTCTTTATTCCTCAATTTTCACATTTGAGAGAAATCTTGTGATACTTCTGTTTCTGAGTCTACTATTTCATTTAACATGATCTTGAGTTCTATCCATTTTTCTGGACCCGACACAATTTTGTCCTTTTGTATATCTATATCTATTTTTTTATGTATGTGGTGGACATCTAGTCTTATTCTGTAAGTTGAACACTACCACAATAAACACTCTATTAACTTTTATAGCAAATCTTAGGATTCTCAAATTTGAGTCCAGTCCTAGAGTTTTTTTTTTTTTTTTTAAATTGCCTTAGCTAGTCTAGGTTACCCACCGAGTAAGTTCTGAGATTCGAACCCAGAGCGTCACACATGCTTGGCAAGCACTCCAGCACTGAGCCAGCTCTCCAGCCCTAGATATTTTGAATTCTATGTAAAGTTTAGAATCTTCATGACTATCTTTACAAAAAGTTTCTTGGATTTTAATATAGTTGTAAAGAATTTGTAGAATTACTGTCTTAAGAACAGTATTTTAGTTTATGACTGTGGCATAGATGCTGTTAATTTCTTTCAAAGGTATTTATAGTTTTCAGCTTGGTATATTCTTTCTTATATTTATTCCTAATGTTATATTTATTCTTACATACTCATTCCCAAAATGATTTTTGATACTATTATAATGGTATTTAAAATTACATTTTCAAATGGTTGTAGCTGTTTCAAGAATGCAATTGGTTTTTTTTCTCTTATTTGCTTTGTATAAAGTAATCTTACTGAATTCACTTATTCTGGTTACTTTGCGGATCCCTTAGGATTATCTGTACAAAAGACAATATCTTCTATGAAAAAAAATTTTACTTCTTTATTTCCAATCTATATACCTTTTATTGTCCTTTCCTTTCTGATGGCATTGCCTGAAATCTCCAGGGTGTTGAGCAGAGATGGTAGAGCAGCATTTCTGAACTAGATAAATAGGAGGAAGGAGGTAAGAAAGAGAGAAATCAATGCAATAATAACAAACTGTTGTAATAAAAATAACAAAACTAAAATCTGCTCTCAGAAAAGATTAATATCAACGTCATCTCTTAGCAAGTCTGATGAAAGTTTATAAAAATCCAAAATGCCAGAACCAAAGAATGGATATCAAATTATGTTCTCTAAATATTTCAAAAGGACATTGGAAGAATATTACAAACAGATCAAGGACAGAGGCATCTTTGACATTCACGACACACTGTATTTGAGCCTCAGCAATGCTGAGGACAAAGTAACAGTCTTAGCTTTTTTGTTTTTTTGTAAGCACTTGCCCATTATTTTAGCATTTACTGTAACACTGGCTGTAGTTTTTCACAGATGCTCTTCATCAACTGAAGTCCTCCTAAGTTTATGAGACTTATGGTCATGAAATAGATGCTGAAATTTATCAAGTGCGTTCTTCCACATCTATTGATATTTTCTTCTTCCTCCATTTTTCAGTGGAAGGCATCTGAAGATTTTAAAGGCATCTGTCCATCCTGTATGCATCATAAGGTTTATTTAAATATAAAACTGTCCACAAAATCTTTCACTGTCCTTTTAAAATATGTGTAGAATCTATATTAACATCCATTCTTTTGTTTTGTCCAGTTGAGTTTTTAAATAAATTTCCAAAGGCCTGCCAGGAGGTGACACATATATCTTTTCTAAGAAGCAATAGTTCTGTTAGTTTTTTCTATTGTTTCACTGATTTTTTTCCTCTTATTTTCTTCCTCGTACCTAACTTAAGTTTAATTTGCTTGTCTTATTTCTTAGATTTACAGCTATGATCACTGATTTTGTTTGTTTTTGACACAGAGTCTCACTCCTTAGTCCAAGCTGGCATTGAGCTTGTTAATAGCCCAGCTGGGCCTTGAATTCTGCAGCCCACTTTCACTTTTGCATGATATTTGTACTAGAGGAAGACTCTCAAATGGACAAGGAATTGTTTTTAATTGCAGTCCTTTTTTCTTTTCCTCCACCAGTTTTTATTCCTTGGTCACGTCAATCTGATTTTAACTTCTAATCCTGTGTGCTTGCCATTTATCCTGTGAGACACTTTCCACTTAGATCTTCATGCCACAAGCTAAGTATCATCCTTTATTTTTATTTTATACTCTCCAGTGGACTCTGTTTGCCAAAGAAGACTGTACTCCTTCTTGCCTCTGTTTATCCTGCGCACTTCTGGTGCAGCACTTTCCCGGCTTTGGTTGATTGTTCCTTGACTTCCTGCTGAGCTCCAGAAGAAAGCATGCTCTGTCTTCGTATCCTATTTTCCTAACTTTAATATTTCTTATATTCTTAGCATCCAGTGAAATATGCGGCACCATAATGAAGGCCCTGTGATGTTTCCCTAATGTAGAGTGAAGCGACCGAAACCATGGGACATCTAGCTTTGCTGGACTTGAAAAGACACATTGAATTGGTACATTCTGCTCAACTCTGCAGAACCATCTGTTTTATAAACTCTGTGCTGGAAAATAGAAATGTAAAAGCAGGGCATCAACGAGAAGCTTTTCTCGATCTGAGTTAGCAGCAGTCTCCACCTCTTGCTGGCATAAGGTCTCCTTCCTCTCCTCCAGTCCCTGCAGTGGCCACCTGTGCACGTTCTGCTTCTGGCTGTGTCTTGTGTCATCACTTGGCCTCTCTGCCAGCTCCTTGCAGACAGGGCTGTATTTTCTAACATATTCAGCAATTCTGCAGAATAACCTTTAAGCCTGCAAAGGTTTTAGGATACCCTCAATATATTATTGTGCTAAAAATGAACAGAATAAGAAAGTTAGTCTTGTAGGTTTAATAATAAGATTCTCTAGCTCCCTAAGGAAAAAGGAGCCATAGAATTTCAAACTAATTAGTCTTTCAACTGCTCATTAATGAACCACTAAGTTCCCACCAAGGACACTGTGTCTTGTGAGGGGAGTTTCCTCTGCCTCTTCTCTGCCTTTCTTCTCATTTCCATGCGTGGCCTTTCTAGTTTATGATCCCTGGAGTTTGCATTGCAATAAACTGCCAAGTATTTCCTGCCCACGCCTCTGGCTGCAGAGCATGAGAACCGTTAGAGAAAACAACAGATCAGAACATTTTTTAGATTTGTTGGTGTTCTTAAAAGCGCCCATTTTTAAACATAAATATTTATGCCTATCGCCAAGCTGAACCTCTGTTTGTTATAAGGGCCTTCTGTTAGTCTGTAATCTGAAGAGGACTCGTGTAAACAGTATTTATTGTTTATTATGACAAGATTGATGGAGAACTCTGGAGGAAATCATGCCTAAAACTTGTTCTCATATTTTGATTCTATGCATAAAAGAGCAGAAAGGATCCGCCCTGCATAGGCATTCAGACAGCTCCCACCTGCACTGGTTGAGTAACTCAGGGCCTCTGGATGTGGGGACCGTGGAAATGGCTCTGAACCATGCACGCCTGTGAAGCAGAAAGGCAGTGTAAGCGCAGCTCTTGTTTGTAGAAGGACTTCTTTCTTTTATTTGTGTTTTCATTTTTGAGCCTTGTCTTCTGACGGTTTCAAGTTTTCCCAAAGGCGTAGAAGGGAGAGCTCCTTGCAGAGCAGGGCATAGAGTGGGCATGGGGTTATGGTCCGAGATGTCCCTCTTTCCGGGCTCCATGCCAAGCTCACAGAATCACAACCTCCTCAAGGCCAGCCTGGGCGTCTGCATGACCACCCACTTGCTGGAGGTGCAGCCACCCTCTACCGGCTGAAGGCTTGGTGGCGTCCTCCTGTGAAGGCAGAGATTTGGTGGTTCCCACCTGGGCAGATAAACTGTTCCTGGGAAGTTCTGACTCCAGATGTTTGTGATTTCCATAATTCAAGTGACTTTTTTTTTGAACTAGCATCAAACTCCAGTCCTCACTCGTGATAAGTAAATGTGCCCCTCCACTCTGTTAAATCAGCTCTTGTGGAACCAGTTGGTGTGTTGGTGCCCCTCATGCAATTTAAACAAAACCAAAAACGTTCACCATCTTACTGCCTGCTCAGGTTACTTATCATATTTCAAATAGGCTTCTCTGCAATACGTGTCAGGCCATCATAGAGCAAAAGTCCAGGAAGCCTTGCTTTTTGCTCATGTTCTAGACACAAAAGCAGGTCTGGCTGCACTGTGACCCTCGGTAGGCAGGACTCGGGCTTGACAAAGGAAACTGTCCTTGTACTCCATGGGTAGTCCAGTTGGGCCTGAGAACTTCGTGTTTCTCTACCCCTCGGGTAGAAGTTACAGTGTGTCGTGAATCTTCACTTCCAAATACTAAAGAGTCTTTGACTCGCTCATAGATAGCATAGTCTCCATTTCTTTCATTGATGTACCCACAATAGAGCGTTCTGTCTGTAATATCTCCCGGATTTCAAACACTTGTCCTTGTCTGATCCAGAACAGTTCTCTTGGAATGATCGGTTGCCATGGAAAAGAGGCAGTGGTAGGCTTCTGCCCTTTCCCGTGCTTGGATCTGTGCTTGTCTCCTGGGACTTTTGCTTTTCGTACTTTTACTCCGTAGGTTGCTTCTGGCTCTGGGGCTGAGGGATGCAAAGTGGAAAGTTGGAACGCTGTGGGGAATGAAAACAAAAATGGCGGACACTGCACAGCTAGCCCGGCTGCTGCTGGACGGGCAGAAATTGCATCCTGACTCTTCCCCAGGGACTTAGCTGTAGCCTGGGGTGGGGTCCACTGTGACAGCTTTGGAGATTTCTTCGTCTCAACTGCAGTTGGCTCTCAGGTGGCATCATCACCACCACAGCAGCTCTCTTGCTGCGTGTGCGCCGTCTGGAGAGAACTCCTATGTCACTGTTCCGAGGAACTCTGCAGTGCCAGCCCTGACACCTCTTGTATTCGCCACCAGAGGCATTAACAAGCCACAGGTTCTGGCCCCTCGGATCTTGCGGGGGATCTTATCCCCCCCGCAGTGGGGTTCCGGTGAGGGAGAATCACAGTGTTCTCTCTTGGAGGGAGGAGACAGAGCTCACGTACTGCGCAGCTTGCTCGAGAGAGCCTCTGCCCGCCGTGTTCTTCTCCGGTGTCTTTGTAGACTGCTGGAGGGTGAGTGGTTGGTCAGGACCGCACACTGTTGCTCAGCTCCTCTGAGGGTCCTGGCACAGCTCTCTCTTCCCTCTTTGTTAATGTGAATGCACAAGGCAATCCCCAGGATGCAGTGCAAGGCGCCCGCCTGGGCCCTGAGACCTGAAGAGGTCTGTTTGTACATCTCTTAAAAATCGTTATAACAGCTAACTTATTTATACTACCTCACTTACTTGGATACCAGACTTTCACGGATGTCGTCTCTCACCTAGCCGCCTTCCCTAAACATTATAAGACCAAAGCCTATAGAAGTCGAGTAATTTGCATAAAGTGACAGGGGCACCAAGTTGCAAAGCACTTCCAACCAGTGTACACTGTTTCCTTCTTTGAAAAACAGAGAACTTTCCTTTTAGAAGGAAAACACTATATTCTAATTAGAAAGAAATGTTACAGCTGTTTAATATCCTGGCTTTTACAGTGGTAAGACCGAATTTCACGGCAAATAGTAACAGCCACTCCCACTTGCCAAACGCGTGCGTAGATCTTAGTCCCTCGGTTACTGCAGCAGTGAGGTGATGCTCACAGGCTGGTCGTCAGCCAGCAGAGGAGGAACCGGGCAGGAGGAAATGGTATGAGTCTTCCGGGTCATAGAACCAGCATGATGGGTCCAGGGTACAAATCCGAAGTTTAAGATCGTGGCTGACTTTTCTTTCCTCTGTGCACTGAAGGAACACACGAGATGCAAGAGCGTGCTCCACTGTGGGGCTCTGAGCTGTGGCAGATGTTTTAAGTTACTCAATTAGAGCTACTTTGGTACACTTTTGTGAGTGAATAATATCAAATGGTCAAGATGTTTACTAAGCTCTTTGAAAACAAATAGCATCTTAGTCAGCTTGGAATTCCACATGTTGGCCCAGAGTGACAACCACCTTTATGAGTGAATTAAATGAATAAATAAGTACATGCATGGATATCCTTTTAAACTGTCTGATGGAAAATAAGACTTCATGTGAAACAGGCTGATGTCCTTTTCTTCTGTTCGGAATTTGCATCCTATAAGATAGTCCTAGAATAAAACCCTAAATAAACAATGTCTATAGTTGTACTTTAATTCTGCTGTGGAAGGAGATGGGAAAAGAACTGGAATAGTTTCCTTTGATGTTCCAAATTTCATGCAGAGGAGACAGCCAGCTATGTCTTTATGCCTTAGGGAAAGAGTAGAAAGTTTCTTTGAGTTATAAAATGTCCAGAAACATTTTGCTTCAGTTCAAAAAAGTGTGATCTCATAATTTCAGATATTGTAAGTAGAGCAAACTGCTGGGACTGCTGTCCCAGGCAGGCTCACATTCCTGCAGAGTCTCACTGGTGGGAGTCTGGAAGAGGGGTGCAGCGTGCTTGGTGGGGTGCGTGGGAAGTCCTCTTGCTGTTTGTCGCTGAACTTGGGAATGTGCCAGTGGTCAGCCAGGTGGCTCAGGAGGAAGGCAGCTAATGGGTCTGTCTGTTTTCCACAGGTCTGAGGCGCACTTACAGGTGTGCCATCTGCAGTGTGTCCCTGAACTCCATAGAGCAGTACCACGCCCACCTGAAAGGATCGAAACACCAGACCAAGTAGGTACTTCGTGCCCCCGGGCTTCCGTCCTTCTTTGTGGTGTACGAGATGACCAAGGGCCCACCATGATATTGTCTCCGAAGTTCGCTCCACAATCTGCCTCGTATCACTTAAGAATATCTTCTTCTCCATTCTCTTGGCACAGATAATGGCCGTTTTGTTGTTTTCATCTTTCCAAATATAGTTCAGCACATTTTTATGACCACGAGGAGACTTTCAGAGCTATACTAAGTATTTAAATAGCAGCACTGCTGCTTTTTGTGGGATGTTCCAGATTTTGTTGCAGTTAAATTCTATGAATTTTTCTACCCATTTCTTTTTCTGGATGAATATTGTCAATTGTCATAAAAATTTAATAAATCCCCTGGAACAAATGGCAAGTCATTTATATGCATAGCTGTTGGCAATTAAATGGAAGCTCATTCTATTTTTCTTACCAAAGATTCTTGTGATTTTAAACTGGAAAAGGCCAACCAGACACTATTTCATGTACATTTCTACTATATTTCTCTTTAAAAACCACTAATGCTCTTGGCATTGTAAGCATTTTTAAAGAAGCTGCTAAGGCTGCTAATAAAATGCTAATAGCATAACAAAAGCAAAGGATGTCTCAAAAAGATGTAATTTTCCTGGATGTAATTGTTTTTATTTCTCCAAGTTTCATGAAAAGAATCATTTAGCAGATTCGACTGTACCTTACTTTATGAATAATGTATGATTTAGCCCAACATGTTGAGTGCCCTCCATGTTTCAGAGTTCAACTGATGCTCTAGAGAAGAGATAGAAGAGCATAGCCCTTTGTCTCCAGCAGTGCCTGCCAGGCTGGGCTAACCACCCCGAGAAGGGGTGGGTCATGGCTTCCTACCACGGGCACCCACATCCTGAGAAGAGGGCAGGGAGCAACGCAAGGGCTTCGCCGGGCTGGAGCTGAGCTGAGCCCACGACGGAGAGGGCAAGGCCAGGCTGTGTGCCACTCTGCCCTGTGCCTTACATGGCACTGAAAGCACATTAGGGGCTTCTGTATAAACACTTGTGGGACTGAGCGTCTTTTAGGCCGTAGTATGAAGAGGAACATTTTAGGCAAGAAAACTGCTTTGTGAAGATGCATGTCCAGGGGATCTGGCTCAGAGAGAAAATTTAAATCCACACTTACTTTCTGACTGTTTGCCTCTCAATATGGTGCCATCTTGTGACTCAGCATCATTCTCTGGCTTCCTTTGCTCTGATCCTCCCCAGGGAACTTCTGTCAATTCCTTAGGAAAGATTTTCCCTGATGTGATATAGAAAATCGAGAACATTTGAATTATTGGACTCTGTGCCCCTCAAATAATCTGCTTTCGTTATCATCTCTCTCTCTCTCTCTGTCTTTCTCTCTCTCTCTCTCTAGCAATAGTGTATTAGAGATTCTTCCATTCTAATTAATATGTCGCTAATATACACACACAGATACCTGCAACAATAAGTTAAGATCTTTTGGGAGGTTGTATTAATTACTTTTAAAAATTAGGGAAAAAGTAGAAAACAACGGATTTAAATGGCATAACCATTGTTAAGAGTGTGCCTGGCTTCATGAAGATGTCACTCTATCTGTGCATATAAAACGTCACATGATAGAGTCTGCACTAGCTATTTTCATATCCATTCTCATTTAATCTTCACAACTACATTTCAAATAAATGTTCTCAATCCTCTTGTCTTACACAAGAAAACTAATATTCCAGAAGGTTAAGTAAGGTACCCAGTAGCATCCTGACAGCAAATAGCAGAGCCAGGACCCCCAGCAGGATCTCACATTTCCCTCATTCGCTCTGAGCTGCTCACTCACCCCTTTTGGAGGCCTAGAACCCAGAAGAGCCCGTAGAGAGGCCCGAGGCCTTTGGAAAAGGACACGGCTCCCCAAAGCCACTCTTAAATACAGGCGCTTTGTGAGTGGCGTGTGCTCATGCTGGTTGCTCTGCTCTGAACCAGCTCTGCCACCTTCTCACTTGGGGACACAGAGCTGCTCTCCAAAGAGAGCAAATGAGAGGAGGAGGAAGAACTCCTGCTCCTGCTCGGCCAATCCCTGCGTCTGTGTATTTAACTTGGATGTCATGCCTGAGAGAGAGAGGAGAGAAAGAGAGAGAGAGAGAGTCAGACAGACAGACAGACAGTCAGACAGTCAGACACAGGCAGAGAGACAGAGAGAGATAGAGACAGAGATAGGCAGAGAGACAGAGAGAGAGACAGACAGACAGGCAGTCAGACAGTCAGACACAGGCAGAGAGACAGACAGAGAAGGGGGAGAGAGAGAGGGAAGGAGAGATTGTTTAGATGTTTTGCCTGCTAACCAAAATTGAGTTCCTTTTTCAAAAAATTTTAAAAGTTCCTAATTTTCACGAAGTCCAGTTCATCAATCTGTTCTTTTATGGTTAGTGTTGTTATGGGCTGTTTTCTGCCCACCCCAGTGTCATGAAGACCAGATGCTGTGTTAGTGCCTCGACAGCCTGTCACCCCTCACAGGTGCAGGTTTTGGACTCAGCGAGGGCTAATTTTAATTCATATTATGAGGAAAAAGTCAAATTTTAGGATTTCTTCTTCCTCAATACAGATACCACTGGACTCAGTATCATACACTGAAAAGATCACTGACAGAGGCTTTTTCCGTATATCACATGATCCGTATGTGAGTGTGTATGTGTATCTCTGTATTCTCTCTCTCTCTCTCTCTCTCTCAGTGCTCTCTCTCTTACCTTAATACAAGCACCAAAACCAGGGATACTGTACCACTGAGCTACATACCCAGTCTTTTATGTTTTTATTTATTTTATTTTGAGACAGTGTCTTGCAAAGTTGCTCAGGCTAGGCTTCAACTTGCAATCCTCCTGCCTCAATGCTAGGGTCTGTTTTGTTTTCTGCAGTTTTATTAGAGAGTTATTAGTCTTTATTACTCTTCCTAAAAAATAAAATGCTACATATTATTATGCCATTTGATTTTTTCTTGCTTTCTGTTCCTCTTGAGTTTAATTTGCAGTGCCCTCTTGGCTTCCTACTGTGCAGGCCCTGGCTACTAGGATTCAGCCTTTCCTTTTTCTCTAATAGTGCATCTCAGGCCCTAAGTGCTCCTCGTCATTCTCATTAGCTACATCCCACTGGGTATATTTTATTTTAACATATAGTATATTCATATTCCAATATTCTTGCTAATTTTTGCTGTTTGGCTGTTATATTCATGACTATTGAGTATCCAGCATTTTAGGATTATCTGTTTGTGTACATTTTTGTGATAAAGTTGTATCTGAACTCCACTGTGTACAGAGAACATACTTAAGCAACTTTACTCCCTTGGAGTTGGTGAGCACTTGCTCTGAGTGGCAGGAATATGTCCAGTCTGGTAATAACTCACGTTCACTGAAAAAGGATGCTTTTGAGTAAACTGTCCTATGTACTAATCAGGTCAAATTTCTTAATGTAGTGCACATCTGCTGTGGCCTTGCTTAGTTTTTGCCATCTTATTCTACTTTGAGAAACAGAATTACAAATCTCTAATGCTAAGTATAGATTTTTCCATATAGTCTTTTAATTTTGTAATGTGATATAAATATATATATTTAAATATATATAAATATCAATGTTTAACAATATAGTAGTAGATCCTTCTAAATTTAGAGTTTTAAGATTCATTCTTATTGAATTGGCCCTTCCTCTCACCAGGGATTTGATGCATTTTTCTGTATCATTTCCTTAACCTACACTCCTGATATCAGCATACACCACATCAGCTCCATTAACTCTCTGATACTTTCAAATATTCTAAGTATTTTTGCTTTAAGTTTAATAATGCCTATATTTTACTTTGTTCTTAATTGGAAGGTTAGTCAATATTAGTTACATAGCTAGAAATGAAAGTCGGCAAAATGTACTAAACCGTCCTTTGTGGACTGATGAAATTAAAATAAGTAGATATTATGAATTTTCTGGTTTAGATTTATACTTTTAGTAAGACTATCTGAAGATTCTTAAATTATGCAATATGAAGAACACTTTGTTGTGAGTCAGGAAATTGTGTTCTTAGCTTTGCCTTCAAGTGCCCTTGAACAAGGTCAGCCTCTCTCTGCCACAGTCCCTTCATGGAGACACAGGGACAGTGGCCAGGTGACACAGTCCTTTCCCTTGCTGCGTTGTGTGGCTCCTCCCGAGCCCTGCAGAATGCAGCCTCCCACCCTGGCTGGCACGGGCCCCGGGCACCCTGCTGTGCTCCAGCTGCTGGCTTGCGGCATGTGTCCCGGGTGGACTTGTATCTTCTCAAAATTCATGTCGCTCAGAATTTCAGAATGCCACCTTGAGGTAAACAGAGTCTTACAAAGGTCGGTCAGGACTCTGGAAAGGAAGTCATTATGGATTGAGGACAAGTTTTGATGTACAGTCTGGTATCTTATAAAGAACGGGAAAGGAACAGAAGACCGTCTGCAGACAGACAGACGGATCTAGAAGAGTCAAAGAAGGATCCTCCTGGAAGGCCGTGGAGGGAGGGGAGTGCTGCTGGCTCTGGGTGTCAGACTCTTGGCTTCTGGAAGCTTGACTTCTTCCTCTGTGAGAGGAGCTGTTTTTGCTATTTGAAGACACTCAGTTTGTGGTGAACTTCAATAGCAGACATAGGAAATTAATACAGTGTGGAATCTATGTGCCTTGCCCCACAAGGAAGTTTTCAATCACGTGTCCCCAGGCAGCGCCCACTTCTCTGCAGAGGGGAGTCCTTGGTGGTGGTGATGAGGTCCCTCAGAGAGGCGACAGAACCTGAACGTGAGTCGAGGCCATCGTAGACAGCGACGACGAGAAAGCTGTCAGAGCGCTGCACCTCAGGTGTGAGGCATCCCCATGGCCAACCACACACTCCACTGCCGTGATGTGGTTTGAAAACTGAGTCTCAGAGAAATGAAGCGACTTTTGCTCATGCTTAAAAATAATTGGTTGGCAGAGCCATGAGCAGAGGCCGGGTTATCTGGCCATCGTTACTGTTATACTATTACCTGATGAAGTGATTATCTTCACACAGATCTTGCCAGGGATGACACAGGCCAGGGATGAGCTCTTTCCTTTTTTGGCAAAAGTCACAAACAGCATGATGGCAGTCAAATTTCTCTCCACTGTTAAGTAGCGAGAGAAATATTCACTCTGTAATGAGCTTAAGGTTTAGAAATGCAAATGCTCACACTGTCACATAAAGATATGGCCTATTAGTAGATTTTTCAGGGCTTCCAAGGGATCTAGTCTGTCAATTAGTACAAATGATTAAAATGAAATTTAAACGAACAGGCGTATATACCATAGACTAATGAACAATTCTCCTTTAATGTACTTAAATTTGAGCTCGGGGAACATTCCCGACCTCAGGACATTATATTATGTAGAGTAAAGGACATAAAACGTGTCATTACCTACTTTGATACTGCAGTGGATTGGAAATGAGACACAAGTGTCTAAGAGAATAAATCAGACTGACCATAATTAGTACTAATTTCTAAATTTGCTCTTCCTCTGAGAGGGACACTAAAATGTTGATATCTATTGGTTTTTCTATCATTTTTCACTAAGTGGCATGAATTCTATGACAAAAGTAATCTATTGTTCACTCTGCCCTTATATTAATTTATTTCTTAAGTATTTGAATGATGTTGAGACTAATTTTCAGGTGTAGGGCATATTTGGTTTAGATCCTTTAGAATGTAGTTCCTACATTCAGCATGTCATTGAGTCATCTAAAAGTTGCCCAGTAATAAATACCATAGTTTTGCAAAGTATATCAACCATAAAGGATTTTTGATATTTAATTTAAAAAATCTAAAAATAGCTTTAAAGTCCAAAAGGCGGCTTTCCTTGGAATTGAGCAGACAAACAAAATTATGCATGTACCTCTTCAGAGTCTAAACATATAGATATTTTTATTGAATCCTCAATATGGTTTAATGGTGTTAACCAATAATTATGATGATCAAAGGGCATAGGACATTAGTTAATACCTTCATAGCTTTTATAATAAAAAGCTTGTCTTTTATGAGATTGTGTTGCGTATGTATACACATGAAATGTGACAGAAATACATGGTGAATGTTTAAATTTTTTAAAATGTATTATAATACAACACATATCACTACCAATCCCCACAAAATACTCCCATCACTTTGAACACTTCTATTATCCCATCATTTCTGACACATTCTAAAGCAGTTCTCTTTCTTCCTCTCCATGTTTTTCCTAGTGTGATAAGAAAAAAAAATACAGTGAATACTGCTACCCAATGCCACCACCAGAAAGAAAGGCTTGTCAAACCACTATGGTGCTCCTCATTTATTCCCCAGATCTGGCACCTTATACCTCTGACTCTCCCTCAAAGTCAAAAGGTAAACATTCTGAGTCCCTTCGGAACATTAAGAGAGCCAGGGCGAGGTAGCTGAAGACGCTCAGGAGACAGAGGGTCTAGAGCTGCTTCAGAAAGTGGTGAGCAGGAACAAAAAGGATGCAAAGTGACGGGGGGAGTATTTTGAAAAGGATTAATGGTGTGTCTTTTACTGTAATAATACTTTTAAATTTAAGCATTCACTGCATTTTAGATTCTATCTTTTGTACAATATATACATAAAAATTTTGAGATTCATGGGCAAGGTTTAAGAAAGTACTGAAAATAGAGCTGTCTTTTCCCAGAGTATAAGCTGTAACCCACTTGGAGTAGCTCTGTGCACAGTGTAAAACCTGAGCCTCAGGCTAGCTTTCTGTCCCACTATACAAAGTAACCCTCCCAGAGTGTGGGTCTGTGGGTGTGTGTGACCACATGGGGCTCACTGAGAGGGTGTTAGGAAGGTACTTAAACCATGCCAGGTACAACTGGGCCTGCAGGCCAAAAGGTCTGTTCTGCCCAGCCCCATCTTTAGTTGACAGAATTCTCAACTTGTCCACTGTCATGAACTTGCCTTCAGTGAAAGTGATCTTAGACAAATAAAATAGAATCCAACTTCTCCATTGGAGGCAACAGCGGTCTACAAAGAAAACGGTGAGAACATAGACAACTTTAGCAGCTTCATTTTTCCTAAGTCACTGGTATGCCTTTGCTGAATATATCATCTTTAAGGGTACATTGTGATTACTGCATGTACTTAGATTAGGTCTTTTGCTGACTTGAAAAGAATTAAATGAGGAGTACTTCCAATTTTCTACATTAAATGAGGAGTACTTCCAATTTTCTACATTATTTCTAGAATCACAGATGACTCTGAATACTCTAGCTCCTTCATTTCCTTCCCTTTCCTTCCTGTAAGACTTGTCACCATTATTTTTCCCTTGCTGTGGAAGTTGGGAACAGGACAAAGCCAAAACCTTCGTGGCAAGCTCCAGTCTCCTGTGAGTCCCACAGAAAAAGGATTAACAGCCAATAAACAACAACGAAGTCAGAACCTTGAGAAAAAGGCTGAGCTTAGGCTCGGCTCTTGCTACTCTGAGCAGCAGCAGTAGAACAAAATACAGCAGCAGCAGAAGGAGAAGCAGAAGAGCCCATAACCCGAGCTCACCACACCTTTATTTGGTACCAAACCTTCAGACCCATAATCCTAGCATGCATAAGAGGGGGCATTCCCACAATTATCCCTGCAGCTAGAGATCACATAGGGCAGAACATACATCCTTAAATCTCAGTGAGTCCCAGTAAGTCTTAAAGTCAATAATCCTAGTGTAGTAATCCTTGTAGTTTAAAATCCCAGAGTGAGACAGATGTCCATAAGTGCAAGTAAGTAAGTCATAGGTTGGAGTAAGTTGTGCGCAGCTCCCACCACCTTGCCAAGGTGTGCATGACTGCCTCCAGAGTGAGTCTAAGTGGCCATGTGACAGCTCACACGTAATTTTGGACCCCACTGAATACACCATGCTTCTGAGATGCTGTTTCATGCAGTCACCCAGCACCAGGCACCAGAAGGTGCAAAGCGCTGAGACGACTTGGTTCAGAGACCTGTGTATGCAGTAGAAAAGCAAGGACCAGGATAGCTATGGACAAGGAATGGCTAGAGGGCCGGTGTCTGCCCTGCTTACTGCACACCACATGGCTGGGAACAGCTTAAAAAGTTATTCTTAAATAAAATGATTGAAGTGCAACTTACACGCAGTACAACGCACAGCTTATAAGTATGTTGTTTGAGAGATTTTGACACTCCTATATATCATGTAACTACCAGCTCCATCAAGATACAAAACATTTTTTAAGCCCCCGAAGGTTCTCCTAATCTCTTTTTGGCCAAAACTTCACCCTCATCAAAGGATTTCCGATTGTTATAACCATAGGTTAGTTTCGTCTGGCCTAGAATCTAATGAAATAGTACACTCTGTTCATTTTTGCCCAGCTGCTTTTGAAGCTGTAATGTCTCTGAGATTTCTTCACACCATGGCCTTATCAGTGGTTCTTTCTGTCCTGTGTGGGTTTGAACAAAAATGATCCCTTGCTGAGGCTAAACAACCCCCTTTGAAATAGCATGGGTTGGAACGTGGAGTAGTCAAGATTCCTGTCAATTCCAGAATTCTCCAATTTTGTGACATGAAGGTTTAGTTTTTCTTTTTTAATTTGATTTTATTGGTACATTTTTATACACATTATGCTCACACTCAACACTGAGAATTTGAACCAGCACATGACATGACTTAATTCTCAGTTTTTCCCATTCCCTTGCCCACCTTATAACCCCCCCATCCCTATGTACATAAGCTTTGCTTCCTTCTTTTTTACCATCAAATTTTTTGTTTTCCTTTTTTACTTATCCCTACCCCTTTACCCTTTTAATATTTTCTATTTCACAATATCTATGTAGATGAACTGTAGAACTCATTAGAACTCATTCATTATATGAACTGTAGAACTCATTTAATTTCTTTAGCTTTTTAATATTTTGTAGTTGGCAGATTAGCTGTTAAATTTTTCTTCTTTAGTGTTAATTTCTCTACCTCTGAGTGGCCCAAAAGCTGACTAACTGTCTAGTTAGTTCCATATGGAAAATACTAGAGGCTATTTAACCCATCTTTGAAATACAAGACAGAGTTCTTCAGTTGGGTGTGGTTTGGGGCAAAGGAGATGAGTTGGTTGCAGAAGGAGGAGCCCATTTTAACTTCCTTTTACGTCACGCATGCAGAGCGCAAAGCCAGAAAGCACTAAAGAGGCCCTGCCCCAACCAGGGCCGACTTCCATGTATTCTGGGTCTTCTCTAAATTATCGGAGCCCCTTCTGATACAGTTCATCCTGATGTGCATACTTCATTTTGTGTTAGTAAAAAGTTAAATGTTTGAGGTGGAAATGTTAACTGCTCTGCCTTGAACCTTACATGCTATGTGCACACATTCAGTCATTACACTGTATTCCATGAACTTGTGCATCCAAAATAATCAATAGACAGCAGAATGTGTCCACTTGTAAACTGTCTCAGCTTCATTGACTTTTACAAAGGCTACTGTAGAGGAGTGAATTGGGCCAGCAGTTGTCTAATTTCTGAAAAGTTATCAAGGAGTACAAGATGTCAGGAAATGTAATTAAATCAATGAAGAGTACCACTTTGGCTCATTAGGGGATGTAGGGAGAAGAGATAGGAAAAAAGAAACGCACCCGAGTTGTGTTGCTGAATCCACTTCTCTCTGGCCTCTTTGGCCTGGAGAAGAGGATGGAAGGTCTTCTGTGGCTGGGAGGTGCACTGTGAGTGGTCGGAAAGGTCAGCCCTTTGTCCCATATCCTTAAGTCTGCAACCCAGATCTACTGGGCGGGGCTGACTCTCTGTGGACCAATTAAACAGACCTTGGGGCAACCCCAGGCTGTACAGAGAACACTGTGCTTTCCAACATGTTCCTAATCTAAAAAGGCACAAGTAGTCAGACAATTACAGGAAATTCAAGGAAAGATATGATAGGCACAAAAGCCGCACTGTGGAATTCAGAGGGAGAAACAGTTGCGTGTGGTTGGAGCCACCAGGAATGTCGTGCGGAGCATGTGGATTCTTGGGAGCAGGCTGCCCGGGCTCACTCTGCTGTCCTCATGAAAGCCAGCGTCAGCGCTTCAAGCGCCTCGAGGCTTTGTCTCCACATCTATGAAACAGATTATAAAAGTGACAACAATGGCGAGCACTGAGTTTTAAGAAAACAAAAATAAAAGATACTTACCTGGTTTGGTAGCGCTTTGCAAAAGTTTTTTCTCCAGAAGTGTTCATTTATATTGTATAGTAATTTGGTGACACTTGAGATGGGCCTGGAGGAACACTTGAGAGTTGAGAACCCTCAGCACTCCTTTCCCCACACTGTAGATTGTCCAGAACTCTTTTTCATCCTGAATATTATTTGTGTCTGCTTCCCTGCCCGGGAGCGGGGCTGCGGGTTTCCCACAAACCCCCTCTGGCTTCTCAACCTGTACATCAGTGGACTTCCTCAGGCAGCACTCAGGAGCGCTTTTCGTTCTGAGTTTGGATGGTCTCTGGCTCCTTCTGAACCTCAGTTTCACTTTGCCCTTGTGTCCTGCGCATCGAGACACCGTGTTCCAAATGTCCGCACTGTCGGACTCTTCCACCCAACTTATCACGCAGCCCACTGTTGGCCAGTTGTATGTTGTCAGTCTGCTGCAGTTACTGCATTATTCTCCAGAAAACCTTGGATTATAAACCTTGTGAGTAAATAAATAAATTGAACTATAAACCTGGTCGAATCTCCTAAAATCAACTCCCTGTTACTCGGAGATTCACCAGGTAGAATCTGACTAAGTGAATCTCATTGCCTCTATTTGTATCTCTCCATTAACAGATATACCCTCTTTCTACTGAGGAATGTCCGTGTTATTGCTCATACTAGGTTCTGGCTGATCTCAATAATAAATTAATTTAAACTCAGCCAAGCCATAGCATTTAACAAATGCTATATTTTCCAAAATTAGAAGATTTGGTTTTTATTTTTTAAGACCACTCTGCATGAAGGAAGCACCTCTGTGTTAACCACAGTTGTTAGAAATTAGTGATAAACACTGAATTCTTTTTCTATGAGTTACCACTATCTGGACCCTTCTGTATTGTGTTGAGTAAAGCCAGATACAATCAGAATCTGGACCTTAGTCAGAGCATAAATTGATTTTTTAAAAAGTCATTATAGCTGTGTCTGTTGCCCTTAATAGTCCTTAACAGCAAATAGGAAATGTGTAGTTTTTTTTCTAGAGCTTTTGAAGTTACAGAAGAATGTCAGTGTATTTCCTTTGGAGTAATCAAATACAAATCAAATTCTATAAAATTAACTTTTAGAAATGTTGATAATATTTCAAACCCAAGGATACAATTAGTTTAAAACTATATCCACAGTCTCTATTGCTATTGTACTTTGCAGAGGGAAGATGTCTTTTCCTTATGTAAGTGTCCTTCCTTCTGAACATACCCAACAGGGTAACGTGCGCACTTGACTCTTTGATTTGTAAAAACATCACACTGAACTTATTTCTATTCTTACAAAAAGATCTTATAAATGCCTTAAACAGCTAAGTCTCCAACCTCTGACTTTATTTTCTTGATAATGGGTAAAGTTGAGATAATAGATTCAGTATTCTGACCTCTCTCTAGTGCTAGATAAGATAATGCACTGGCTAGCTTGGATTTTCAGGGGCATATAGCCTACCAAACTAGAACCTAGTTGTCCTTGAATGTCTGTATCAGAACGGACTCTTAAATCTTGTGTAGGTGGGTCTGGCTGGGTGTCCTGAAGATTCTCATTTTAAATGCAGCTTGTGGTCAGTGTGAGTCCTGTTCAAGGCAACTGAGCAGGGGAGTTTCAGAGTTTTCATCAGCCTCCATACCAGGAGGTCTGCAAGACAATCGTACAAGTTTCTATTTATTTTTGTCTTGGAACCAGATGTCATAATTTAAAACTCTATATCATTTAAGATTCCAGAAGGTGAAAATGTGATTCCCATAGAAAGCAGAGCCCAGGACTAAGTATAATCTGTAAAAGTTATCATAGCCAAGGAAAGCACTGAAAACTGCATTAGTCATCTCAGCACGGGGACAAAATACCTGACCTCACAGCTTCGAGGAGGAAAAGCTTATTTTGTCTCACAGTTTCACACTGTGGCCTGCTGGCTTGAGGGTAGGAACATCATGGGAGAGGAAGATGGTGAAGAAAAGCCAGGAAGCAGAGCGAGCAAGAAAGAGCCAGGGAGCGAGGCGGGGTCTAGGAACAAGACGAGCCCTTCAAAGCCCGGTGGCCCCCTTGCTCCTTACCCCCTCTCTGTTAATCCACGGAGCCATGAGGGCAGCAGTGGGTGAATCTGCTGCTGAAGATATGCCTTCCAGGTGCAGGTACCTCTCTGAGCATCTCCCTGACCTTTGCTGCATGGAGGACGGACTTCAGTCCCCAAGGATTTGAGGGACACTGTGTTTAAGACCGAAAAGCCAGCATGCATTCTTCCCATTCTAAGATGACAAGAAGGAAACAGGGCTCTCACGCCACCATGACAGGAAAGCATAATGCTTCGCAGTAGATGTGCCCTCTGGAAAAGAGCTTCCACTTGAGACTTCACTCAGTAGTAAATAGCTTACCAGTCAGCTTCTGGAGCAGGGAGTGGCATTTCTACAGTGAATGCCGAGTTCATTGCTGTGAGTGGGGTCAGGTCCCCGCATGATGTGGAGACTCTCAGTAAGACAGGAAGTCATGGAAAAGGAACACCAGAACCTTTACCGATTGGATCAATAATTTAGTAAATATTTATTAAGTGACTGATTGTTTCCAGGTTCTAAGTCATTTAGTACGAAATGAGAAATCAATAAGCAGTCCTTTTGGCTTTTAAGTGCACATATAAATTTTTCTGTCTAAACACTGATGCTTTATGAGGCCATTGGGAGAACCGTCCCAGTTCTTGAGCCCACCAGTACTGCAGAAGAAGGTGCTGGTCATGGAGTTCTTTGGACGGAGGCTAGGGAAATGGGTCTGAAGACCGAGTGTCAGCGTGGAGTTCCTGTGTGTCCAAACATGCTGCTTTCCTGAGAGTTTAGGTCTCATGCTCAGCACTGAAAGGACCTGGAATGCGGCCTGGGGACCAGGCAAAGAATGCAGAAGGGGTGTCCTATGCCAACCAGGTATTTCATGCGAGCAGCCGTTGCTGTTTGGTTACATGGACAGTCATAGGAGCTGTGACTTCAAAGGCCTTACCCCAAGGAAATGACTTCCTTCACTCGAAATTCCTACTCCCTAGGTCTTCTTTGAAAGCTCTCATTACTTATGCATGAGTATTTAAATCTTGTAGCACCTAATAGGATACTTCATTGCTGTTAAATGAGGGAAGAAACCAGCAGTGAAGCTTGCGTTAAGGGTAAATGACATTCGTGATCAAAGAATGATGACATTTACCTGTCTTAACTTCTACTGGAAATCACTTTAATTATTCTTTCTTTCTTCACGCTTATAAAACTTTCTCTGGTGTAAAGGAATTGATAGTAAATGCTTTACTTCTATAAGGTAGTGTACAGATAAAAGGGTAAGACTGAATGTCAGATTTTCTTAACAAGAGCTGTCTTGTTGTTCTAAAGTGGGATTTTTACTATCTATACTGGTGGTTTGGCTCTTGACATGGAAGCAGGGATACTCCTCAATCTTCTGATTGAAGTATCTCATCCTGTACCCACAGTAAATGTTTAACTCTAATAGTCTTCTTTCCTCAGCTTGTTAATTAGGGTGGAAGGCAAACACACTATGATTGACTCAAGTCTGAGAATACCATGAATGCCATTCCCAAACGTTCTTCGGTGTCTGTAATTTCTCCCTCCATTCCTAGGATGCAACAGGTTGTCATACTAAGCCCACCTCACCATGATTCCGGGAATAGCTTTCTTCTTTCAAAGCCATACCTTTCCCCTTCACATCTCCTAGCTTATTGTCGATTTTTTATTCCATGTTGAAAATATTAGCATTTGTCTCTTTGCATATAAAATGGCAGGCAGGGCAATTATAAAGTGAGATCTTACCTCTGAGGAGTTTAGATAGAAAGGGCCTGGGTAGAGACACAAAGTAGGCCATCAGGTGAAAGAGAGATGGTGGCACGAGGAGGCTGAGCCCGGGAGGGAGCCAGCCGGCAGCCTGTCTGGCCTCCGGGCCGGCGAACCTGACCGAAGAACTCCTGTTTGATATGCTGCCAACTTATACAGACAAGAGAAATGCTGAATTCAGTACGCTAAGTGTTACCTTCTACCTCAAGGTTTTCTAGACCCCCTTGGCACGCCAGTTTATTGTTAGGATTTCTTTAGCTTCTGTGGCTTACTGTTCATAAAGAGAAGTTTCAAGTACTCTGGGACTGCAGTGTTCATGCTGACCTCCTGGCCAGGTTACCGATCCTTTAGGAGGAGACCAAGAATAGGTTTTCTCAACCTCGTTTCTGGTGAAAGAGGGCTACTGGACAGCAGCTCTGGAAGTCAGAGGAAGCCTGGGATGTGAGGTGGAGACAGGACCGCTCCTCTCCCGGGGGTTGGGGAGTTTCGTGGCTGCCTCTGAGAGACCTGAGCGTGGGCTCAGCGATGGGGCCTGGGATACAATACGAAGCCCTTTTATTGCTTCCCAGCTTCCCCTGAATTGCAGTTTCTACCGTTTTTATTTTAAGTTCTGGAAATGGAACCCAGGGCCTTTGCCTTGAGCTACCTCCCCAGCCCCTTTTTTACTTGTTAACTCAGAGACTCAGATTGTCCAGACTGGACTCGAACTTGAGCTCCTTCTGCCTCTGTCTCCTAGAACGCTGGGATTATAGGCTTGCACCGCCATACCTGTTCAGGGCAGCAACTCTAAGGACAGAGTCAGTGTAGTCTAAAAAATGTTATGTTCTCCATCCGCAAGTGTATTGGTCTAAAGAGACTTGGAGGTAGAAAGAGATACATTAGCTGATCATGTATGTGGAATATTTTCATATGTTTCTAATTCAAATCTTAAAGTAACGTAAGGCCCTTCTTCTTACACATTTTCTACTTTGAAACTGTTTCTCCTACTAGAAGTGCTCAAAGACCATGAATTACCTCTCTTTTTCTGATTTAGATAGCAGAGCTAGTTTTTTTTTAAATTGATTTTATTGGTACATTGTATATATGCACATTAGGATCACATTCAGTGTGGAAGGTGCACGACACATCTTGATTCTGAGTTTTTTCCATTTCCCTGCCCTTCCTACAGCTCCCCACCCCCGTATACATAAGCTCTGTTTCCTTTTTTTAACTATCAAATTTTTTCTTTCCCTTTTTTTACTTTCCCCTACCCCCTTTCCTTTTTCACTTTGAACACTTTCTTCCCATTTCACAATACCTATCACACAGTTTGGAACTCATTTACACCTTCAGCTTCTCGTACCAGAGAAAGGAGACAGTATTTACACATCTTTGTCCGATTTGTTTCATTTGTGAGTATGTTGTAAGCACGTGGCTGACCAAGCATTCAGTCATTCCACCTACCCTGTGT